>VWZP01009912.1:1216410-1232767 GCA_013396995.1 Dicaeum eximium | reverse complement strand
GGAGATACTTTATTGGAAGTTTCTAATTTAAACCCAAGTACATCAATATTTATTTTAAGAGCATTTATTGTGGCGGCAAATATTCTCCAGTGAAATACTGCAATGTAAAACAGTGCCAAAGTATTTTGGTTTTTATTGTCTTACTTCTGCTCTTTCTAAAGCAGACAGTGTTAAATACCACATATGAAGAAAAGAGTCCAAAAAGAGCAGATACCTACTTTTTCCTCCATGCTTGCGTAAAGTAAGCAGAACAAATTTATTCAAACATAATTGGATCCAAATATTATGTAAACTTAGGTTCTGGATTCAATCTCTATTCTTCAGGGACAGCTATAGATTTTCTAAGAAAAATGTAGTTGTACAGAGTTTTTTCACTTGAGCGCTGACTCAGTGATAACTGATGGGACTCAGCTCCAGATAAAAATGTGGAATGCTCTTGGTGTAATATCGTTCATTTGCAAGAGTTGTAGATGAAGTTTGGTTTTCTTGATCACAGTAGAAATCAAGCAGTTTCCTATACAGCTCTACAATAAATTCAATACAGGAGAAGTTGTCTCTCTCTCCCTTAAAAACCACTTTTATAACTCTGTCTTCTGCCATTCCCACAGTAATTCACACGTTCCAATAAAATATGCTTTTGAAGATTTGATTTTATCTGAATTACGCCTGCACAGCCCCAGCCATTTCTTTTAATGCCTCCAGTGGCAATCATTTACCACCTACATATATTACATTAGATAAGGGTATTTAAGCATTTCTGCCTTCAGTCCCAAAAGGGTGAAGGAGTGGGATACATTCTCACATTAACAAGGTCTGCGATCCCTTCAGGACCAATGATTCCTTTCTGTAGCAGTGTGATATTCTGTTGTGATAGACGCTATGGTATAAAAGAATGCCCAAAACCTGATAGATCGTCGCCATTTAAAATCTAGCACAGGAACAGGACCCTTCTTCCCTCTAGTAATCTGTAATCAGACATCTTCCATACCCTTTACTCTAAATCAGCTTCTACTCATCAGACTTTTATCATGTTCTGTTTGATGAACTATGTTCAAGCTCTCTGTATCTTTTTTTAATCTTTTCTTTCATCTTGTTCTATAAAAGGAGAAAAACAACAAAATATGCTGTTGCTCTGAAAATAGGCACAGGTGGATCTGAAGAGGACTGTTTGCTTCTCACCTGCCAACATAGAATTCCTAATTGGATACCTTGCTGCGACAAAAGACCATTTGGGAGAAAACAATAACACTGCACTTCAGTTTTCCCATGAAGGTAAATTTTGTAATGATGCCCTAGAAATAAGGTACTCTCAAAGTTTCTATTTATATACCTATTTGAAGAGAAAAGTATTTTAAATTGTGTGCCTAGGGACATGGCTGAGTGGTGGACTTGGTAGTGTTTGGTTAATGGCTGGATTTGATGATCTTATGGGTCTTTCCCAAGCTAAATGGTTCTGTGAGTCTATGAGTTAAGAAGAAAAGTTAAAACCATAAAAGCAGCACTGCACTGAAATATTTTCCTATATATCCTTGGATCTTTTCCCAGTTCAATGACAACAAAAGATAAAAATTAATGTAGCTGAGCAATGGGGTTACTACTAAATACTGTTTATTTACATGAATATTGGGATAAAGCAAAATTAAAAGTGTTGCAAAGAATACAGTGTATCAGTAAAATATAAAACAAGGTATTACATGAATTACAATATAGTGGAAAGAGAAAAGGTATTTTGAATTTTTAAACAAATACACTTTGCCCATAGACAGCAAAGTGTACAAATACACAGCTAATAGATGCTGTGGACAAGTACTAACAGGAAGCAAATGGGGCAATGGCATACATTGCCCCTTCCTACCTCTTTTTCAAGTGTTTCAACATAAACTCATTCTAGTTAAAATAGAAGCCTGCATCTGCGATCTGCTTTACAAGCACAATGCTAAATTAAGAATGATTTTAGAAATAGAAAGTACAAGTAATGTCCAAATGTGTTTTCCCAGAAATTGTCAAATTTGTATTCACTTCATTCTCATGTTATGATGCCTTATTTTCAAGCACTCTTTTTTTTTCCCTTCTCAGTCATTTGGTCTAAATTTGCTTCATTTTCTCAAAGATCTCCTAAGTGGCTATGTTTTCCTAAACTAGGAACTATCTCTTCAAAACTCAGTGTAAGGCATTCTTCTGGATGCATTCGTGGAAATAGAGGTATGAGTGTTTGGTGTTTGGTGTTTGGTGTTTAGTTCATCCAAGCACCACTAAAACTCTGCTATGTAACTCAAAAATATGATGCAGGGCAAAGCTCAATCCAGAATTCCTGTTCTCATTTCTGCCTTAGTGATATTACCAGGAACAACCTGAGCCAACTTTGGGCACCCTCATATTTAAGAAGTGTTTGTATCTGGAGCACTTCTCATAGACCATGATTTCTCCTTTAGGAAACAGATCCCAAGCCTTTGGTTCTCAACAATACTAGTTTGTCAAATGATAACAGGTCCTGGATGTTTCACATAAAACCAGCTAACTGGAAAAGGCTAATGGCTCTGTGTTTGAGCAGCAGGTCTTCATCTTCCTGATGACATCCTGCTGTCTGTGTTTGGACACCAGAGGGTTAGCCTGGAGAGCTTCAGAGCTGCCAGCACAGTTGGACTGTGTGTGGGTGTTGCAATAGTCGAGGCTTGAGAGGCTCTTCTCACTCGCACACCAACCAAGTGCTGTTCATCTGGAGTGACAGTCAGGCATCAGTCCCTGCTGTCTGTGTTTCTGCCAGATAAAATGTCACTTCTAAACAAGTCTGTTCAGTGGGGAGCAAAGCTTTCTCCTCCATGTCCTGAAACACATGCCCTGGGCTGGACAGAGCTGGGCAGAGCAGGTGGGAAAGGTTCCTGCACCATCTCAGTTTAGAAATATTTCCTTCAGTCATAGCCTAAGAGACACAGCACTGGGCAAACTGTAAGTGGGCAACTGCTAGAGAATAAAATTAACAGGATAGATAGGAGAGATCATGGTGGGGAGCTATTGGACATGACAGAAATGTAATTGGAAATACTAAGACCAGTATTTTATTGGTCTGTGCTGATTATACTTTTAGTGAAAGAATTGCAGTTTTGATGAATGTCTTGAGCAAATGTTCTTGGCATTTTGTGAAATATTCTGATCCTTTCACTGTTCTTTCCAACAAAAGTTTTGAAACTTCAAAGGGAGCACAAGTTATTCCACAGTTTGGGGAGGAGAAATAGAACAGAAATTCACAGTTTCAGTGTTGGCAGGTGGCATATCAGGAGTTGTGCTGTGCAGGCAGAGGAGGGTTAGAATCTTATTTTAAAGTAATTCTGTCCATGCACCCTCATGCACAGCAACTGGGGTGCTTTGAGTGAATACTTGAGTCTGTGGAGACTACTCTGGGTACTTTTGGTTTCCAGGTACAATATCCCAGGACATGCTCAGAGGGGAAAGTATTATGCTTCAGAGAACTCTAATGTGTTTCTATGGCTCATCAGGAGGAAGTTTCTTCCCTGTTCCTATTGACACCACAACATGGGGAAAATCAAGTGCTGTTCTGGTTCCCACCTGCCCCAGTGATCCCCACACCATGTGGGACTGTTCAGAGCCTGCTAAGACCTTCTGCCTTGAAAAAAGCAAGCCTTGTGTGTGGTGTGAGAGGGTCCCTTGCAAAGAATCTTGCTCTCATAAGTCCTGTAATCAGTTTCCCAGAGCCAGGATGCTGCCTAGATTAAAGTGAACAGAAAGAGAATATTCTTCAAAATGGGTTCTGTGCCTTATTCCAGATAGATATAAATTATTATAATTACGTGGCTCTCCAGCTGAACATGAAGCTAAAGCAATAGTAATGAATAAAGATTTCTAGATTATACTCTTTAGCCTTTGTCCATAATAAAACTCCAGCTAACAGGTCCATTTAAAGCAGGTCTCTGGGGACACTGAAATAAATGCTTTCATTACACCATAGAAGCCTCAGCAAAAAGCAGGGAAATAAAGTAAATCTACTGTGGATGCTAGTGCCATTAGAACATTATCCAAGGAAATTAGACACATTACTGAGGAAAAGCACAAGACCAGGACAAACCCCCCCTACAAAATTAACAGTATACATTTTAAGCACTGTGACAAAAGTTTATTGCCTCTTATTTCCTGAGTTCAAAAGAATTGCCATCAGCCACGAAACACCTGGAGTTTAGATTACTTATGTGCTAAATTATGTTTATGTACTTGTAAAACAGTGCTACATTGCTACGGGTCTTAAAAGCATCTTTTCTAAGAGTTACTTACTATGTGTTAAACAAACCTTTCACAATAAAATCTGAGTGTTTTCTGTATACCTGAGAAGTACCTCTTTTTTAAAAAACATCTCTTTCTGAGGGACATAATTAGAGGAGGGCAGAGTCTAGAGATGCTTTCTCTAATTCCATATAATCTTGCAAATCTTGTTTTAAAAATGTTTATATCTGTCCATAATTTTGTATAGGTTCCTAAGCTACAGTTCCTCCACTCCAGAGAAACAGATGAGAGGAAACTGGCAGCAACTTGAAATGTCAGTCTTACCCATTCCCCTCTACTGAGGCAGGGTGTGCCCACAGTATAGATAGATTATCCCTGGCACTGACTTGCTTAGCCTCCTTTTCCTTGTGAGAGGTTAAATTGCAAGGCTTTTTGCTAACATGTAATTAAAAATATAATTGTCTCTATTGCAAAAAATATAAAATCATATTTCATTCATTGCACCTTGAAGGGTAATTTTGAATCTGAATGCTGTATCAATTAAAACAAATATATATTAAATGTATTAAGAAATTAAACATATAGCTAAGTATACTAATATATTACATTAGCATTTAAAATTATTACAGCTTCTCCCTCCTCAATGTCATACTGCCTGTGTACATAGCATTTAAAAAAAAAGCAACAACTTTCCAGAGTACATTGAAGACACATATTTGCAAAGGCCCATGTTATGGTGCTATCACATTTCATTACTTCACCAAAACATTGCTCCTCTAAAGTAAAGTTAGTTTATTTTCTAATAGTAGGCATTTATAGACATTGTATTGTTCTGAAAATTGCTTCAGAGACAGCATAAAAATAATTCCACTTTTATCAACCTCTATGTGGTACTAGTATTATAGCATTGTTTTCATGTTATAGTGAAGGTTGTATTAGTCTTACACCATAAACTCCTATTTTTCTGGATTTTATAACCATGATTTGTGGTCCAAACTGAAATTTGCTACTAAAAGTCAAAGTTATACTGTTCAAAAAATTCTAACAATATCCACAGTACTTATTACTTCTATTTTGTATGCAAAAAATAAAGGCTGTTTAGACACAAGTTTGTGTGTTTATATAATGTATGTAAATAGATAAAACTTGCATATACATACTAAAGTTTAAACTCAATTTTTATGCTCACAGAAACACAGCCTGCCCATGTATGAACACACATATGCATATATGTGTATATATGTAATTTTAAAAATTCCAAAATATTTTATTCAATTTCTTATTTTTGCTTGTATTATTTTGTACTCTCAATAATGCTAAAGCAGTATTCTTAGCAGAGGACTAATCTCTAGCCACAGTCAGCTCTGAGACTTTTGTCTGCTATGCTTTTGTGACAGAGCAGGGAGTTGAATCAAACAGGGAGAAGAGGCAGAGTGCGGTAAAGCTATTAATGGAAATTGTCTCCTCAAAATTGCCCCCAGAAAAACTTACATTGTGCTCAAGATTTAGAGACGAGCCTGGCTGCTGTCACTGTCCCCATTTTTCAGCACACAGACATGAAGAAGATGAGTAAACCACCACCATGCTCATAAGTTTTCAGCTGCATTCAGATATCCTCTCTAACAAAATGCTGAGAGCAGCTTTAGTATTAGTGTTTCTAGGAGGTGAGCCATTTTTCCTCAATCTTTTATTTAGTATTTTTTTCTAGTGAACAAGATGTGGAAATGTGTTTGCCTGAGAGAATTCAGTTCTCTGAAGATGCAGTATGTAAAGTGCTATATTCATTTCCCTGCCTTCCTTAACATGATGCAAAAACAAGTAGTTAATTTGCTTAGGGTTTACAGAATCGCACATGATTTTTTTTTAATTAATCAACATTTCTTTCATGTTTTTCAACAAAATTATTTATTGTATGTTTTTGTGTGTTATATATAGTCTGGCTTATGAGACCAGTTAGGTGTTTTTTTCTGATCATGAATTTACCGCAGTAGTCCATACTTGGATCTATTTAGACCAAGTTATCTTCGTTACAAACTGAATATGGTTTTGTTCATCAAAAATTAGAATATGCATCATTCTTCAGACTTTTACCCCAAAGGGTGTCCTTTAATTGGAACTGTTGAAGAATATGGTTTTATTTTTTAAATCTTCTAGAACGGGGAGACCATATGGACAATTTTCACACTTACATTAGTTGTAACTTTCTTTTATCTTGTTCACTTCCATATCCTTGACACCCTTTCAATGCACAGCTTCTTAGCATTCCCTTTAAGAGATGGAGAATAATTATCCAAGAAGTTTAAAAGTGCACTGCTTTTGAATTGCACAGAACATTTTGGTCTTGCTTACACTTGCAGCTAAAGTAGTCATCACCGGTTTCACTCAGTTGTTCCTGGCCCACAACATCAGTTGTTAGTTGTTTTGCTGGTAAAAGCACAAATTCAGGAAACCACAAATCCCCCACAGGAAAGGCCTTCACACCTATTAATATTGTACCATAGAGTGGAATATAAAGTTATTAACCCTATTATTCCCGAAGCAGGAGATAAAATTTGTTTTATTGTATTTGTGTAGTGACTATTGTGAACACCTGTAATGTTGTTTGTTCCTTCAAACTGAGCAGTAGTGGAGGAAAATTCAGCTGAGAAAAATGTGACAGGACTAGTGACTTTGTGCAGTTACACCAACTGCTCCAAATTTTCTTATAATCAAAGACAACTGAAACTCTTCTGAACCGTTCTTTTTCTTACACCAAAGCTCATCTTGAAGCAGTGTTTTGAATTTTTTCCATTTGAATCCAAAGATTTTCACTTGCAATTAAACTGAAATCAGAATTGTATTGGAAAAGGTGTTGCTTGTGGCATAGATGTTATATTCTTTGGGCATTAAATATCTTTTTGCAAGTGAATCCTTCCAATACAGGGTTTCTTATACTGTTTATGTCAGATTTATCTTCCTTTTGATTCATAACCCCTATATTAACCTTTTCTCTGGGGCTATAGGTCTCCATGTAGGACAAATATAACTATTAATAATTGTAGTAATCTTTGATCACTGGTTAACAGACTCGGCCAAAACAAACTTCATCTGACATTTTTATATTTGTAGACTGCACAGATTATTATTGCTACTTATTCATGTTCCTAATTAAGAAATTTGAAATTAAGGGCAATGTTCTTTTATAGATATAATTAAAATGGTATTTCACAGAATGGTGCCTGAATTTCCTTATCTCACTCTGTGCCAATTAACTTGGCCCAATTTGCTTGCTGAAGTGGCTGGGCCAATTTAATTAGCCTGACTTCACTCTCTGATTCTGTATCGGAGCATTACAGAGTTAGTGTTTAGCTCCATGGAGTGACCATAATGAAATTGTATGTATTTGGAGAGTAATTGCTTTAGTAATGAGAAAGGAGAAAACAACAGTCCATATCAGTATGTCACTTTTAAAGCAGGCTTTCCTGTGTGAGGTCAGTTTAATAAAAGAGCCCAGAGTCATTGTGCATCTTTAGGTCCCACTAGCATTTCTGGTGTTTGTATGAGCAAAAATTTATACAGTCACAGATGTTGTACATCATAAAACCAAATCAAGGTTTTAAAACCAATGTATAAAGCTGCCTAAAAGTTTGGGTAAATATATTCAGTAATTGTTTTTTTTTAGCTTTACAAACTATTCCAAGAGTGGGGAAAAAACATTTCCGAACCTTCTTGAATTAGAAGGCTTAGCACCGATTTCATTTTCTTCATCTTCCAAATACTTTATAAATACTTAATTCTGCCCAATATTTTTCTGATGTGTAATACTGTTATTACTACTTTTATTATTGATAACCTATTGATATATTTACCTAATTTTTCCAAAATGCAAAATTAAAGATGATATTTGGAGAGTTTGTACGAGAGAGTTGTGTCATAACTTACACCGGCACAGGTTAGATCAGTTATCTGGAGATAAGAGAGATGTAGTTTCAAAATCTTCCTTACCAGATTCAGCATCCTAACCCTTTCAGGAATTCATTGCTGTATCAGCAGAGGGTGTAACCAAGAGAAAGGCAAGGAAGTGAAAGTATCATATTTCTCAAATCAGAAATAGATGGAGACGATGATTTTCTCAGCATAAAGGCTAATGTCCTGCCCAGTTGTATTATATCCAGTTCAAGGCCAATGACACAGGAGGGTAGTATTTCACGTATCTTCCTCTACTATGTGGACAAATAAAACTAAGACAGAAATCTAGTTTGAAATGACATATCAATATCATAGAAAAATTTGATACCAAAAGTGAATACGGCGTTCAGACTTTCGTAGTGAATCATACAATCACAGAGTCACAGAATCATAGAGTGGCCTGGGTTGGAGGGGACCTTAAAGACCATCTAGTTCCAATCCCCCTGCCATAGACAGGGACACCTTTCACTAGATCACGTTTCTCAGATCCCCATCCAACCTGCGCTTAAACATTTCCAGGAACAAGGCATCCACAACATCCCTGTGCAGCCTATTCCCACATCTCACTTCCCATACTGTAAATTTCTTCTAATATCTAATCTGAATCTACTCTCTTTCAATTTGAAGTAATTCCCCCCTTTTTTTATAACTACATGCTTTACTAAACCCTTCCCTGCCCTTCTCAGTCACCAGAAATCACTGAACTCTAATCTCCAGGGAGGATATTAGGTCTCTAGACACTTTTGGATTTGGCGAACCGTTACTTAAGGAGTTGCTTATGCTACAAATGCACCTAATTTTTCCTTTGCAGGGAGATCCTACTCACTGTGGAGCAGTGGTGGTGGTGGTACTAAGCAGTTGTATACACTTGTGCAGGCAAAGCCTTTATTTACTGTACATAAGTAAGTGGATTGGAGTGAATTTTGGAGTGAATTTCTTTTAGGCATGAGTGACTGTCACTTATATAAACTTCCCTTTATTTGTCATGTGAATTAAACCTGAGCTGTGGCACTTAAACTTCTGTTCCAGCCTTTGGAGAGACAAGCTAACCTGATAATGGGTTTTTTTATCTTTTGGTCAAATTCACCTTCAAAAATCTATTTCCCACTCTTTGCAATACGTGACCATACACACAGCGGTGAGGAAGCCACAGAGAAGTGAACTAAGGTCCCTTCAAGATACAGTTCAGGAACAGCACCAAAATTCCAAAGCTACATTCAAGATGCCTGCCATTATGAATGGGAAAACAGAAGTGATGTAAAACTAATGTGGGCTAAAATCCAAAACTGAGCTGAACACAAACTTTAAAATTGTGAGCTGCAGGCTGTGAAATAGAATTAGAAAAGTATAATAATTCTCTTCTGCATTATTCTGTATTTTGTCGTTCTTTTAAGAAGGACTAAATGCAAAACCCTTGCCCTTGATAAGAGAACAGCAGTGCATATGAATATATGAATAACCAAAACTCAGTGGCAATCTAGGTGTTCACACCTGGGTAATATGGGAGTAAAGGAACCAAAAACTTCTAATAGCCAATTTCTTTATATTTCAGTCAATACGGATTTGAGTTATTTGACAAGCAAGATCAGGAAAACTTGTTTTTCCCTGCCAGTTTGCAACATCCTGTTATTGAATCTGAGAAGTAAAGATGACAGAAGTGTTTATAAAACTAAAACACTTAAGATTTATGAATTGCTACATTTATCCAGTAAAAAAAAGTTTGCATTATTAAATTTTGTTAAGTTGGAAAAAAAAACAGTAAATGACACAGACCATCATCTTAACTGGTAAAACACATTGGGAATCCAAATGAAGCCCTTAGGTTTCATTTTGTAAAACCACAGCAATCACTTACTGCTGGTGTTTTGCATCTTATTCCTGCCAGACTAGTCTATTTGTATGGAATGTGTAGTTGGATACACATGATTCAATAAATAAGTGACAGAGAGGCTAAAATACTTGTCATCAGTAGTTGCTGATTATTTCCCAAAATTTTTCAGTTTTATTACTTATTCAAACATCTGGTTTAGGCTTTACAATTCTAATGTTAAATATTCTATAAGAAATAGTATATATATTTATTTCTGCCCTATGTTATCTGCTTGTTTTATCGAGTCATTTCTGCTCATAGCTCTAAAACTTAATGAATTGTGTTGAGTTTGATTAGTTTATAAATATATTTCAAAAAGCAAATATTGTCATGTTCCTTAGTACTGATTTATTTCTCTATTTGCCAAGCATTGCATCTAAGTCAGGCTTTCTCTTGCTTTTTTGCAACAGCATGAAAAGGAAGATGCTCAAATGAATTAATATGCATTAAGACTCATAAATATCTCACTGCTGGGGAGCAGTTGTGGTTTGGCCTTGGTCATGTGGTCATGTTTCACAGGTGGCTAGAAAATTATTCTAATTATTTCCACACACAGTAGAGAATTCTTGTTCACCTGCAAACAGAGGTATACAATTATAAGCATATAATTAAAGGTGGGCTGGCACATCTATGGTCGACTAAATATTTGCATTGGGAAGGTACAAAGCAACAGCTCAGGCAAAAATGGGAAGAAATTTTAGGAGTGGAAAAAAGCAAAACAGCTCTTGTCTTTATGAAAAAACAATCATTACAATGTTTTTCTAGCCTAAATATGAACAAAATTATTTTACAAGAGCACACATGTAACTCAGGCTCACAGCAATCAAAAACAATCTGCGCAGTCATACAAAACTAAAAAATAATATTTTCCCATGCTAATTTTCTTAATATGAAACTGCCTGAAGATAATTTTTTATTTCAGTCTGGAACAGGAATAAAGAATTTCCTGTACTCCACACACAACTGCCTTTAGAGTAAATTAATCTAACAAAATCATTCATGCTTAGTTCAGCAAAATCCTATTTCTCACTCGGGTCAGTGCATTCTCAACTCTCCACCATTTCAAGGAACCTTTTACAGACAGGCTTTTACAGGGTTGATTCAAAATACAGTTGCTTCTTGCCTTTGGCTATTTTGCCCTATATTTTACTTTAGGTGCTGTCTAGTGCTTTGGACCATTACTGTAGAAACCAGTCATATTTTCAACAGTTGTCTCACATAACTAGACCAATTGCAAGGCTGATGGTCCAAAGTTAGAACTAGCAGCTAAATGAAACTGAAAATTTATATCCCACACTGAGAGCTAGAGTTACTTAAGGCGAAAGATTTCATTAACCTTTCCCAAGTCAGGAACAGTAGCAGAATTACTGTGAGCATATTAAACTGGATTTTGCTTAAAATTCTAACATACCTATTCCATAACCTTTTAGCAATTTCCCTAGGAGAAGATCTGAGTAAACTTACAAAGACTCACCCTTCACCAATCTTCTACCACATTAGCTATCTCTGCCTTAGAAAATGTATCTTTTTAAAAGACAAATGCTTCAGAAAATTTATTGAGATTTCACATGGAGTCTGACTCAGTAAAGTAGATTTTAGCATTTCTTAAAGATTTGCCTTTCTCGTCCTTTGCTTCATCTAGGAAGTCAGCAGGGGAAGGGGATTTCATATTTAGATTATATTAGAGCATGTGGTATTCAGAGACATTTTTTAATTTAGTTTATCCCAAAGTACCCTGAAAGTTTTTCAGCAGAATCAGGATGTTGGTGGTATTGATAGTATTTCAACAGATGGGCCAGTGTTTGAAGAAGATTAAAATGCTGTTTTGAGAAAGAGAAGCTAAATATCTGTCATTTTATTCACAGTTGTTCTTTTTTTAATCTTTCCTGAGACTAGGTCATTGAGAAAGCAATGGTTATTTTCTGACTTCTCCCCCATGTGTTGGTCTTCAGGTCAGAATTCAGAATAAAGAAGAGTAGATGATTGCAAATCACTGGTTTATTTGACTGCTGTGTGTGTTTATGTGCAGGAATTTCACCTTGCTGAGTGTGATTTTCCTCTGAAGGCTCTTCTGACTTATCTTTCCCAGTATTCCAGGCTAGGACTATAATCATGAAAGATTCCAAGTTATGTGATGATTTTGAATGACTCAGCATTTGGTGCTTATGACACATCTCTTATCTACAAGAGAGCAGCATCTGAGTCCCTCCATGTAATTCAAATGCAAAGCTCCTGTTTGCTTCAACTGCAAAAGAAAAGCCTCTGATCTTCTTCAAAAATTAGGTTTAAATTCAGTGTTAGCTGAAAATTGGGAACAATGAAGACATGTCAAGGAAAAGAAACCCAGGAAATCAACACAGACTAATATGATAAAATCAGTGTAATACAGCTGAACTCACCACTAATTATCTTTGTGGATGCAACTTAGAAGTACAGCAGTCTCCCTTTAGACAGTAGGACTCGTTTACAATTACTTCTTTTAATGCTGCCCAGAGAGTCAGACATGACCTATGCACAGGAATGGGTTCTGCAATATGTGATCCTCATAAACAGTTTCCCATTCTCAGTATAGTTCCATGTGTCTCTGTCACTGAGTCTCAATAACAGTTATTACCTGAAAAGTACCCTAAATTTAATTATTAATTTCCACTTATACTTTTATGGAAAAAATAAATATAAAACATATGTTGAATTGAGAAATATCTGGAATGTAAGTCTTACAAACTGAGTCTTTTTCTTAGAGACCAGTTTAATTACTGATTTTAACATCATTAACACAGGTCATGGGTCGGCAAAAACTCTTCCAATATGAGTTCTTTTCTGGCATGAACTTTTTAACAGAAGGATTAAATTTATATACTGTAGTAGTGATCAGGAGAAAGCAATAAGAAATCATTGACACATAAATGGTGGGGGCTTTGTAAATTTAGCTGAAATCGCTTCATTACACCTACAAAACATATACTGCTTAGCTAATGATCCGTAGCATTAATTGTCAAATTTCAATTAAGATTTGAAGTTATCATTTCTATCTTTAGTGTCCTTGTGAAAATTATGTAGAAGTATAGTATTCACAGCTTACATTCTAACGAAAAGCTGCCTAAATGCTGAAAGCTTGTCCATCATTTTTCAGATGTACCCAATAGATTTCTTGCTGCAAGGTTCTTTGCTAGCTGTGAACAAAAATAGAACAAACAAACAAAAAGTGTGAATGTTTTAATAACTGGATATTTTCTCACTTTTCAGAAAGTTATTAATTTCTTATAAACCTCAGGTTGTGTCTATTTCAAATACAGTCCAAGGTTGTTTTAACAATGTTTAGTGAGTGTTCCATGCCAGACAAAAATTCTCAGTGTCATTTCAAACCTGCTTAATTCCACATTAACTGTCTGCTTCTGTGTTTTTTCTCTAAACAAAGTTCTTAGTAACTTCAAAATGTGTGCAAATGGTCAAAGAAACAGGGAATGTGATCATTATTTGATGTGTGCTACAATAATTTATTTTAAAGTAAAATTAGTGTTTGGGGAGAAAACTATTTAATTACAAGGAAACAATTTACTGATCTATTGGAAATTCTACCATTTTGTACATTAAGGCCATTCCATATTCATTTCAATGTTTTGTTTATTGTTGCAACATTAAAAGATAAATCAGAAAATGTTGTACAGCTTTTCAGGATATTTTGACAATTCAACATTTGTATTGATTTTTCTTTGTCTGGAAATTTGACATGCATCTACCAAGTTGTAGTCCTGCAAAATGTCATCTCTACATGAATGACCTTCCTGGAAATAACTAAATGCATTGAAGTTAACACAGAAAGAGTTTTGTTAATCAAATTGTTTATCATATTAGATTTTGCAATACATAAATATTATACAATTGGAAACAAAATTTTCATGGACTACTTAATATTTAATTCATGCTGCTCACATCAGACCTCAATTAATTCTCTGAAACTATATTTGGAATTGAACAGAATTATCATCTGAGCAGTTTGCAGAAATATTATTTTCCTCCCTCTCTTCAGGAATGTTATTCCTCCTTTCTATCTCTGAATCTTTTCTAAGCCATAACTGAAATATTGCACCTACATCTACATGGGCAGCTCAATTGCTACAGCCAGTGGCATTTACTGAAACAAGTCCCCAGAAGATCCCAGGGAGGGTTTTGTCTTTCAACAGAGCATAATTTCCTAATGATATTTGTTATTTTTAGGATCTCTTTAAAATTAGGTACATACAAAATTTATATTTTTGAAGGTATTTTCAAACAGGAACATGGTGTTCACGGCCGGAGGACATTCTGACAATTATTAGAACTTATATCTGCATATTCACTTTTGCTGAGGATTTAAATTTCACTTTTGAGTCAGAAATAAAAAAATTGAGTGTTTTGTGTGAAACTATATTTTCTGTAGAAGTATTTAGGTTGAGGATTGAAAACATGCCTTGTCAAGTTATATACAGTTAACCAGTGTTGGGTCACTGAGCTGGAAACAATGTTCTGTGGTGTTTGCACTTGACTTTTTCTTCATGATTGCATCAATGAACAATAGTTTTAGCGATGTGGGTTTTATAGCATGCGAAGACCTCCAGTCAGGGAGAGCATAAACCAAGTGCAAGGCACTGAATGCTATGACAAGAGCAACTACCTTAGGGAAGGGTGAAGTTCCATTTCATCGTGTGTGCTATAGGGATTACCATCCTTCTTCAGCAATTATCCCTTCAAGAGAGTGGCCATGTGGTGCTGAACTGTAACCTGACTTCTGTATTTAGAACTGAGTCTATTAAATGCCATGAAAAGCTCATATCCAAGGAGAAATGAACTGGAAATAACCTGAAGCAACAAAGAGCTTCTTAACAGTATTCTGCTGAGAAGGTCACCAATTTCAGCATTTAGAGGCTTTTTCTCTGTGATGCTGATCAGGACAGCACAACTGCTTTGACTGCTGTGGAGAACAGAGGCCAAAAAAAAGAAAAATTATTCCCTCAATTTCTCTCCAGTTAAAAAAGTCCAAGAAAGCAAAAAACAGTTTTGGGTATTTTATTTTAGTTTTTCTTTTTTTGTTTTGGGGTTTTTTAAATTATTATAAAATGTCTTGAAACTATTTTTGCAGTAGGAAAAAAAAAAGCACTGCTTTATCTTGTTGGAATATTTTTTTGTTTATCCCATATCTCTTTTCCCATGGTAATTAGTATACAAGCAACACAACATGCTCGGAAATAGTTACATTTGGAAAATACTTTGCACTTGAAGAATTGTAAATTATAGCACCTTGGAGCTTCATTACCCTTTTCTTAGGACTATTTTGCAGGAAATAAATTCACACTTCTAAAGACAGAGCTCTCTTGTTTAGAAGAGCAATAGAAAGTGCAATTTTCAGCCATATTTTAATAAAACTGTCATTGTCATGGTTTTTTTAATGGCAATCCTGTAAAGTTTTATGATTTTGTTTTATGATTTTGTGATGGTGGTTACTGAAACTAAGATGTGTCCACTGAAAAGCACAGGTTGGACACTGTGATTATGTTAAAAAAGCAAATAAATGAGCTGCTTATTTTTAATAACTCTTTTCCTAACCTTTTAATTGTTTATCAGATTTTAAGCATCTGAAGAAGGCATGGCTACCACTGGCTACAATGCCTAGGAGCATAGTTTAGACTGTAGTGGATAGTCCTGAGATAAGTTGCACCTACAGGATCTTAATAGAATTACTGGATCTAAACTGTAATTCAACCATAGTCCAAACATAGGCTTATGCTTCTTCTATTCATATACGTGGCAAAAAAACTTTATTGGAATTGAAAAAGTATTTTTTGCAAGTACTCAGGATTCACAGAAACTTTGCAGCTTCCATGAATGCTCTTCTCTGATAAATAATTTTCTAGAAAACATTTCAAAAGTGAATACACATTCATAAAGAAAGCAAGTAAAATAATACATAAAAGTAATACATAAAAATCAGCGACAGGCTAAAGCTTGTTCATCAGCCCTGGATGAGTTGCTGGAACTGTTTGATAGCTACCACTAAAGTTCTGAGAAATGAGCTAATTTAAAAATATACATTCAGCATTCATTTATGTTTTTAGCTGTCTAAAGCCACTTTATGTTGCCTGTACCTCTGCCTTAGATCCATTATTGCCTGACTCAAGACAAAGATTAACACTGATGAGGTCTTATGGATAAATATTTTTACTTATGTCGAACAGATTATATTTTAGGAAAATCTAAATTCTGAGAAATCAGAGCATTTTTGGGAAAAAAAAACACCCCTCAAAAACTGAACCAAACCAAACAAAAAAA
>VWZP01009912.1:922169-1216387 GCA_013396995.1 Dicaeum eximium | reverse complement strand
AAAAAAAAAAAAAAAAAGGAAAAAAAACAAACAAAAAATACCCCAAAACTTCCCAAACATACAAAACCAAACTTAATCACAAAAACCATGGATCTTTCATGATCAGCCTACTTAGACTGATCCACATGGTGATGAATTTATGTACTTAAAATAATCAGGCCAACACTGAATAATGACATCAATTTTTAGATGAGTCAGAAATCAGTGCAGTGCTGTCATGCCCCATTGTTCTTTTAGTATACTGTGACTTTATCTCAACACACCACAAACTAAACAGACTGACACTTCCAGGACACATTCATGAGGGGGAGCACAGCAGCCTAAAATCACTTCCTTTCTCTGCTGCTGCTGCTGCTGCTATGTTTTCAGCATGTGACAACACAGTCATGGAAAGGAGCGAGATGAGAAAAGGGATGGGATTAGTGAAGGTCTGATCAAATACTGATGAGAATTTTAATCACTCAAGAATATTCTTTCAAGGAATATTAGACTGATCACTCTATATTCCTCAGGCAATATGTATTCCTCAGGCAATATGGCAAGGATGTATTTCAAACATGTCTCATGCAGTCCATTCCCATGATTTACAGTAATCTAAGTTTCAGAATAGAGTTTTATCAGGCTGATATAATTCTAGAGAAGACAAAGGACAGAGGATTGAAGGTAACACAAAAACCAAACAAAAAGCCTGAAAAGAACTCAAACTCAACCAAAACAAAAGACCCCAGACAAATAACAAATTGAGTTACTCTGAAAGGTGAAAATGAAACTTGATTTCCTACAGTCTGGATCCTTTTTCTGAATATCCTTTCCCCCATAATAACCTCTACTGTGTCCTAACCCAGAAAGAGACACAATTCTATTACTGTGCTCTTACTACTCAAGACTGGCTGAGCAGCTTTTGACAGAGCATGCCACAGAGGAGTTCTGCATTCCTTTCCCTCAACAGAGGCTCTCATTTGTGTCTCTTCTCTTGCAGACAGCAGACAATCAGGCTTGAAGTGTGTAGCAGTGCTATTACCTTTGAGATATCTGTATTTATTTCAAATGTTAGCTTAGTCATTGCATTAGAGGCTATCGGAGAGAGATACTAATGAGCGTATAGCAAGACTGCACAAGAGCACTTGGGGACACTCTAAAAACCAAACCAATAGACAATGCAGGTGAAATAACAGTTGTTCTGTAAAATACACATTTTCAAGTCCCCTTTAGGTAGAAAGTCACACCACAAATTCTTTTGCCCCAGATTATTTGTTAGAGTTTGGTGTAGAATAACTGCAGAACATCCCTGGAGCAAGAAACCGGAAAGTTCTGAAGCAAGTCCCCTCATCCCTTGCCTTGTTGACCCGCTGGAAGTGTCAAAGGCTAGCCAGATCCCAGATGTCAGTAGAAATGGGGAAGCCAAAGGGATTTGGCAGAACAGTACAAAAACTATATCAGGCAATTCCCATAGCTTTAGCTGATCCGCAGAATAATCTTATAAGGTTATAAACGTGACTCATGGCTGTCCTTCCGCACCATAGGAGCAGGCACACTTCTGTTTGCACATGTAAGGAATTATTGGGAAACCAGTGCTCCTCTGTACATCATCTTGTATCCCTGGGACCTAATTCAGATTTTTTTTTTTTACTGGAAGATTTTTTTCTTTACTGGAAGAACAGTATTGTAGTATTCCAAACTGCACAATTAATGACATATTTGTTCTATATGCCATTTTTTAAAAATAATTGAGTTAACAGTTTGTCATGAATTTTTGTGAGCAAGATGCTGTTTTAATTGATAGGTACCTAAAAAAGCTCTCTTTCCCCAATATCGACAACTTGACTTGTAGAAACCATTAATGAATAATGTGATTTAAATTAACAGCAGGCACTCACTGACCCATGAACACAGCAAGGAACTCAAGTAAGCATTGCAGGTAGATCCNATCTAGAAAACCAGGATTCAGACTTCTTATGCTCAGCATTCCATAAACATAATGATAAATTACAGTTGCCCTATCCCATTACTAAATAGCAGTTGAGGAAAAGGAACAACTGAAAGATGGAGGACATGGATATATATATATATATATATATATCAAATATACAAGTTATTTCTACTAATTAAATGCAGTTACATATAATAGTATTAAACTACCTAGCTTATAAGTCATTGTTAAATCTAAGGATCTAAGGCCTGAAGAATTGAAAAGACACCTTTACTTCACTAAGGTGGTTTTGTATTGAGAGGCTGGAGAATTGATGAGCCCACAGTGGGGACCAGATCAGTTTTACAGGCAGGTGTGTGCAGGAATTGTGCTTTGTTAAGCCAGTGGCCTTTGTTAAGCACACACAGCAGAAGAGGCTAGCTGTTGAAAATATCCACGTTAGTCTGTGGTATTTAAAGGAATAAGGTCATAAATGCTTCCATCTCCCACGTTAACATGTTTGCACATATAGTAAGACTAAGAATAGAACTATTTATAGGAAGTACTACAATTCCAATTTAATAAATTAGACGTAGTTCATTTCTTACAAGCCTTGCTTTTTTAGACACTTTAATAAATAAGCATTGTATTCTTAAAGCTTCCTTTTTTCACAAGGAAGAAAGAGATATTAGCTTTATTCCTGGTAAGTAATTTCTGATGCTAAAAACACCCCTAAATATAAGGATTAAGTTGAGCCAAGAAACCTGAAGGATGTCTACATCTAATCTGTTCCTTGGAATTTGAATTCATCAAGTGGGTCCAAATATTTTGCATACCTGTATTTTCTTTGCCTAATAACTTAATTTTGATATTCAAAGCACAAAATACAATGAAATAATGAGAAAACTGTTCTGAAATTCTTAATATATCTGCATGTTCAGAAGACACATATTGAAACAGAAAAGTTAAGAAAAGTCAGANTTCTCTGCTGCTGCTGCTGCTGCTATGTTTTCAGCATGTGACAACACAGTCATGGAAAGGAGCGAGATGAGAAAAGGGATGGGATTAGTGAAGGTCTGATCAAATACTGATGAAAATTTTAATCACTCAAGAATATTCTTTCAAGGAATATTAGACTGATCACTCTATATTCCTCAGGCAATATGTATTCCTCAGGCAATATGGCAAGGATGTATTTCAAACATGTCTCATGCAGTCCATTCCCATGATTTACAGTAATCTAAGTTTCAGAATAGAGTTTTATCAGGCTGATATAATTCTAGAGAAGACAAAGGACAGAGGATTGAAGGTAACACAAAAACCAAACAAAAAGCCTGAAAAGAACTCAAACTCAACCAAAACAAAAGACCCCAGACAAATAACAAATTGAGTTACTCTGAAAGGTGAAAATGAAACTTGATTTCCTACAGTCTGGATCCTTTTTCTGAATATCCTTTCCCCCATAATAACCTCTACTGTGTCCTAACCCAGAAAGAGACACAATTCTATTACTGTGCTCTTACTACTCAAGACTGGCTGAGCAGCTTTTGACAGAGCATGCCACAGAGGAGTTCTGCATTCCTTTCCCTCAACAGAGGCTCTCATTTGTGTCTCTTCTCTTGCAGACAGCAGACAATCAGGCTTGAAGTGTGTAGCAGTGCTATTACCTTTGAGATATCTGTATTTATTTCAAATGTTAGCTTAGTCATTGCATTAGAGGCTATCGGAGAGAGATACTAATGAGCGTATAGCAAGACTGCACAAGAGCACTTGGGGACACTCTAAAAACCAAACCAATAGACAATGCAGGTGAAATAACAGTTGTTCTGTAAAATACACATTTTCAAGTCCCCTTTAGGTAGAAAGTCACACCACAAATTCTTTTGCCCCAGATTATTTGTTAGAGTTTGGTGTAGAATAACTGCAGAACATCCCTGGAGCAAGAAACCGGAAAGTTCTGAAGCAAGTCCCCTCATCCCTTGCCTTGTTGACCCGCTGGAAGTGTCAAAGGCTAGCCAGATCCCAGATGTCAGTAGAAATGGGGAAGCCAAAGGGATTTGGCAGAACAGTACAAAAACTATATCAGGCAATTCCCATAGCTTTAGCTGATCCGCAGAATAATCTTATAAGGTTATAAACGTGACTCATGGCTGTCCTTCCACACCATAGGAGCAGGCACACTTCTGTTTGCACATGTAAGGAATTATTGGGAAACCAGTGCTCCTCTGTACATCATCTTGTATCCCTGGGACCTAATTCAGATTTTTTTTTTTTACTGGAAGATTTTTTTCTTTACTGGAAGAACAGTATTGTAGTATTCCAAACTGCACAATTAATGACATATTTGTTCTATATGCCATTTTTTAAAAATAATTGAGTTAACAGTTTGTCATGAATTTTTGTGAGCAAGATGCTGTTTTAATTGATAGGTACCTAAAAAAGCTCTCTTTCCCCAATATCGACAACTTGACTTGTAGAAACCATTAATGAATAATGTGATTTAAATTAACAGCAGGCACTCACTGACCCATGAACACAGCAAGGAACTCAAGTAAGCATTGCAGGTAGATCCAGGTTATCTGATGGGATGAAGCCCATGCATTTTAGATATCTCTGGATTCTGTCAGGCTCTGAGAAGGCCAGATATGAAAGAGGAAGAAAATGCCAATAGTGCATTTTGAGACAGGGTTTTTTTGTTGCATTTAGAGTAAGAAATAGGCAAAAACCAAAAATACCCCACAAAAAAAAAAGTTTTAAAAGCCAAAACAACAAACCAAAAACAAACAAAAAACAAAAGAGGGAAGGGGAAGGGGAAGGGGAANTTGCCCTATCCCATTACTAAATAGCAGTTGAGGAAAAGGAACAACTGAAAGATGGAGGACATGGATATATATATATATATATATATATCAAATATACAAGTTATTTCTACTAATTAAATGCAGTTACATATAATAGTATTAAACTACCTAGCTTATAAGTCATTGTTAAATCTAAGGATCTAAGGCCTGAAGAATTGAAAAGACACCTTTACTTCACTAAGGTGGTTTTGTATTGAGAGGCTGGAGAATTGATGAGCCCACAGTGGGGACCAGATCAGTTTTACAGGCAGGTGTGTGCAGGAATTGTGCTTTGTTAAGCCAGTGGCCTTTGTTAAGCACACACAGCAGAAGAGGCTAGCTGTTGAAAATATCCACGTTAGTCTGTGGTATTTAAAGGAATAAGGTCATAAATGCTTCCATCTCCCACGTTAACATGTTTGCACATATAGTAAGACTAAGAATAGAACTATTTATAGGAAGTACTACAATTCCAATTTAATAAATTAGACGTAGTTCATTTCTTACAAGCCTTGCTTTTTTAGACACTTTAATAAATAAGCATTGTATTCTTAAAGCTTCCTTTTTTCACAAGGAAGAAAGAGATATTAGCTTTATTCCTGGTAAGTAATTTCTGATGCTAAAAACACCCCTAAATATAAGGATTAAGTTGAGCCAAGAAACCTGAAGGATGTCTACATCTAATCTGTTCCTTGGAATTTGAATTCATCAAGTGGGTCCAAATATTTTGCATACCTGTATTTTCTTTGCCTAATAACTTAATTTTGATATTCAAAGCACAAAATACAATGAAATAATGAGAAAACTGTTCTGAAATTCTTAATATATCTGCATGTTCAGAAGACACATATTGAAACAGAAAAGTTAAGAAAAGTCAGAGATAGAAAAGAAAAAAAATCCATTATAAAGGACCATTTTATCCTGTGTATTTGTACAGAGTCTAAGATAACTACAAAGAGCTACAGAGTGTGGGAAGATCAAGCAGAGTTGTATAGAGGGTGTGTTCTGGAAACACTGCTGTATGTTAGACTTGCTCCAAAAGTCCATAGAGAGATCCAGCCCCTCAAGTGACATCTAAAGGCTTCCAATGTCTGGATTTCATCAGTCCTTAGCAAAGCATCATTTTCTCAGCCATGCCAACCATAGGATATATCCAGGGAGACAGACATACAAAACTTTAGATACCTGGGAGCCTTTAAATTGGGAAGCAAACATGTTTATAGAATATAAAATTCAGCATCATGCAAAAGTTTGATTCCAAACAGTAAGGGGAATTCCAAACAATTTTTGCTGCCTAATCTTCAGATGATCCATGCCTTGATGTTCATGTCCTCTGGTCTTGGCAATTGAACACAAAGATGAGGATCATCATGTAAAACCAGAATAGGGAAAACTAATGGAAGGTTGTGTGTTTTTACTGTTCATTGCCAACATGTCATCTAGAAAGTGATGCAACTCCTCTGGATTAATGCTTGAGTCAGTGTCAACACAGAAATTGTTTGTTTCAGCTCTGAAAGCACACTGGGACCACATTACATAAGGGAAAAATAAATGGAATATTAATATAACGTATTTCAGATTAATATTCTGGTCACACAGACAAAATAGAACTTGTAGATGTTATACGGAAATATAGTCTGGAAAAATCCTAAAATTAATATTTATAATGAATATTGCCTCTACCAATGTCAATAATCCTGTTAACAACTGACAATATATTTAAGATAAGATACCTCTTTGTTTGTAGTTGTGGGGGTTGTATATTTTTAAGTGTGTTTAAATAACCACTCTCAATAATATACGATTTCTTGCTATGTTGAACCATGTATCTATTGAATAAAGATTTTAAAGTACTAGATGTGCAGTCTGACATCGCTTATGCTTACTTACCAAGCCTTTACATAGACAGTTCAGCCTCAGTAATACATATAATTCAAGGCAATTCTTCCAGCTATACTCTGCCAGCTTCCTTGACGTAGTGGGTTATTTTTGTTTAGAAGCTGATTTAGGAATATCTTTTGTTTCTCCCAATACGAGGAGATAATCACTTACCTAAGGATTAAGGAAAGTTTGGGACAGAAGAGTTGTTGCCTTCATTCTTTCTTTTTCCTTTTTTTCTTCTTTTTCTTTTTTTAATATAACTGTTGTTTTGTAATTGGTAACTTTTTCCTTACCAATTACTTGTAGTGACTTTTTGTGTAATTGTCACCTGCCTTGTCCTTTCACTTAGCAATTCGCTTTCGGCTGTTGTAGTCCAGCTGTGAACCTGTAGCAATTTCAAAGTGACAGAATGATGGAAGCTCACACTTCAGCAAAATCCTTTTATGATTCCTAATAAGTGGGGATTCTTTCCTCGGTGAACATTATTTTAACTTTGCAGTTCAAAAAGTAATATATAAGGTTGAGCTGACTGACAAAAGAAAGTTTTTGTTTCCTTCTATACTGGAAAAGATTTTTAGAACTTGGAAAAAAAATTAAAGAGAATAATAAATGTCTTTTAAATGGTAAAAATCTGAAGTAAGATTTCACAGCTGTTGCTGAATAGCCAAAGAACAAAAATTTTTATCAGCTGGGTTTTCAAAGATGCGTTTTTTCACTCTGTTGATGGTAATAGAAATATATCTGAGCATCACTTCCTGAAGTTTCCTATGTTACCTCTAGTTTAACCAACAGATCCTAGACATTACATATGCTGAATTAAATTTGGCCGATGTTTTAAAGCATGCAGGAAGGCCGTACTTACTTTTGCCTTTCAATTAATTTATTTTTTCGTAACATAAACATTGTTTGCTACTGCACAAAAAATCATTTCAAAAGAGAAATTGTCATTAAAAATAGTTTTCCATCTGGCAACTACATGTTATAATTAAAAACTCACCTTTCTGTGAGGTAGAGAAATGTGACAAAGACAAGTCATAAGGAATGGGGAGCAGAGGTGTCCTTAAACGTGCTCAGAAGAATTTCTGAAGAGCAAAAGCAAAGGGAATCTGAGGCAGGCAGAGTCAGTTTGTTCTGCTCAAAGTGTCTCAATAAACCTTGGACTTAAAGAAGTCTACAATGACTTAGGTAATCTAACTATGCTGTATTAGCAGAAACATTTTTGAGGTTCTCAGAAGAAGATGCATCAACAGAAATAAATCACATGCAAGTCAAGCCTTGAGAAAGGGATAGACAAAAAATCTAAAAGTTGCAGTTTGGGCTTTGGGTCACCCAATACACTTGCTTTTTTCTTTGTGTGGGTGCATGTGTTTGGTGGGTGTGGGTGTGGGTGTGGGTATGGGTGTGTGCCTCCATGACAGGCCCGCATGTGTCCATCTGCTGAGCCATCATGTGAATGGTGTGATGGCCCACCAAAGGATGACACAGAGCCCATGGATGTTGGATGCCAATCCAACAATTCACATCGTTGTGTTACTGGTTTTTACTGGACAAGCAAAAGCCTGAACACCATGGAAATGGATCTCCCTCAAGAAGACTCATGGGTGGCACTGGGTCCATTTGACACAAGGATGACCAAGCAGCATCCCAGTTCATCCAGGCTCCACTGCATGACACCACACCAACAGCACTGCTGGAACACCTGCCTGGCTCCTTACTAGTGCCCAGCCACCACATCTTCACAACTGGACAATAAACAGCAATAACAAACAGTCAATTGAAGCATACAGCCAACTTGTACTCAATTTGCCTAGGCTGGAAACTAAGATGAGATTTTGACTGTTAGCAATTTGGGTACAGGAAATAATTTTTTGTAAATTCTGATATAAGGACTACAAAGGAAGAACCGTGCACTCTCTGAGGATCTAGAATTTTTTTCAGACAGAATAGGACAGAATAGATCTATAGGAGGTGTTAAGGGAAGTATGAAAGCAATGCTGAAAATACAGCAAGAACAAAAATAGTCAAATAAGAAAGAGTAAATGAAGAAGCTTCAGGAGAAGTTATTTTGTATAAATCTACTGTGTTGTGCAGAGATAGCTTTGCAGGAACAAAAGAGGCAGGATATAAATGAGAGAACAGATAACACAGCATATCCAGACTAAGCAATTCCTCTGTAGTTTTCATGACAAAACTACTGCATACCTCTGGAGGAATGTGTTACAACCATTACAGCGAACAGTCCAGCAATCCTGTGAATTCTTACCAGCAATTCACATTATTTCCCTTGACAGTAGAAGGGATGGCTACAGAAGAATTTTCCCTCAAGCTTTGTTATAGAGTCTAAGTGGCATGGAAGATGCCAACAGACCTTCCCATTGATAGATTTAGCCAAAGTTCAGGTTGCTGGTTTGCTTTGCTTTCTACAAAGTCTAATCTCTTTCCCTTTTTTCTCCTTTGGTCGCTGTCAGAATGTGATTCTGTGATAATCTTCTTTGAATATACCATGCCCTGTTTAACTTGAAATGTGTGCACCTATTTATATTACAAAATAACAGAGAGGAACACTGTGAACTTCAATAGTTAGGTAAAAGAAACTGATAAGTATTACTATAAGACCCTATTAAATGTTTACCTTTCATTATCCAGGTTCAAATACTAGATACCAAATGAATTCCCTGGTTTTGAAAGAGTTTGACCAGCATGAGAGAGATCAGAATTCACTCCACAGAAGTTTTCTTGATAAATAGCCCGGGGAATTTTTTCATTTATTTTAATTATCAGAAATTAGTATTATGTTTAATGTTCCATAAATACATTTTAATAAATGTAATATGGCATAGTCCATTTGCATAAGAAAATAATTTAGAACATAATTTTAACATACAGCTACTCACTTTTGCCTGGTAGTACTCTCTTTCTCTCTCTCTCTCTCTCTCTCACGCACACATGCATACACGTACAAACACTCTCACACTCTACTATATTCTAATTTAACAAGTTTTATGGCTTTCTCATTCTGGTGACAGTACCAACCATTTATGGTTTTATTGCAGTGCAGAGGCATAAATAAAATTTTCTACCAGCGTTTGAAGCAATTTTAGAAATTACAATGCATTTTTGCACTGTAAAGCATAAAGAACACTACCATAAACAGCAACATTTTTATAATTCATCCTAATTAAAAAACCCCAGTCTGCCTTTAAATATAATTAGAATGAACCTTCTATAGGAGACACACTGGAAGCCAAGTAATTTGCATGTTTGCAGATGATACATTGTGTTGAAGACAGGCTTAGTGCCAAAAAATTATCTAAGAAGTCTTTGTATGTTAAAGACACTTTAGGTAGTAATGCAAGCTACTGAATGATGGATCCTGAATTCTTGTAGACCCATTCCGTAGATTTAAAGTCACGCAGATGTATTTCCCCTCTGATTTACTTCTAAGCAGATGGTTTCACCGTCATAACATTTTATACAAATAAGCTCAAATGGCTAACGCATTGTCATTTTTCAAAATTATATCTGAACATCATGTCTATTAGAATTCCCTAATTCTCTTAAAAGGATTTATATTTAAGTGCTAAAACACTTGAGGGTAGGTATAAATAAAACAGGTTTATACCATTATATGAATACACAGGAAGACAAAATGGTACATTTCTTATTTTCTGTGTAATTCCTTTTCTCCCCACACAACATGAAGCACTGTAACTATAACAGAGCTTTAAACTTGTGTACCTGAACACTAAATGCTTTTTTGGCACAGCACCTCAGCTACGTAAGAAGGTGGCAAAGATGTGTTAACCTGCCCGGCAGAGCAGTGTCCACTAAACAAAGGAGTTTAACAAATATGCATGCAACAAAGCACAGGCAAGTTATTGCTAGCTCATGTAGCACCTCTACCTTCTTTCTAACCCTGTCCTGGATCTGAGAGTAATAACTCTTTGGAAATATCTCTTTTCTTTTTTTTTTTTAACAGAAATCTTGAAACTGGTTCATTTGAAAAGCAGTAAAATATTTAAGCCATGTATTTAATGGTAGATGCATTGGTGAACAATAAGAAGAATATTAGCATAATACTTTTAGTTTTGCTCAGACGAGATCAAGAATACCCATAACCCTCTGTGGCTGGCTTGGGATACTCCTGCAAACTACTAACATTTCTAGGGATTTATTTCAAGGTTTTACATGAATCATTTTACCTACACCAAAGAAAAAGCTGCTTCTCAAATGTCTAGTGTGGGGCTACAGTGCCCCAGTGATTTTCAAAACTAATTTTATTTTGAGTCTTTGAAGACAGAACAGTTGATTGCTCTATGCTCATCTACAGACTGATTGTATCTCTTGAGAGTCTACATGCACCTCTCGATTTTTCATACAAAGAACTGTAACATTGATTCTTGTGCTTGTCTCTGTGACTCTAATTTTGGAAGGACAGTTAAGTTGCAGGAGTTGCAGAAGAACCTCCATCTTCTACAGAGGACATCTATCAGTACCAAGTTCTTTGGAGTACTAAGTAACTTTTTGTCCTGGTTTGAAATTGCACACACCTCTGTGAAACACACATGTAAAAAGATGGAAAGGAACACGGGAGTTTCCTCTTTCCTTGCTGGGCAGCAGTGGGGTAGGATCAGCAGAGCCCGCCTGGCCCTTCCCAGCCAGGCCGGGTCCAGAGGCCCTGCTGGGGCCGGGCCCCTTTCCCCCTGGGCCCCTCCATCGGCCGCCGGGCAGGGAGGGAGCGGGGCTGTGTTGTGAGGGCCAAAAGGAGCCAGCCTTGCTGACATCTGGCTGAGTTCACACCACCCGCCCCAGCCCGGGGCCCAGCTGAGCCCGCCAGGCCCCTCAGGAGCAGCCCAGGGACGGTGCAGGGATTTTTACCCCGCGGAAGCTGCCAAAATCACGCAGCTGAGACCAGAGTGGCCCTGCAGCCGCGCAGAGTGGCCCTGCGGCTGGAATGGAATGGCCAGCCACAGTTCCCACTGCAAGGGTCACGAGACAATCTGCAGGCCCTGGGCGAGATGTTAACTCCTTCAGTGCTCCAATCCCCCTCCAGTGAGAGAAAGGAACCAGAGGAAAGCAATGTAAAGGAGCAACATGAGACATCGAGGTCAGTGAAGAAGTTAAGCCCCAGATGGGAGGGATGAGAAGATGCCTTGATCTTGGAGCTGAAATCCTCTTGTGAGCTATGGAGAAAAGACTCGTTTTCTGTATAACGCATGAGACTACTGGGGAGATGAAAGGTTCAAATTTGAGCAAGGGTCTCCAGGCTGAAGTAAGCAGATGATGAAGTAGCTGTGATCCCATGAGAAGCTTGAACAGAGAAAGAGAGAAGATGAGATCCTGTGCCCCTATGAGAGAAGAAGAACTATGTTCTCAAGGATGAAGATGATTTTTTTGAGATAGATAATGAGAACCTTTGTTCTTTTGAACAGTTCATCTTTAAACCTGTAACCCCAAAGTTGACAAGACCCATAAACACAGCTCTGGGAAGGTTGTGGAAATGGAAAGGGCTTCACAGTGGTGACCTTTTTCCTGGGCGGCAGCCATTTCGTGAGGACATTGAGAGCCACGTAAGAACTGATTTTTTTCTCTTGTGGACAAGTCTCCATTAAATTAACAGGAGGAACTTCTCTCCCTGAGTGAGTTAAAAAAAAGACTATTTTATATGTGGTAAACTGACTGGAAATTTTAGGTTTTGTTTCTTTACATTGACAGTGGGAAAGGAATGGTTGTGGAGGGAGAAGTGTTCGGGAGGGTTTGTTTTGGTCCTTACTACTTGCTTTTCTTTTAGTTACTGTTCATAGAACTTTCTTTATACTGTCCTGAAGTTTTGAGTCTGCTTTACTTTTCTCCTAATCCTGTCTCACAGCAGAAAGTGAGTGCACTGGTGATTGGCCAGCACGGAACCCACCACACTCAGTGGTGCATTGGTCGGTAAAATTTCAAAATTGGGGGAAATCTAAAATTGGCGAACCAAAACCACTACACTTTTATTTTATGATTTCTAGCAAATATTAATTAGGGCGTTATCATATGCATGTAAAGTTAGTGATAGTAATCTATTGTATTAAATAGTCTTCAGAAGTGACTCATCCTGTTGCCACTAAGAGAAAGAAAAGTGACTTTTTAGCTGCATGTTCCTCCCTGTGTCAGAACTTTTCTTTGTTATTTTGGGCATGTTGGGATATGTGTTAATGAGTCCTGATTAGTTTCAGTCGACCATTTACCTTTTGTTTCAGCATGTTTCCAGACACTTCTCATAATCACTTCTTCTTTATTAATCTAGAGGGAGACTTGACTATTAAGCAAACTTTGGGAAGAGAGCAATGTCTTAGAGGCATTAACCTTTATGTGTTATTGCTAATGTTGTCAATCCACCACTATTTCCCCCTGCAGTCTACAGCTGTCTCTTATAATTTCTGTCACCTGGACATAGAGTAGGACTGATTTTATGTGGCTGTGGTATCAGCCACATATTTTGCAACAATGATGAGTCTTTATTCTTTTAGACATATCTAACCTTTTAATAAGCACTTTAATAGCATATTGTGAATGCACCAGTCAGTTCTCAATAGACCTTAGAATATTTCAGAAGTCTTCAACAAACCCAGATGATATTACTTTCTGGCATCAGCTGATGTTAGCAGTCATAACAGTATAGTGCTCTAATTTATTTTGTCAAAATGCTTCTTGAAATATTAAACATTACTTCAGGCTCAGAACAAATAAAGGGCTTATGACAATTACAATAAAAGACTTCAACTTCCTTCTTCCAAAACTTTTCCTAGTTTCATTCAATGATATAAATTTCCAATGTACTGGCATCCAACCCTCCACCAATGAATGTTCCGTAACAGAGTTACAGCACAGCCAATTTGCTTCTGGTCTGCTGTCCTTCTAATTCCAAGAATACTGCATGGCTTTCTAAGAGAGGCTAGGACAGAGGGAGGGTGGCTCATTATAATACCTTTTCCCATGATCTATTTTGCTATCCAGAACATTCTGTAAATTACATTTTATAATTCAAATCTGAGTGGAATTTTTCAGCAGAGTTCATAAACTGGACTTGTGTTTCAAGGTGCCTGTATCTCCTCTGGAAAACTTGGCTGTAAATGCAAAGCAGTTGACCTTGAGGGTATCACACCCTGTCATGTCACATTATACCTCCAAAAGGCAGGACTTGCACTGTAGGACAAAGTCATGTGAAAGATGCTGGATGCCTTTGAGTGTCCTAGCAGGTATCTGCAGAAGGTGAGAGTATCCATAATGGCTGGTAGGTAAATTGGAGAGTGCTCACTGAAGCCCATGAACTCCATTGTGTCCAGGGACAGTGAATTAAGACGATGGATCACATTCTTAGCTCCAGCCATTTAAACAGATATCTTGCACAATAGCCTGTGGCAGGCCATTCATTCACCTCCCTTTGGGCTCATTGTGCAAATTCTGTCTAAAAGACAATGTGCAAAGCTTCGGCCTGTCCTGGTAACCACAGAAAATTCTGAAAATTCCCAAGTACCTAAATAGTATATATAAAACAAATAGATGTCCAATAGTTTCAACAAAGACTATGATCATGCCATCTTACAGCTTACCTAAACAACCCTTTTCCTGCATCCCTTCTTTCATGCATAATACAAGCAATATTTCTAGTCCATGGAAGCTGTAATTTCCTGGCACACATAATAACAGTACACAGTGAAAATGAGTCAAGCCTGATGCCTTTTTCTGTAAATTAGTCAGTTATAATACACTCTTACAGCTCTATTAGAGCAGCAGACCTGGAGGCAGGATTCTTGACCCTGGTTTTATCATTTATGAACAGTTTAACTTCAGTTGACTTCAGCTGATGCCAATAAGGCAGAAATGGAGTGTTATAATGTTTTTATTTATATATATAATATATATATTTTTTAAATGTCACAATGTTTATTGTTTGGGGTATTTTAGTTTGGGATCTTAAAAAAATATGTTAGACAATTCTATTCAAAATATTTCAGGGTGTAGTGCTAAGGATTGCTTCTAATGCTGATATGAGTTCTGAACAAATACAGTTTTGAAGATCTCAACATTTGTATAAATGTCCAGTGTATAAGATGATTTATACAGTAGAGAAGGCTTATTTCAGTACCACTTTAGTTATGACCTAAATCTAATAATATCCCCTTATTGTTGTTCTCACAATAGTTGACTCTGGAGTATGGCTGCAGCTCCCTGCTGTGGGGCATTCAAAACTTTATGTAGCCTTATTTTGGTACAGCTTATCTCCATTATAGTCTCTGAGATAAATTGTGCATTGTGGTTTCGCTGCACACATTCACTTCTTGTACATAATATTATGCTCTGGGATAAGCCACCAAATATAAACCTGAAACCTTTGGGCCTTGTAAGCCACTGTTGCATGGACTAAGACTCAGCTGCTATCTCAGTCACCAAATCCTGATGGGTCTAGCTGACAAGGATATACAACCATGACTACAGCCATCATTTTTATTCTCCCGTCACTTAAATACAGAGAAAAGGGTGGGATTTCACCTAATGTCATTCCTGTATTCCCTCGTGTATTTCAGTAGAGATGTAACATCATTGTTAAAAATTTAGTCATTCCCTTAATGCTAATGGAAAAGTTGAGTTCAACTGTCAGACAAACCCAGATTTATTTTATACCCATCCCTCAGCTGGTGCAAAATTGCATTACATTAAGGCAATTTATAGCTTGTGGAGAACAGCTCCCTCTCCCAGTGTGAGGACTGGGACACTTTTCTGGAATTTCTTTCAGATATAAATACTTGACTGGGATTATGAAACAAAAGGCCTGCAGTTATTTACATAAATTAAAATAAATTAAAATAAGCTTAAAGCTTACTAAATACTTATACCTGTTATAATAACTCCGGAAAAAAATTCCAAATGTTCCTGGAAGTAGATGCTTTTTCTGTGATATTTAAATGAATGGATGGTGCATTTTGGCCATGAACAACATCAAAGTGTGCTATTGATGTTCTGGGATTGATGCTGTTTTATTGCTGAACTTAATCATCATGTAATCATATGAAGAAAGTTAAGTTAGTTTTTACAGGGGAAGAAGGAAAATCCCTGGTGCTGCTATTCATGTCTGAAGTAAAATAAAATCTCCCTGAAAAAGAGAAGAAACCTTTTTAGTTTTATGTCTCATGGGAAGGTCTGTGCACATAACCCAAGGCAATTTCCTTGCACCTTTGGCAGACGATGGAGAATTAAAAATGCTCTAAGTCACACTCATTAGATTTCTTCAGTATGAACTTCCAGTGCAGTAATACTAATAGAAGACAAAATCTACAATTAATAATGAGAAAAAGAGTCACTAGCAGCTTTGGTTTCCCATGACATTTGAATTATTCATTAGAAATTATTACAGAGTAGCCCAGATTAAAAAAATATGTCCCCCAAATCCTAAATTCTCCAACATCAGCAACAAAAAGCCATTTGTTATTTCTTCGTAGGGGGGTAGTGACAGAATCCACTAACCAGTAAGATGATTTTCAATTCAGAGCTAATTCGCTGATCTGATAAAAGGAATCTCCTTTCTTATTTTGTACTTAAATTAAATGTCCTGGTGTCACAGAATTAAAAAGAAGTACATTAGATTGTATGAATTATTTACAGGGAACTCTGGTGATAAAGAAAGGCAGCAGTCACAATGAACAGAAATACTATTAATTCCTTTTCAGGCTAACATGCAGAAAATGTATATAACAGTACAAAGAAATACGGAGGCGATGGTAAATCAGACCAAAAGCTTGATTGCAATCTGTTATTCACCATATAGGCTTTTCCTCTCCTGCTTTTGTCTCATTGACTGAAATTGGACACTATCATTGCACCATGTTCCAATGTTAAAGCAATGTTTGACCCCCGTTGTAGTGGTTTTGGTTTGTCAATTATAGAATTTTCAATTTTAATTTTTTATTAAATAGCATCTTTATTTTACTTCCAATAAGCTCAAACTACGACATCTGTGAAACAATTTCTTTTCAAGAATTCACAGTTTCCACTTGGGCATAGCATTTGGGTTATTTTCCATTGCCAGCCCCCAAACTCTCCATTAAGTGTCTGTCAGGGTTATTGTTAGTGGTGGAGGCATCCTCTAGCTCAGGGTGGCCTTGACAGGACTCTTCCCAGACATCCAAAAATGCTCTCTCACCCCACCTGCTCTGAGCTCAGTTGTCTTGGGGCTCTGTTCCCAGCCTCCTGCTTTCAGATGTTGCCCGGGCATCCCTCTCTACTGTATCAACTTGCTCACACTTCAGTGGGGAGGATCAGTGACCAAAAGATGATGATCAAGAGCTTTCTACACCATAACTCCAACCATAAATACCAAATTACAGACACTTTGTCATTCCTTCATTTTCTGTTCTGTATGTGGTATGCCTATAAACATTACTGATGAGTTCAGTGCTCCATAGAAAGAGAGTAAATACCAAAATGGCTTATAATGTAAAGGCTTCCATGTCACTTCTCTTGGAGAAGAAACAGTCAGCTACAAATTGCTTTGGACTTTAAATAACAAACTGGTGATACAAATGGACCCGAGATTGGAAAAAAGATTGTGGCTGTTCTTGAGATGTTTATAAGACATTAAGTAGATAACATGAAAGAAGCACTCAAAGAAACATGAGATAATAAGATTCACACTAATTAACAGTAATACAGATATACCAGTCCCCAGACATGTGCCAGATGTATTGATGCTGTGTGCAAAAGCACAGGCTTCACAGGTTGCCTTTTCACTTCAGTACAACATGTTCATTTTTACAGTGCTGCTTATTACTTATTTTCAGAAAAAATAGGACCAATAATATTAGTTAAAAGGGTGGGGGAGGGCGCAGGAAGAAAATAAGAATTGGGCTATCAATTCTTGTACATCAAGATAAAGACTGGTGAGTTAAAAAGATGGAAGAGTTTCAGAAAGATTTAAAGATGTAAGATCACTTGCAAAATGAGTTAAAAAATGTCTCATGCAATCTACAAAACAAGAGGAAGCCAAAGACAGCAGAAGGGTAAGAGAATAAAAGCATAATATTAGGAAGGGTGATCTAATAGCATGTGAGTGAAAACCAGAAATCTGAAGGAATTCAGCTAAGTGTAGAGTTTGGTCTTGCACAGCTAGAGACAGCTGGACCTAAATCAGGCTTTTGCTTTGCTTACATTGCTGACATATTTTCTCATTTCAATGAAAATATGTTTCAGGCTTATGATTATTTAATGTATGTCAGATTTGCATACTGCAGCAAAATGGGTTTTATTACCCATTTGCATATTGAAGGTATTCTGGAAAGTCTCCTAAAGGATTGGTATAGCTGACTGAAAGGCAGAATATTCATGCTGTGAAGAATGTCAGCATTAAAGCAGAAAAATGTTGGATTTTCCAAATCAAAAAGAAAAATAGCATGTTCAATACTGCAAATTTGCTGAAGATATTCTGCCACTACAGCTTAAAAGGTATCTTAGCTAGAGGAAAAATCTCTTCTGTCCTGTGTCCCTTTTGAGTAAGCATAGCTTTGTTCACTGTCTTTCCCATTTCTCTGCAGTAAGGTTTTGGTCATTTACTGCTCCAGGGCCCTTTATTTAGCCTTTGCATTTTGAAATTAAAAGGGTCTCTCTATGTCTTCAAACTTCTCTACTTGAAGAACATGAGTTCCAAAGTTATTTCAAAAAGGAGGGCTTGGAGTCACTTAGGCCAATTAGAAAATATTGCCTTAATCAAATTTGCACACTGATTAACCAGCTTCCTTTCCACAGAAAAAGACTGTGACATTCTGTTCCAACAAAGGCAGCAGAGCTATTTCTTTGAGATTGAATTTGTCATTTAAAACTTCATCAGAATTTGAGCCAAGAGTGGCATTTTGTACATGCCGAAAAATGGCCTTTCTTTTAAGGCATTCAGCAATGCAGGAAGAGGTTTTGGGTTTTTTAACCTGCAGAAAAATTTTATAGTAACCATTTTTTGATTTGAGAAACAAAACCCATTTTGTTTATGAAGGTGTATAGAATTTTTACATTTTTGTAACATTCAAACACTTGAGATTTAAGCTATAGAAGCTTTGAATTCAAGTCTAAAGACCAGCTCTGTTTTTGCTGTTCCTCAATGTGCACTCTAGATGAGGTGCATAGCACTTATTTTAAACAACTCATCTCAAATTTTCTATAGATGAAATGCACAAAACTAGCTTAAATGGAGCTCTCTTAAACTTCCAACTTAGAACACTACTTAATGTCTAGGTTTTAAATTTCTATCTAATTTTTCTGAATTACTGTTGGGAGAAGTCTGGATGCAAATAAGAGCATAAAGAACAATAAGTGACCAGCAAATATCTCAGAAACTGGCTGGCTGATGAAAAAGCTTAACAACAAATAAAACTTGTTTTCTGTTGAATTTCTCTAAACTCATCTTGAGATAAGGAAATGTAAACACAACCAGTATAAAGAGCATGATAACATTACCATAATTTGGAAGTCAAGTTTTTCAGTAAAAAGGGAAAGCAAATTGGGTGTAATCAGAGACTAGACTAGAGAGAATGCTACAACCTCATCAGCCCCTGCCAGTTGATGTGCCAATTTTGCCGTGCACACTTATTGTTGGCTATCATATCCTGGATCTGTAACAGGCATATGCACAAGCATTTTAAATGATTTTTTCAGCCATTAGAATATAGGGAAATTGAGACTTCCACAAGCAAATGAATGTTTGAGCAGTTTCCATAACTATTTCTATTATACTTCTTTCTTGCCACCTGCATTAAACATCTATTTAGACTCTTTTAGCCTGATGCTTTTTTTTCTCCTTCCTGCAGTAAGAAAACAACTTCGATTTACAACATAGTGTTTCATTACATGACTTTAAAGAAAAATAAATTACGGAAGTGTCATATCATGTAACAGCATAGTAAACCACTGGTAAATTATGAAGTGCTGGGTAGCAGATTTTGTCATTCTTTATTAAGTATTAACTGTCTATTCTAACCCCTGTCAGGGGTTTTGTATTTTGTTCTTTGTTTTATAATGATGCTTCATTTACTAAGAACTTCTCTGTGGCTGAGATTTTAGGGTCTGCCAGCCACACAGATGCTGCTCTTCTGCATCTGCATGTTGTCACAGTGTCACTACATAATCCTGTGCCTCTGAAAGCCATAAGTAAGTGATTAGGAAGGCAAGGGTCAGGATCTACGCCCTTTTGAACCCACATTGCAGCACTTAACGGGGGCTCCTGATATATTGCTCTTTCCTCTGTGTTTCCAATGATTTTAAAGCTCTCTTTAGATTATGTCACACATTCACTCTCTTCCCCACCCACCCTTCTCCCTTCCCTCCTCCCCCACTGGTTGGCTCATGATCTAACATAACGTAATTCAGTGCGCAATACCACAGTATCAGAAAACCAAAAGGGACCATTTTCTCCACATCAGATATTTGTTATCAATTCGAGCAAAGAAACCAATTCCAAATGTATGTAGACACTGGATTGCTGTCAAAGAATCCTCATTTAATGTGCCAAATCTATTTTATTTTCACATGTGTGAATAATAAGAATGTAAATTGGTCCTTGGTGGTGAGGGGTTTTTATTTCACATGGAAGCATCAATGCTGCTTTAATCCTGCTTAATTAGGACCAATTTAACATGCACAAGGCAGAAAATATTGTGAACATCTATTTACCAGTTAGTATACTTCTTGACGAGGCACTGAACAGATAAGCTGTCATTATGAAATGAAAAAAGCTGTATGCATACAAATTACATTGTATTAAGAATCATCTAGCAATATTATACCAAATAAAGATGTACAGAAATTCAGATTTTAACAATTTAATTTCAAGCTATGTGTAACTCACAAGTATTTTGGTTTTCTTTTTCTAAAATTAATTGTCCCATGAGCATATAGTATCTTTAAACAGCTAAAGTTATAATTCTGATAAGTCTTTTAAGAATGTCATGCTTGTGTGGGGTTGAAGAGGACATTATTTGATGTCTTAACAACAAAATTTATTTATCATATTTATTAATGAATTATTTTGAATCTACTTATTTTTCCATTCACAAAATACTCGGTTAATTTGCTTATTGGCACCATAATAGTCCATTATGATTGAAAATAATGAAAAAGCTTGGAAACTTACAACAAATGCTTATGATGTAGAAAAGTGATAAATAGAAAACAATTTAGATGAAGCAGCAAGACAATAATTTATTTTTATTGTTATAATCAAGTTAATTACTGTTTAGTTTTAATCCACTTTTCAGCAGACGTAATCAAATTAAGTTTTTCCAGATGACTAAAAATCTTATTCCTTACAGAACCTGAAGGAAATTGTCACAAAAGGTGTCTAACAACGCATTACCAACGACAGGAAATTTTGGTCTTCTTCAACATTCTTTTTTGACTTCTCAACAACTTTGTCTCTCTCCCATCCTGTTACCAACACAAGCCAGCTTTACATTTCTTTGTAAGTTTCGAGGTGGGCCATGTTCAAAGACATGCATCAGATATAGTGATTAGGGGACATTTCAGTAATTTGTAATTGTTAATACATGTTTAAGTGAAAAAATATCCCAAAAGCCAGATATATTCTAGGTGATTTCAGTAAATGTTGATATTCTTGGCACAGCTCTAAACTTGCCAGGCAGTTTAAACAGTGGTATAAGTCACAGAACCACAGAATAAACAGATTGGAAGTGACCCTCAAGGATCAAGTCCATCTCTTGGCCCTCCACAGCAGCATCCCCAAGAGTCACACCACGTGCCTGAGAGTATTGTCCAAATGCTTCTTGAACTCTGACAAGAGGAGACAGAGTGCTGTGACAATTCTAAACACCTGCTTAAATCCACAGTAGTCACAGGAGGGCGTGAAGAACCTTCATGCTCCAGATTTTCCACTAAAAAGCACAGAATATGGCAAGTGACTGTGAGCTTACTTGTCCAGCCAGTGAGCTGTGGTGCCCTAGGTGTGCAGTAAGAAGGCAGCAGGGAATGAGGAACATCTGTGGGAGAGTATTTTTCATGTCATTGTCCAGTCAGCTGCTCTGGTTTGAATCACCTGAATATTAACTGTGGTTAAGCTACAGCTGTAGGGACAATGTAAGCCAACGGTGCAGGGCAAATCTGCCCAAGGGAAGGCAAAATTCAGGAAACATGTGGCTTAGGGAATAAGGACCACACCTTTACTATTTCCTAATTGGGATGCTCCTCAAAACTCATTCCCAAAATCCTTACCCCTGCAGATGAATCCAGATGGTGTGGAAAGCTCTTGTGGAAAGCACATCCATAAATTCTTTTATTTTTGTGGTCCTTGGACTGAGTGAATACCAGAAGGGGGACAGGGAGAGAGTAACTGCTGCTCTGAACTATACCTGGTGCTAGGACTGTGCTGTCACTTAATGATGCAGCCCCTGTGCCCAAAAGCATGCCCCAACTCTGCTGGGGAACTGGGCTATGTGTAGGCTAGGACACATTTAGTCTGCAGTGCCCTTCCAAAAAGATCATACTGAGTATACATTTTGGGAACTGGCAGTAAAATATTTTAAGCAAACTGTTTGGCTTATGAGAATCTATGAAGCACATGCACACTTTGAATAGTTGCATCTCTTTAAATACCACTTAATTTACACTGAATGATTCCAGTGAATGTTCTTCCTGGCAGAAGAGTGGAAATAAAGAAAAGAATTAGCAAGACAAATAAATTTCCTTCTAATAAGTTTTCTCTGCTACATTCCTCATCCCAAAAAGCAAGTGTTAAAACATGAGATGAGAATAAAACATAAATTTAATTTTTTTTCTACTGGAAGAAACAGTAGGGGTTTTTTTGGGTTATTTTTATTCTAGTTCTTGGATTTTACTTAATTGCATGTGAATTTATTTAACATTCTATTTATAATACACATTTATGAATCAATTTTATGCACTTTTTTATTGGCACTAACTCAAACTTGTGCCTTGAATTATTCTAAAATTCACCATGAGAATTGGGAATCTACCTGGCTCCAGTGATATCTGTGCTGGACTGGCAAGTTACATTTCCATCCACCACCCATTTGTATGATTTGTTTTATCTACAAAAAAAAAAAAGGAGGTGGCTGTTTCAGGCAAGTGCTTTTTTTTTTTTTTTACTTTAGAGCATTTTTGAGATGTAAGAGACACCTAAAAGTGTTCTTATTTGGTTGCTGAAGGCAGCTGAGAAATCCATCCATATAAGTGCTGGAAAAAGCATCGTCTGATTTACTGATGCAGGCACTACCTAATTGCATGAGCAAAGCAAGCAGGAACTGGCTAGGCACTTTTATGGCATCTCTCTATCATGGGATTCACTGCTTTTCATGGAGTTATTAAGTATACAGAAGATGAAAAGGAAATTCCCCCAGTTTGGCTTAGAGTATATAAAAAATGTTATATATAGATATATATATGTATCTGCTAGCCACAAAAAATATTTTAAATTTCCTGGGCTTGATTCACCCAGTTTCAATGGCTCAGAATGTCTCCTTCAGTAACTCACAACTAATGTGGGTTTTATTTGTTTTAGTGCTCTGTGACGCTCACTAAAATAAATACCCAATCACTTTAACAGTCTCCTAACTGTAAGTGCCTACTGCAAGAGCTATTATTTTATAATCTCTAATTCCCAACTTTCAAATACCTTGAAGATACGGAATTGAGAGAGAAGTGAACTGTATTGAATGGTAAAAGACAGATGGGCACGGTAGGCAAACCTCAGAAAGGGTAGCTCTAAGCACCTTTCATCATTGGAACAATTTAGTCATCCATTCACCACAACCTATTTTAACACTTGGCTTGAAGTCTGTGGGATCTTAGGCACACTTGTAGCTCAGTGTTGCTAATGAGGTACTTACTGCTTTTTTACCTGGGGCTTTATTCTCTAAAAGAGATGCCTCTACCGTTTTCCTTGCAGAGTAACAAAAGAATTGCTATTGGCAGCAATTAAGAGGTTTGAATACCATTTACATTTCGTTATCTCTCAGGTCAGTGAGACACTTGCACAAGGCAGTCTAAATTGAAATACTACTTTGATTCATTTTTTTAAAAGCATATTAACTTCAGTCAGAAAAGAGATGACACCTGAAGTCACACATCGCCTCTGGTCTCATAATGAAATTCAGTGTTTAATCTTCTTCTGTTAGTTTAGACTAAAAAAATTTCTGTGTGTAGACTTTATCCTTTTTATGAGTCTTTTGTGCAGCTCTGACCACATGTGAGCTCTATGATGGGGAGTAAGCCAGTAGCCACTCTGTGTAGGTGCCTGGCAGGCTGGATAACTCCTTCACTCTTCCCTCCATGCCTTCACAGAGGAAGCGTCTGGCTGAAACAGTGCTATGAGATACTGTAACGCATGGACACCTCGGAGCTTCAAGGACAGAACTTTAAATTCAGCCTCGGGATAATCAGGGAACAGGACCCAAGCACACAGATAGACTGCTATCGAAGGATCTGTCACTTCACTGTTCTCAGCTCTCACTATGTAAGCAGACATGCTGAGCTAGGATTAGACACTGCAATCCCCCTCTGATAATACACTTTGGATGGACAGAGCACCATTCAGTGGTCAAGACCCAAACCCCTCTATCTTTTTAAAAGGACACAGTGAGTTGATCAGCCTCTGAATGAGGATGAGCATTTGGAATAAGCACGTTTAACACCAGCTGTTGAATCAGACCGTGGTTGCAAGGATTAGGCTGATCATACAGCTTAGATCTAGTGTGCCCTCCAAAAACATTCACAGGAACAGCCTTCAGGAAGACTTGTGAGGGCCCCCCAGAGAGTGCCAGGGAACAAGCTTCTTCTCTATGCCACCAGCACACCAGAATCTAGAGATTAGTGCTAATGGGACAAAAGCAAGAGGTGAGGAGGACAAAAGCACATCACAGTGCTGCTGCCAAGTTCAGTTGCTCTACACTAATTACGATACAACTGCCTGTCTTTTGACACCTTGGAATATTGTAGTTTTCTTCTTCCTGAGATCATCATGCACCACAGTGATGAACATAACAGGAAAGTGATAGAGATGCAATAAGTTCAGATATCTTATTCAAACAGCAAGGAAAAAAATACATCTGTGAATGTCTTTATCCTGCAAAGGACACCTGTCATGCTATTTGGGCCACTTCATGTAAGTCCAGAAATGAAGAGCCATTGTGATACAGAAAACAAAACCGGTGGGTGACAAAATCAATAACCAAAAAACTCTTCTGAGACATCTAGAAGTTGCTGTTTAGTGGGTTTGTTTGGTTGTTTTTTTATTGTTTCTTTTTTCCTGATTAGAATGGGGAGGTCATCTAGCAGAAGTAGGAGGCAGAAGAGTTCACTGATCCTCTGGTATGCTGCAATGTTGTAACTTCAAATGATACATAAGGCATAATATAAACTCATTTGTTTTCAGACAATTATTTCAGTCCAGGTTGTTTTAATAATATTTAAGGGGTGAAAAAAGCACTGATTTATACAAAATATCATTCTAATTTTATTGCTGTATTTACAGACAGCAATAAAATTATAAAATTGTTGAACAGTTTGCAGGGTGAGGATGAACAGCACATAGCTCTATATATATAATAAATATAACCAGTATATAGTTTTATATAGATTTTACATTTATAATACATATATATACTACAATTTTATGTAGTAATAGAAAGCTTTGTGCATATAGCTTTGCATTATATTTCACTAAAAACCACTCTTCCTTACATATTAAAGGAAAGGTGGTCGAATTCACAAAAGCTCATTTATACAGAGACCTTGAGAGCAGCCTAAATGACAGAATGGTTAAACGCAGATGCCTGCCTGTTCTTTATCTTCTTTATCACTAACATTGTTGCCTTCACAGTGAAGATAGAAAAGGAGAAAATGTACTATAAATAAGATGTGAAGTTAAAGATAAGACATACTATCACTTTCTTACTATATATGTCAGCTTGACCTTGAATAACTCAAGATAGATGTCTCCAAATATTACGTAGACATTATTTTTGACTACATGCAACAGGAATTAAGAAGCGGATATTATGAAGAACATTGTTAGAAATCTCTTCTAACTGACTATTCACATGCAAAAAAATTTCCAGCATTCTCTGTGTCCATCAGGATGTATGATCATACAGCTGGATCATAACACAGCTAAAATGGAATGGGGCATTGATGTTCAAAGCCCTGACTCTGCTCACTGCTCACACAGGATACCGATTTTGTTAATAGGAAAGAGGATGTATGCCTGGAAACCATAATTTAGGAGAAATGCAGACTTCCTTTTTTGCAAATGATTGGCTGGACTATTGGTAAAAAAAGCTTCTTGCTGAAGTATGTCTTCCATCCAATAGAAGACTGGGAAGTCTTTTGAGAGAGCAGAGCCAAGTAAGAAGGCCTAATAAGCACTCAACATGAGACTGGAAAGCTGGGGAAGTATAAAGGAAGGGAAATCAAGAAAGGGGCTGGTAAAAAGCAAAAGTAGAAAAAAGAAAGCAGGAAGGAGCACTAACAAAGCTGAAGGCATGGAGCAGTTGAGCAAAACTGAGAGGCAAGAGGAAGTCTCACACTTGCTGGGGAGGATGTGAGGAAAACTGTAGGAGTTAGCCCAGGGCTTTAGTGAAAAGGGAAGGTTTCAGCAAGATGCCTTCAGTATGTGCCTGGATATGTGTCAGGGTGGGTATCTAGACACAAAGACAAAAATAGCAGGGAGCTGAAATTGGATATAAAATGTTTGAGCTGAAGAACAAAGAAGAAGGATCAGATTATTTCTGGGCTCTGTATAGGGGAAATTAAGTCAAGCTGGTTGAAAAACTGTGCCAACAGGGTGTTCAAGCATTTCAATCATGAAGATACATAATTATCACAACAGCCAGATATTATATGTTCCTACTTAACCCTCTGGACTTTTTCATTTGAAGAAATGTGCCTAAGGTTCACAACAGTAATTTTCTGCACTTTTCAGAGCTAAATCTCTGAACCATTTTTGAACTTTGGAATGGAACTTTTAGAATAAAATTTTATCTTTTCAGAGAAAACTTTACACTTTAAGACTCTACTTTGAATAAGAAAAATATTTCTTATTGAACATTTACTTTCTCCTTTGAAGTCTAACTTCAACTCAAAACACATCTGTTTCAAAGATAAATCAAAGATGATGCAGCAGCTTGTGTTCAAATGAAAACACACATACACTTTTTTTTCAGCCCAGACTTAAGGATCTTTAGGGTTTTAAGGCCTCAGTATTTAAAATAACTTCAAGACTGTGATATCTACAGGAAAACCTTATGGTGTTTTGGTTCTCTATACTTTTGTTGGACTAGGGGGAAGGCATAGGCTTTTTTTTAACCTATTCTTTTAGCTCAGCTGTAGCATATTCATTTCAGAAAGCCTTTTCTCAGTTCGATTTTTAAAGGAGACAAAGACTTTGGGAAAGATAAGTCAGAGATGTTTGGGCTTGAGTGGTCACTAGTAGCCAGGCAAGTCATGTTGTGCATGGAGCTTTGACTAAAGGCTGCTGATAAGATCAAAGCTGTGGAATACTTGCATGAAGGTTTCAGGAGACTAAAACTGGAAAGGGTTATGACCTTCACACTGGGGATGTCCAGGTAAAGAAATGTAGTTAAAGACATTTAAATCTTAGCCCCAAAGGTAAGTATTCGTAACTCTAGTGAGGGAAGGAAGGGATCACCATGTGGAAATGAGAAATAATAAATTATAGTTAATATCTCAGGAAATGCAGAATTAGGGAATAATGTTGAATGTCAGTGTAAGAGTCAAATTGGGAAGAAGCCTGAGTGCCATTATCCCTATAAGCACTGCCACTCACACATTGCCATGTGCTGTTGGCAAGCTGGAAACTTGCAAGTCTGGTTTTTTCAGACAAGTTTCTTAGCTATGATTTCATTCCAGAAGGAAGCTGAGGTTGCCATAATTTAGGATTTCAACTTGAAGACTTGAGTACAGTTTACTTATTTTATTCTAAATTATAAAAAAGAATTAAAAACAAACCAAAACAACCAGAAAACATTTCTACTAAGCCCACAGCTCTCTGGCACAATCATGACACAAAGACCTCTAATACATTAAATGCACGGAAATGTGTGCTGGATACACTGAAAAGTTTTGCCACTGTGCAATGAGTTATCAGATTAGTACAAGTTGAGGATGTAATGATCAACTGGGTGTAATGCAAACCTCTGCAGAGCAGTTGTGTTGCAACACAGTGAGATCCTGAGGGTGGGAACACTATTTGAAAGCACTTTGCCTCTGTGAGCTCATTGGTTTTAGTGGTTTTCTGACAAACACAAGCTCAAAAAGCCACTCACAACTCAGTGAGTGTTCGCTAAACATTCCAAAATGCAAAGGAGACAGTTCTGTACTGAGACAGTTTAAGGCCTAGAGGTTCATCTGTATGCTTTTATTTTCAGGACTTTTCAGAATTTAAATGGTACTTAAAATTTGTGCTGGGTTTTTTCCCACAGGTTATTTCAACAGCACAATGATTCATGTACACCAGTTCTAGCACCGGGCTGGGCTAAATGACACTATTTATCTCACTTAATCAGGAAACCCACCTGACCCAAATGCTCCATTGAAACAGCTGGAGATTTTGAATAATTAGTACCTTATAACGAATAGCTGTCAAACAAGTTAAAGAGCATTTTTGCAGCAGTCAGACAGTATTCTGCACTCACTATCAAATCCAAGAAAATGTTGGTCCATTCATGGAGGTCTCTCAGAGGGAAAAAGCAGCACAGTTTGCTGATAAGTGCACGAGAATGTTTATTTAGCAGCTCTAAGTTGCAAAAGATGCACATTTCTCTAGCTCATTTCATCCACAAATGTTTTACCACTGACCTACCTAGACTTTAAACAACAAATTCACAGTATCTGAAATGTCATTAAATCAGTGGTAACCCACTTTGGCTCTGCTTATGTCTTATTTCCTCCTAAGACGATTCAGAGTGAGAGCAACTTTCACTTTAATGTTTGTTTTTCATACACATAGAATCTCAGTCCTTCAATCTCCCTTCTGGGTCCTGAAATTTCCCTGGTAACAAATATACAGCCTATGTTCTCGGGAGTAGAAAGAGAACGTGGATCCATCCTTAGTGAAGTGTTTGCTCTGAGGGTTTCAATGTAATAACCCAGTCAATTGGAACTCTTGCTTTTGAAAATGTAAATAAGATCACTGGCACCTGAAATAAATTCCTTGAGCCTTTCAGTATTTTAAAGGAGTCACCTTCTTTCAAGGATTTTGATTGAAATTCATGCTGCAGTATGTGAATTCTAAGCCCAAGCTAGTTCAGTGGAAAGTAAAAACATAAACCCCTCTTCAATTTTTGCCTTCACCTGTTTCCTCCCTTTTTCTTTCTGCCCCACTCCATGCACACCTTCCTATTATAATAAACCATAAATATCTCTTACAATACTGCACAGAACAAGATGACAACTTATTTCCCCTCTAAATATTCAAATAAATCAGCTGGAATATCTACCTACTGAGCATTTGTTAAAGAAAAAAAAAAGAGTGTGGGATAGAAAGCTTGTTAACAAACTAAACTTGAAATAATTAATTCATTTTAGAAATTACAAAAAAATCAAGATTTTATCCTGTATTTCAAGCATTTTTAAATCCACGTACTTTAAAGCTGCAGGAGGGTTCCAAAATTATGGGGGTTAATTTTCACTATGAAAATTGTGTATTTTCAATTTTTTTTCTCTTCACAATAATATGTTTCTCCCTTCCTCTTATTAAACCTTCAAGAAAAAGAGGGGGTTTGTGATTAACAGTGTATTAGGAACTAAATGGACAAAATAAGATACAGTTGGAACTTGATTCATCAAGTAGCTAAATTTGAAAAAAAAAACCACAACAAAATATTCAGAGCAAAAATCAAAGGGAAATTGGATCTTTTTTGACCTGAATAGCTTATGGTTTTCTTAAGCTATAGGAGATTGACTCTGAATTCTTGACTTCTGCATGAGAGAATTTGAGCTGTAATCTCTAATCTCCACCAAGAAAGCCCTAAATATATCCAGTGCCACCCAGAAGCATAACACAATTTCCCCCACCTCTTCTTACTTATGGCCCTGTACAGGGCTTCATTTTCTGCTAGTGAGAATTCACCTGAAGTTGATCAACTGTATCCTAATGGCGGAGTCATTATGACTGAAGTCTGTATTACATATTCACTCATCATCAAAGCTAGTGAGTTGAAATATGTACTTCACTGAGAAATATTTTTCTGCTTAAGAAAGCACTTCTTTTTTTAGTTCACTAAGTTTATTCTTTTCACATGCTCCCTTTGCATGTACCTCAGCTTGGCAACTTGATGGTGATCTTCAGTAACGATATTCACTTACTTAAAATTTCCTCAAGGAATAAATTTATTCACTGGCTTTTAAGCTCTGAAAAAAAAAATTTAAAAAAAAAAAAAAAAGCAGCACTGCAGTGTCTGTATCCACTTCTTGGGCAGTACTGGTCAGAAATATACATCCTGCTCACAAGGAATGAAAATTCATGATGTTTCTGAAGAGAAGCACTAAACTGATATTCATTGAATTTATTGCTAGCAAAATCAGAGCAGGATAATTAGAAGTAAAATAAAACTTTAAAAACACCTTTCCCCCATCCCTCCCTCCTTCCCAGCTCTACCTGCTACCCCAGAGCTGCAGGAAGATGGGAATGGGGTTTATGGTCAGTTCCTCACAAGTTGTTTCTGCTATTGCTCAGGGAGAGGAGTCCTTCCCCTGTTCCACCATGGGTCTCTCACATAGGAGATAGTTCTCTCACATGGATAAACTTCTCCAATGTGACACCATCCCACAGGAGACAGTTCTCTACAAACTGTGAGACCATCCCACGGGCAACAGTTTTCCAAAACTGCTGCAACATGGGTCACTTCTCCATGGGGTGCAGTCCTTCAGGAACAGCCTGCTCTGGAATGGATGTCCTCCATGGGCTGCAGGAGGACCTCTTCATCCCTGTGATACTCCATGAGCTGCAGGGGCACAGCTACTTTACCATGGGCTGCACCATGGGATGCTGAGGAATCTCAGCACCTCCTTCTTATGTGACCCTGGTGTCTGCAGAGCCATTCCTCTCACATGTTGTCACCCTGCTCTTCTCTGGCTGCCATTATACCTGCACAATAACTTCTTTTTTTCATTCTTTTTAAATATGTTGTTACTAAGGTGTTACCACCGTTTCTAATTGCCCCAGCCTTGACCATGGCAGGCCCATCTTGGAGCCAGAAGGAATTAGCTCTGCTGGACATGAAGGAAGCTTCTGACACCTTCTCACAGAAGCCACTCCTGCAGACCCCCCACTACCAAAACCAGGCCAGGCAAACCCAATACATTCCATCCTTTGCCTCTGTGAATCACATATTTAAGAGTTATCACTAAAATCCACATTCATCACACAACCTATACTCACATCAACAAAAACAACAAAACAAAGCAAGACAAAAATTCCTCCCAACAAAAATCAAAATAACATCATACCAACACATGAAGAAAATGGACAATTTATGCAAAATCCACCTCTTGTCCCTTTACCATAATTATAAAAAAACTCCCCATGATTATTCTACTCTCTGAGATGTTCTGCAGTTGTTTTTCCAGTTATCTCTCCCAGTTACTATCCTTATCTCAAAACCTCATGACCCTAGGTTTTGGTACCTGGTTCCCCATTGGGAAACCACACCTCAGTCTCCTCCTATACTGAGTCACTTTAGGTACTTGTAAGTCAATTTGTCATAATCCAGTCTTACCAAAAGAAAAAATATTTTTGTAATGTTTCTTCCATTCTTACACAGTGCTCCCTAGCCAGATAAGTCCTCACCATGACTTACAGCCATCCAGCCCCATGACAAAGGTGACACTGCTTTAGCTCCTAGCTTTGTTTACAAGCTACCCAGAAATTATTTTTGCTGCAACCATCCATTTTCTAATTCAGTCTCTCCTTCACATTTCCTTAAGAGGGCTGCAAGGGAGTTCTAGACCTTTAATGCAGACAGAATCACAGAATATTCTGACTTGGAAGGGATCCTCAAGGATCATTGAGTCCAGACAGTCCTATATCTTCTCTAAACTCAAGAAAAACTGCTTGTAAAGCTGTGTCATTGTCTCTCTGTAACATCCTTGTTTTTTCTGGAAAATAGTACCTCTCTCTCTGTCTATGCTGAAAATTTAATTACTCAGTTCAGAGTAATAATTTATTAGTCAATGGTTGTGAAGTGTCCTTCACTGGATTCAAGAACTTTCTGGACACAATCCTGTGCAATGTGCTCTGGGATGATCCTGCTTAAGCAGGGAGGTTAGACCAGATGACCCACTGTGGTCCCTTCCAAACTTGCCCATTCTGTGATTTGGTCATTCTGTGAAAAGAATTACTGACATAGAAAGCATCACATCTATCTTGTTTGTTTGTTTGTTTGTTCCTGATTTCAGCAAACTAAAGAGTGATTTCTTCATATAAAAAGTCATCAAATATGATATATCCTCTGTTTCTCCTTCTCTGTGGCTTTCCTCAACTATTCTTCATGATATTAAAATGAAATAAGCCATTAAAAAACCAGTGCATGTCATCTTGGGTGCCTATGTCTGAGTATTGCTGTCCTTCTGTACAGGCTCTCTTGCTGCCTCAGTGGGTAGAAAATCCAGATGAGTAAACCCAGTGGATCTGGATGATCTCTGCAAAGTGGTGTGTTCCAGCTGACCCAAGTCTGTGTAGACTTTGCACAGCCCTTCCTGCCTCCAGACTGAAGCTATTCAATGAGCCCACTTGGTGGAAATGCTTTCCCCAGGAAAAGTCTGCTGCTCAATAGGCTTTTGCTCATTCTACGAGCATTCCGGAAATATGCCAGGGGATGGATTGTTACTAGATAGAGTGGAAAAGTTGCCAGCAAATGTGACTGAAAACCTCTTAATCAACTCTGAAGTGTATTTTACATTAAAGAAACACTTTGCTTGAATTAGTGTGTAGTGAAAGCAGCCCTGGGAACTGGAGTACTGCAACTTCATCAAGTACTCCGTGCCTGCCCCAACAACTGCTGCATGATTCAAAGATGTTTTTTCACTGCAAGTTAGTGGCCCTTAATTTGGGGAAATGACATGGATTTATTTTATGTTTTGACACCAAAGCACATACTTTTCAGTCAAAATTCCCCATCAATAGAATACTAGTTCCTTTTTCCTGTTCCCTCATAATTACCTACCCCCCAATTTAGACCATGATGTCCCTGGTCTCCTTGAAAACACAAAACTGAGACTAAGAGCTACTAATAATAGTGTTTACTCAAAGGATTCCATCAAGTGGTGGCTTTGTGGGGCTGTTTTGTAAAACCTGTTTAGCACAAAACAGATATCACATTGCATATCTCCACCCTATATTTTCAGCCTTCTTATCAAGGCAGGATGCATTAAGGCTAACAGTGGTTGTGAATTCCTAAGCTGAATTATTCCTTTTCAGCAGTATAGTTTACATTGCTCTCTAATAATCTGGGCTGGCTGTCAGGAAAATAGAGAGGCAGAGCAATAGCAAGTGCCATGTCACTACAGAGCTCAGTAACATCATTATCTATTCAGTAATCTTACAAGCTCATTTTCTCTACTTTTATGCTTACGCTATATCTTTTCCACCTAAAAATAGAGAATGTTTGCATCTTCCCTGTGTTATTCTCTTACAAGTAGAGCAGCACAAAAGAACTGGAATAATTCCTGCTGCTGTGGCTCTATGTGCTTCTCTTAATGAGAAATTTAAGTTGGAATTTGAGAACATAGTAAGACAAACGCAAAGAGAAATTATACTGACTGAGCCAGTTGACATGAGTAGATATTACTGTGAGTACAAAAGTAGCTTCTTTAGCAGAGTTTTTCTTAATGGCCAAGATTTTACATACCATTTAAGCCACTGTTCCATTTTGAAGTTCAATTAAGCAAAGGTTTCCACATCCTTATTCATATATGTGAGATTGGACTAACACGTTGTTCTGTTTGCAGCTTTTGTGGATAAAGAATTGTGCAGGGTCCAGCAGTTTCACAATGTAATAGCACATTTTATCACTTGAACTAATTAGAATGTATTTTGCTAGTATTGAAGTATTTGTTCATTGTTCATTGTGTTAAACATCATATCGATTGCAAGACTGCACATCTCATGCAAAAGACTTTTAATACTTTCATCCTTTCAGACTCAAACAGCCTTACTCTTTTTTTCCTTAGCCATGCTCTGCTGAACCTCATGCCAATCCCCCCTCTCATCTCACAGTTCAATTTAGGACCTTTAGATGCCTCAATTTAGACTTTTTTTTCTTCAGCAAAGCCAAATATTTGAGTGAAAAGAACCTCTGAAAACTTGGATCACAATGAAAACTTTATTACTATTCACACAGAGTAGTGCCACAATGACAATATGAGCACTCTTAGCTGGCATTAATCCATTCTGGTGTTGTAGCTGAACACAATCAGCAAATCAGAGACTCTGCAATTTTTCCTGTTCCACAGAGGAGATGCTGGACTGAGATACTGGACTGCAATGATGATGATGATGATGATGATGATGATGATAATAATTATTATTATATTTTTTAAAGGCCCTAAAATACCTTGACACTCGGAAGCAATGTCTCAGCCTCCTCAAAGTTCTTTGTACTGTGCAGAGAGTTTTAAGTTCTGCTGAAGCAATACCAGCTCTGGCTTGCAAGACCCCACTGCATGCATAATGTGGCAGTCATCTGAAAACAGCAGAGCAGGTAGGGGTATTGCTTTGGTTTTGTTTTGTTGCTGTTGTTTTATTTGCATAATTTGGAGTCAAAGTCCTTTCTCTTCTACTGCGTTCAATATACATCCTTCTTTTTCTAATAAACTGTGCAGCAGCATGTAGGTACTGGCAGATTGCAAAATGCAAAGAAGTTTAGATTAGTCCCTACAAAAAAAAGCAAGAGAAGGGGGGAAAAAGCCCAGAAAATACAGCATTGTTTTTCTATTAGTTTGCCAGATGTGATAACTTCAATAAGAGCTGAAACAGAGGATTTCATTGTTCTTCAAGCTTCAGTGGTCTATTGTTGGTCTCTTTTTCTTCCCTTGATTGTCTTCTTTTTAAGTTTTTCTTTAAACTTTAAAGACTTTAGTTCTTGAAAAGCTATCTCAGTGCTGCTTTGTGTGATACAGTAGGCAGGTGAGAGAGAGATTGGGGTGGGGGGAATGTGAAGAGAACTCTAGCAATTATAGTAATTCTGCACACGTATTAGGCTTAGTGAAACTAACTATATTTCAAACACTGATAAAAAACAAAATTATTGAGAAATTGAACATAGGTGTTAAAATATAGAGAAATACATTTTCAAGGAAATGAGCCTGTATTTTACAATCAAGTACAGAATTCTGGTACTTAAAAAATTAAGGCAAGGCACTGTCTTTCTGAAACAAGCACAGCTCTCACCAACAACAGATAATCATCTCTATTTCCCTTAACATACCCCTCCAAAAGACCAATGCACTTACATAAAACATAAGTCTGCACTTTGGGGTTAGGTACATTTATAAGTGCTGATAGTTCAAAAGTAGGGACATAAACCAAGGATTTTTTTGAGATTTCTCTTACCAATTGCCTTTGCAGTAGTCCAGTACTATATTCTACTAGAAAAACATTCAGTATAGAGTTCCAAGGTCAATTCCTATCCCCTGATATAATGTCAAATATCCAATAACATTTCCAGCTCACTAGGGACAGAACAGAAAGCTAACATTAAAATTAATAAATCACTGTCCTAACTGAAAAAAAAAATGAACCTTTCATATATAATGCTACTTGCCCTTGGGCAACTAATTTAGAGCAACTCTTAATTAAGAGCTTTTTTTCTTTTTTTTTTTTTAGTGGAGGAGCTTAGTAGAAATACTTCATCTAAAACAGAAAACAGAAATACATAACACATTTTAAAAAGCAGATTTTCTTGGACTACACTGGATAATAAACCAGAGAACTTAAATAAAATCTCTGCATCCATGACACAGCTTTTTATTTACTTATATATTTATAGGGGTTATAGTTTATTGTACACAGCACTGGAATAACATAAGGAAATCACAGTAAAAATAATAAATGTTCTAATAGAACAAAATACCTTTTTTAAGGAATCGTTGTTATTTTCTGGCGTATTAAGAGGCCAATATTCTGGATCTGGAAGGCACTGCATTTATTTTGGTGAAAAGTACTAGTTTTCCAAAACCACAGAAGTATTCCCCAGTGAATCTGCAATGTCATGCTCTTGTTTAAACAAAAAATAAAGGTTAAAAACTACATTTTCAAAATAATCAGATTGAAGTTTATCTATGTTTAGGGCTGTAAAAAGTCATTTAGAAATACTCAGCTTCTTTTGCCACATGAAGCTTAGATAGTTATATGGGGATTCAGGAGCAGGGTTAAGAATCAAGATAAACTTCCTGTTGATACAAATTCCTTATTTTTTTCCCCTGAATAAAGTGGCAAGGCTTTGCAATATCTCATCAGAGATAAGAAGACATCTGATCTTAGATTAAGTATGTAACTAGAGCTTGTTGGGCATTTTCCAGCACAATGCCTTTTCACCTGAAAATTACATGAAAACCAGAAATTATCATAAGTTAGTACTTCCACACATACATGGTCCCCCATACAAAAAAAAAAAAAAAAGAAAGACTTTCTAGTACTAACAAAGCAGAAGGGAAGCAAGAAATACCTGCAGGACTCGAGCTAACTCTACATAGGAAGTGTGTTTAAAATTCAGAAAATTTAATCAGAACAGCAACTTCAGCTTCCACCTTGAAAGTGTTAGGTTATATCTGTGTGGAGACACTCAGTGTTTCTCTCCCTCTCCCTCTGGTCAGAAGTTTTTCTTGCTATATAAAACATTATAATTTGGTTTGAGCAGAAAGAGAGATGGAAAAGGAGAGTAGCTTCATTGTCTAACGATGAGGGATCATGGAGAACAACATAAAAATCTCTCTACCACAGAATAGGCATTATCTACCTAACATGAAATTACTCCAACAGGAGACAGTGAAAGTGTCTTGTGCTGGAACAAGCAGTATCCCAGTTATCCCAGTCATCTAGGAATTCACATCCTTGATGTGAATGAACTCCAATTTAAGGACTCTTCACCCAACATTCCCAGGTGGAATTTTTCTTATGTGTCACCTGAGAGCTCTAACATTGCCTCAGTTATTCAGGATGTACATTTGGTATTTTTGTAGTTTTTTGCTTTGATGGGACATGATTTGATCCTATTTCAGAATTACATATATTCTTAAACCTTAAGAAAAGAAAAAATGCAGGATTGAAAATTGAGCTTTACTCATGCTAATAATATTAAAACAGCAGCTTTGGTCAAATTCTATGCTTACTCAAGACTGACTTACTGATAACTAACCAGGGTAAGAGTCACTGATTTCTGCTTTGTTTGACTATTTCTTTTATCATACTAATTTCCTCTTACTAACTCTTGTGTTTGCTCAGTGCCTTCTGAAATTCTGTGAATCAATTTCTTCTGTAAGTAGAATTACATCACTTTACATTATTTTCGTTAACAATTCCACCATTTCTTTTTTTTCCAACAATAATCCCTTATTTTACTTAATTAAAAAAGACAAAACTGTTTATCTGCAAAAAAAAAAAAAGTTCAAAAGTTGTAAGACATTCTTCAGTTAAAGGAAGGCTGCTCAGATTCAAATTCTTTTAAAAATACATCTGACTTGAACATTGACTATATTGACTATTTAAAAATCATTCAATTGATGTTTCAGCTATCTCCTTATTACACTATTGACTTAAATAACATTCTGCAGATATAACTATAAATCACATTTGGCTTGAGGCATATAGATCAGTAGAAATCATTCATTTCAATGAAATTTCTGTATTTTACTTTTATTAGCCTATGCCAAAAGCTAAATATTCAAGAGACGTCAATATCAGGTATTTAATTCTATTGATAAGTAGGAGTCTTTAAATGACAACATTCAGCTGTGTGAAATATTCCTTTCATATTGCTCTGCTTGTGTTTTGAATCGTGGTGGACCATCTGCCAGCTGGGAAACCCCACTCCTGTTTGCAGCAGCACTGCAAAATCTATTGGTGTTTATGAAATAAAATAACTTGATTTAGGAAGCACAGTGAAAGTCTTGTGCAACACTTCAAAATTACCTAAATTAATAAATCAAGCAGTACAAGGCATTTTTATATCTTTCTCCAAGAATCACAGAAGAGTCTCGGTGAATTAATTGCAGTTTAAAGTGTATCTGTGAAGCTGTTATGTATAATGCACCCCTCACTAGTGGTGAATGTGAGATCAGGTCATACATTACTTGCAGAATTAATATTTTCATTTCTTTTTGAGACAGGAAACCTTTACAGCCTAAAATGCCATTTTCTTACCTTGTGGTATGCTTCCTGGGATGCCACCATAGGAAGAACTTTACAGGCTCAAGCAAATATCAATATTTAGAACCATAAAGGAAAATTCTGCTCAGCTTATTATCTATGGTTCTCACATTAATGCAGAATATCTCTCTTTGCAAGACAAACTACTGAATCTCATTTAACAAGCACTCTTTCACAACTCTTGTAGCTGGTCACACAGGCTTGATCGGAATTGAATTTCTGTTGCATCTTAAAAAGTTACCACTTCAAGTACATAGGTATTGATCATGAAACAATAGTTCTAACAATAAAATAACAATTATCCAACCTCTCCTTGATAAAAAGCCTACTAAATTCCAAATAAACTGGGAAGCCTAACCAATCCACATCCTGTACAGTCCTGCAGTTGAATAGTATTTATCTCTATGGCAAAAGATGATTACCTGAGAGACCTGATTTAAAAAACAAATGAATCTTTCTTGGGTTTACAAACAGAATAAATTTATTTTACACTAATACTTAAAAAAGTAATGCCTCCCAAGTGGCAGTACCATTCTCATTTCCCAGTGTCTTCAAAATTATAACACTTACTGTAATTGTGCAATACATTACATTTGTACATTTCACATATCTTACACTTAATTATGACACATTTATAAGGATCATTATTGCCATTTGTCTCTCGAGGCCACACATACAATTTATTCTTTATAGTGGAAAATGGCAGAGAATTAATGCAAAGATTCGATTTTAGGATGGCAGACTATTCTTTATAGATGGAATAAACAATGTGTCCTCATAATAGTGGCCTTTTTTGAAGGGCTCATTTTGCTTTTTGTAAAATCATTTTCTGTTATTTCCCCATAGATAAGAAAACTTATCAGGTTTTAATATGTTATTTAAAAAGGGAACTTCCCCCTCTATAAACTCCAGCCTTTAGTTGAGTTTATTTTTAAAAAGTCATTACAAAAGCAAAATGCAATGCCAATTTGGACATATTTCAAATCAAACACCATTATAAAGTGTCACATTTCATTTTGTACTTTGAAATTTTAACTTGATTAACATCATTACTCTAAAGCTTGGCCTATTATTTAGCAAATGCATTTAATACAGAAGTAGATCAGGAACAATGGATATGTATGACAGCTATATTTTGCATCCCATGGATAAAATTTGCATAAGTGTGGGAGTTAGCAAAGTCATGCAACAGACCTAAACTAAATAAATGTAATCTTTAAATACAAAGCTCTACATAAACTATTAATATGAGAAATGGAATTCTGACATTTATTATTTAAAGGCTTCTGAATGAAGTATTCTTGAATCCTTTCCCTACTGTACATTTGCAAAATACAGCTGTACAACTCTACTGCAAAGCTTTTCATGATGGACAGGTAAAGAATTTTTTTACCACAGTAATCCCAAATTACTGAAAGCTCTTCTAATGATGTAATACAGATTTGAGGGGGCAATTTAAAATCTCCTGACCTGTTAATGACTGTTCTCAAGAAAAGCTCCTTCAACAAGAGACAGAATGACAAGAGTGATTGCCCATTTTGAATTAATATTAAAGATTGACTCTTTTTTTCATTCTTTCAGAAGAATCTCAAAGGAAAGATCAGATAAGCTCCCACAATCTTCATTGCTCTGCCCCCCCAACTCACTGCAAAGTACCATAGCACACTACCAAAGAAAACAGCACAGCAGCACAGGTTGCTGAGTTGTATATCCTTGTTGGAGCCATTTTAGATGTAATTCTCAAGTTTTGAAAATCAGGATAGCTCAGAAAAATTCACTACAGGATGTAAAACTACAGCATTTGTGTAATTTACCTAGCACTAGAGAAACTTTTTATTACTTATGGAATAGGTTTACCTGAATCTACTTCATAAGGTGAAGAATAAATAGACCCATCAGAACTGATGCTCCTTTTACACTAATGGCATTAAATTAAATGCAATTAAGGTACAGAAATTTAGTAAATTATCAGTTGGGGTGTGAAATAGATGTGCTGGCTCAGTGTAGTTAGCGTTCTCTTTGCAACCACACAAACATGAATTTTCGGCTTACTTTGGGAACATTCTGTACACTGCAGCAAATTAAAAGAGAGTGAAGTCTCTTAAAAACTGAGTTTTGTTTCTGTGGCCCAGAGAGTGTCCTCTCTAACCTAAGTACACATATGGGGCAAAGAAAAATCTCCAATAAAATCACAAATCCAAAGGAGGGACAGAAAACGTAACAGATTTTGAGAAATACTAGAGAGAAACAAGATTTACCATAATACTGCAAGCATTTCCCAATTTAGAAATATTCACACGTTATTTTTTCACTGAAATTGTCATTTGGCTTTAATTAAACTCACCTGAATGATAAATGAAATGCTAGAGGAAATGTGAGATTACTCATCATGACACTCTCCGATAGCTTCTGCTAAAGACTGATATTTATCAAATTAGCATTTAAACTGTGTACAGAGAGAGGAGGGAAAAGTCTGACTTTTTCAAGAAATCATAGGTTTAATAAACTTTAAATATGCCAAAACAGAATCCTTATTTAAATTCACTTGTGCCTCCTATGATGATGCGGCTTTTGATACATAAAATTGACATTTCTTTGTTTCTAGTATTTTCCCAGTGTATCTTCCTTAAAAATTAGCCTTTCCCTCTAGTAGAGGTATTTATTAAGCTTGAAACATCATGTCTTTTTGGACAGAGGTGACAGTTTACTGAGAATTTGTGCCTCTGTGTGGTAATAGTGTCAAAGTGTTGGCAGCAGGACGGTTGTGGTGGTGTTCCCTGTGAGAGGAGGCTGCCCCGGGCTGCACACAGCCAGTCCCAGACAGTTCCACGTGGTTCCAGCTGGCTCCAATTCCCCCACTGCTGGGCGTAGCTTGCCACTCAGCCAGCATGGTGGCCCCTCTGGGAAGAGTGTCTAAGAAAGGGGAAAACACGGCATAGCAGCGGTGGGGGTGATGAGTGAGAAAAACGCCCACAAGATAAACAGCCCTGCAGACACTGAGGTGAGAGGAGGGTAAGGAGGTGCTCCTGGTACTGGGCCAGGGACTTCTCTGCAGCCCGAGGTGAGTCCAGCTGAAAAAGCACAAGGAGGAAGGAGCAGCAGAGAGGAACCATTATGGACTGTCCACAGACCCCCATTCCCCATCCCAGCTGTGCTACCTGAGAGTGGGAAGTAGAGGACTAGGAATGAAGGAGTAAGTTTGATCCTGGGAAAACGGGGCGGGAAGAAGGTGTTTTAATTTCTTTTTGGTTCTCACTGTCCAAATCTATTTTATTTTGCTATAAATTAAATTTATCCTCCCCGTGCCTAGCCTCTCTTGGCCTTGACCATACCTGGTAAGGGATCATTATCTTGACCCATGAGCTTTTTCATCTTGTTTTCCCTCTTCATTCTCTTGAGAAGGGAGACAGAGACTATCTTGGATGGGTTTCTGGCAGCCAATCAAGGTCAACCCAACCCGGTACCTAAGCAGCATAGCCCATTTTTGAAAACTATGACCTTTTATCTATCTCAAGAAAAATCTGCTAGGAGTAAGAAGGGTAGAGGGAAGCAGTTACAGCTGCTGAGTAACATTCCAGTGCAGCAGTTGGCTGGGTAAGTTAAAAGGTGCTTCTCAGCCATTTATTTTGTCATACACATAATTACTGGTCACAGCTTTTAGTTAGAGCACTGCATGCCAGCTATGCCACAACTGTTTCTTTTATTTACAGTGTAGGCTGAATACTGCTGACCAACTAAGCAGCCATATATATTTGATGAACATGCTCATGAAAATTTACCGTATTCTGCTGATGCAAAACTTTTAAATGGAATTCCAGAAAGTACTGTCAGAATCTGTTCATCAAAAATTCTCAGAAAAACAACTGGGAAAAAAAATTTAAGATGGCCAAAGCTAGGATTTTCTCCTTACACTTGTTCTGGAGGATTGTAGAAGCATTTTTCCTAACATAAATATAGGTTATAGAGAGATAACTACCTTTCCATTTGGGAAAAATCAATAATGTGTAACAGGTTAAACTAAGGTTACTCAAGAAGAATCTCAGTCAGAATAGAGAATTATATCCTTGGTTTTTCTCTTGGATTCTAAGTGTGTTTTTCTGTGATATAATGTTAAATCCATATTTTGAAAAGCATGACAATTATTTTCTGTATACAATTTTGCTCAGAGTTTGATTTTATAAAATATGTTGTATAAAACATTTCTACTGTGTCATTTGAAATCTTTCATGAGAATGCTTTGCAAGAAGATTATTAGGATCATGGCAGCCCTAAAAAAAATGGCAGTGAAAAAAATGCTGATTGGCTGACCTTGTAATTTAGTAGGATAAAAGCTGATATTCAAGTTATTACTTAAGAATTTTATATTACTTGTGGTGCAGATGCCAAAGGCCCAAATTAAAAACAGGCTTAGAAAATACACTTCTGTCTTCAGAAACCTATGCACAGTTAAGCAATTTTGTCAATATTTATGCTGTTACTCAGCTGTATTAGAATATTACAGCTGGAAAGGAACTACAATGGTCATGTAGTCCAAATATATATTCTCAATATAACCTTCCAGAAGAATTGTTTCTTCTTATTCCCAGGTTCTGCTTTGTATGCCTGAATCACATTGAAAAATGTTAAAGTTTAAGCTTGGAAAAAAGGGTTAAGATATACCTATATTTGCATTTGAGGAAAAGTGGCAAATACTTTAGTATCTTCCCTTTGTATCTTTATCATCAAAGTAAAGTTTGAAATAAATTGATCAGTATTTGTCACATTAAAGTAATGTGTTCTCCCTCCATCATTTTCCCCCAAAAGCACGAAACTTGAAACAGATGTCCTGATTCTTTATTTTGAATCAGAACTTCTCACTTCCATCGACCATGTCAGCTTAGAAAGTTTCAACACAGGTTTTGCGTGGGCAGCTCTTGCATTTAGACATGTAACCAGAATTCATGAAGCCAGTATTCTCATTTACTTAACAAAAGACACAGCCAAGAATCCATCAATATTGTATGTATGACAGGCAGCTTTGAGCTATCCCATGCCTAGATATTTGCTTTGACATTTCCTAATAAAAATCTTTCCTACAAAAACTCCATGACATTTAAGAGGCCAATGCTCAGAAGTTTTTGCCAGGCCAACAAAACATTATGCCACAGGAATTGTCCCAATCCCTGTCAAAAGTAAACTATGTTTTTGGTTCCGTCATCCTCCCACATGCAAAAATATCATTTGTTTATACACAGAAGATTTTGCTGGTATACAGCAAGCCCGGGACAGCAGCTTAGATTCAGTTCAACCATTTGACTTAAGCCAACTCCTGAATGGAGTAAACTACTAAAACCATAAAGTAAATGTTGCTACAGTTAGATATATGTTCTTTTCAGGGGAGGCTCACTGTTCTGCTTAGGGTTATGGGAGGTTTTTTCACAGTCATAGGGGACAGAAATAAATAAGTGACATCTTTTGGCCCTTATTGCAACCTTGTGGCTGAATAGATAAAGAAGGTTGCCTTGTCTCATTTTAAACTAATAGTGTTTCATCATCTTGTCCCTTCAATTTCCTTCAAAAACAGTAGTACACTAAGGTGGAAGAAATAGTTAAACTGCAAGATAGCTTGGAGATTAGTATCTGTCCCCTTGTATTGGCACTGCTATAATTCTTGGAGTTCCCTCTGAGATTTCTTCCCAGTGCACAACCAGCTCTGGCCAGAAAATTACCACTTGGGCACATCTTCAGATAGATTTCTTAGAGCACTTTTGAAGAGTAGAAACAAAACAAAAGCATGAGAGAACCAAACTGGAGAACCAAGTATATTTTAAGTCCTTTGAGAATTTGAGGCAGTGTTTATGCTACATGGGGAACTCTTAGCTAGTTTCATTTGCTGACAAGTACCATTTCCTTCAGGGCAGAGGAGTGGATGTTCATGCTTGTAATCAGCTTTCACTAGCTTCTGCACTGCTGGTAAAACACTGCTGGACTACAGGGGAGACTACAGCAGTCAGGAGGACACAAAAGTGACCAAAATGAGAATGCACTTGCATCCTTATTAGAAAATTAGGGAGCTGTTGTGGCTCAGTATTGAGAGTGGTGTAGGACAGCAGAACAGGAAAAGCACTGAGTGGGAGCATGCAGAAGAATGGGGTTTTTTGTGCAAAGAGGAGTGTAAAAAGAGAATGAAACATTCATTAGAGAGAGGAGGAAAGAGCTAGAAATCACATTCAGATAAAACAGAGTATAAAAGCATACAAAATAGATGAGATAGAATGAGCAGCTCTTCTCTTGCTTCTCCAGCTGTCAAACCCTTTTTTTGTGTCTCTTCCTGACACACACAAAAATCACTGCCTATGATCCTTTCTCCCCTCAGGACAAGAGCCTAGCTTTTGTCCATGAAAATCTGATTGCTCTCTAAGCCTTTTTCTTTTGTTATTGAACAAATAATGTCTTGAACTATTAAATGGCTGTAAAACCTTTCCAGAGTCTCTCTCTTGGGCATCTTCATGTTTCAAAAAGACACTTCTTCTTGTGTGCATACAAATTCACTTAACAGACTGTCAGACCTAAGGCTATGCAATGCTTTTGTTTGGTTGCCACTATTGCACCTGACACAGTGAAAACCTAATTTGGATCTTCATCCACTTACTGTTCAGAAAACTTATATCAGAGCAGCATTTCTGCTGTAGTAAAGGTTTACTTTCTTTTTAAAATAGGACCATTCTGAGTGTTAAATAATAAAAAAAAAAAAATTCACTGACATTTTTCTGTCTCACTGGGGACAGAGATTCCAGAGACAGATCCCTGGCAAAATAACGTGGCAATTCATAAAACCAAAGCAATAAAAGCTTTACACATGGAAATAATTTTTCTAATCACTTCTAGCCTACTCTCAGGTCCCTAATGTATAGGTATGCAAGTTAGCCATTAGCTCTTTGGGGAGGTAATACTTCTGGCAAAATATTATTGACCTCTTACAGTTTTAATTTACTGACTTGCTTTCATGCAGGTAGTGAGCCAAAGAATCAAAATGCTTATGTGAACAGGGGTCTGCAATGTGAAGGGCCCAAGAAAAGAGAGTGAAGGCCACAGACAGAAAGCAGGAGCTATGTCCAGTGACAGGGAGTTTAGAAGACAAAGGTTAAAATAAAATATTTGTATATAAAAAATGAGAACATGAGATAAAAGATTATTCAACATAGATAGCAAAAACAGAAAAAAATTATCATCATCATATAAGCTGACCTGTCAAATAATAAAGGTTATAGGATTTACTAGAAGTAATTTCCACAGAATTAGAAGAGTGTGGTGAGAAAATTATGCTGAGTCTTAATTAAAATTTCCACAGAAAACCAACCACAATTTCATCACAGTACTCACGAGTTAATTATCTTCACTGTTAGACATTGGAGCCTTATTCTATCACTCTAAATTTGTCTTGCTTCATCTTCCAGCCATTGAATTTTGTTACACTTTTGTCTACTATATTAGAGAGCCCTTGATCAAAGTTTTGTTTGCCAGGAGATACTTCCAGAATGCACGACAATCATTCACCCACACATGCAAGCATGTACACCATCCTGCTTAAATTTATCCCTTTTATGTCTTTGATAAACAAATTAAAACCCTCAAGGGGGCCTGTTTCCAAATCTTTTAATCATTTTCTACATTTTCTACAAACTTTCTCCAATTTCAACTACAACCAAGAGCACTGTATTCCATATGGGTGTTTGCACCTATAGTAAGATCATATTGCCCTCTAATTTTAAACAAGATTTCCCTCTTTATTCTTCTAACTGTCTCTTTTGGGAACTCACATTTAGCTCATTATCCACTGTGAACATTCAAATTCATTTCAAAATTGTTGTTTGCCAGGCTAAAATTTCCCAGCTTGTCAGCACAGTCTGCAAGTATTTGCCTTTAAACACATTAAAGTACCATACACAAAAATCAAGATTGTCCTCACATTTTGGGAGTGTGCAAGATAACAATTTACAAATATTGCATTCTTAATAATGCCTTAATTATTTAATCTTTTTATATTTTAATTTTTGCCTATAAGTTTCTTCTCCACCATAGCTATTGAAAATCAATTGAAAAATCTTTCTTGAACTGGAAAAACCACCAGCAAAACAGAATAGCATGCATTTACTTCATCCCCATTACAAGGCTAATTATTATTCTTATCTTTATGAAAAAAAAAAGTGCTAGATTGTAGCTAAAAGACCAAGAACTGAAGCATTGCATATATGCTACAATCACATGGCCAGAAAACTGAGGTACAGGTGATATCTGGTGAAAGGTCAAATGAAGGCCTAGCCCACAGATCTTCTGCAACAATATTTAGATCTTAAGTCCTATTGAGGAACCTTTTTCTACCTTCTCCTCTTCAAAGATCCATTAGGCTAAATCTAGGAATTATGTTCCTACTGTGCAGAATGCAAAAGCAGTATTTTGTTCTATTGTATGTTTGAATCTGGTTTTCTTTTTTAGGCTCAAAATCTTGCTGTGTGCAAAAGGGAACAAAAAACATACATAGGCTAAAATGTTAGTGTGCAATGAGAACAATCTGTTTTAGCAGACTTAACAACATGGCTTATTTAATCGAAACAGAAAATTCTAATAATATCATTTAAATTGAAAACCAAAAGCAAAACCAAAAAAAATACAAACAAAAAGCCACAAAAACACAAACAAAACCAACAAAACCCCGTTTTCCTACTGTTTATTTTTGTGGTGTGGAGCTCACCTTTCTTGTATCCCTTTCCATCCCAAGGGTGATGGTTTCAGTCTTCCTAGAGAAAGTAGGGGAGAAGAGGAGGGGATAGCAATAAGCACCTGAGGTCTTTGCTGGAAGCAGTACGAAGATCATGACAGAGAATTTTTCTCTTTGATCTTCCACTCAGGGCTACTTTTTTTTGGTTTTTTTTCCTCGTAGCTCCCGTTTGCCTCTCAGAGTCTCTCATCTACAGCCACAGTGTGGCACAAAGGCCTCCCCCAGCCTCAGCTCTGCACCTGGGCTGCTGTGTGTCACCTGCTGACTCCTGCCTTGGTCAGGACAGTGCCACTGGGGGTCATAAGAAAAGCTAAAACTGGAGAGCTCACAAGTACTGCCCCTTTCAGCATCTGTCAAACCAGACTGAACCCAGTTGCAGCCACAGCAAACCTAGATGAGCCCTAAGACCAGGGCAACAAAAAGATTGCAACTTTTTGCTAGTCATGGCAAAAATCACATTTACTGGGCTAGAATTGCTTGTGCCTCTTGAGAGCAGATTGTATCTTCTGCATTTAGATTGTGTCTGACCCATTTTTAGATGTGTTGTAGTTCCACCATGAGGGGTGTGCAGTACACCCAGAACCAACTGCGCCAGGGGTGGAAACATGGCCCAATGTTAGTCTCCAATGGGAGCTATCCTGGTTTAAGAACAGCACTTCAAACCACAAGGCACTCATACCCTCCCCAAGTCTCCAGTGGGAGACTCGAAAAGCAGAGGTAACAGGTTGAGAGAAGAACAATTTCCTGGAAGCAGCAATGAAACAAGAAAAACAAACAGGAGCTGCAACAATATTGGCATCAAAAGTGCATAAAAAAGGGTGATTTTACAAGCAAAATGCTCACAAGCCCTGATCAATGAAAAGTAGTGGTGGAGAGACCCCCGTGTGTTTCAGGCTTTCTTCTCCAACTGAGTCAAGGGGTTGAGCTAGGAATCAAGGGGTCAAGCTAGGAATGTGACTAGGATAGTGAAAATGTTAAATGAATTAAGGGGTTAAGTTAGAAATGTAGCTAGCAAGGACCAGGTGGGGACAACTAACCAAAGCCAGGAATGACAGGGGATATACGGAGTATTGTAAAAGAGCACGAACCATAAATACAAATAGCTTCTAAGAACAATCAAACTATGAGGGGAGGCTTGGACTGTGACCAGCAGATCAAAAAGTCCTGCCAATTGGACATGGGTGGGGAGTTTACATCTTACTTCCTCCCCTCATCAGCCCACTGACTCATCTCAAAGCCACCGATCCAATTACAGAAGACAATTGTGCAACCGTAATAGATATTCAGCTAATTATAATATGAAACGGGGCAGATAATTATTATGTATTAGGCATCTTGGATAGTGTCTTGGATACCATATGAATATGCAAAACCTTTTTAGGTAAATAGAGACCTGGAGTCTGTGACTCCTTGCACATGCCTTTGGAAAAGGATTCTGCATGTGTCCAGCACTGTAATAAATATACCCTCTTTTCAACTTTAGTTAGTTGAAGAGTCGTTTGTCCGTGCTACACAACTGTGAGCCACCCCCACCTTCTTCTTGGAAGAAGAATCCCTTACATCCACCCCTGAGTAGAGAGGTGAGGTTGTATAGCATAACAAGCCAGTCAAGCCCACATGGCTTCAGGCTCTGCCCCCTCACAAATTCTGCAAGAAAAATCAACTCCATACTGGCCGAAAACCTGGACAAGATATTGCCACAATCTGGGTAAATAATAACCTTAGGAAAACATACATGTTTTCCTAAGAATTAGCTGTGATGTTGAGGGCAAAGGAAAAGGAAATAAATACTGATTAATCTGACACCAAAGAAAGCAGCATATAGCACTCAAAAATGTGTGGTACGATAAGAAAGCCATAGGATCTTCTCACCAAACATTTTTAGGAGACAAGGTTTTCCATGAGAAAAGCTATAGACTAACACATATCCCTTTTATTTCTGCCATATTTTAGCTAAAAGGCGACCCAATAAGCTTCAGTTAAATGAGGCAGCTTAAACTTGTAGAGTGAATCAGAAATAAATATTATCTAAACACAGTAAAACTAACAGTCTTAAACTTATTTAAATTAGATAAAATTATGTATCCTCTAGCTATCAAGGTACCCAGAATATTTGTCCTTCTTTTTAAAAAAGGTATCATTTTTTGTTAAAATTCAAGCTTTCTATAATGTAATACTTTTTAAAATGTATATTCAATTTGTAAATAAATATTTCAGACCAGCTGGCTGTTTTCATTTTAAACTTGCAGGAGGGCACTCATGTCTCCAGATCTGTATACCCTTCCAGCTGTATTTGTTGATCCAGTAAAAGATGCTATCTTTTTCTATGGAGCTTATCTTTCTTGTGTCCTTAAAACACCTCAGATATAATAAAACTACCATTACATTATGATGAATTTTTTCCACTGCTTCTGTCAGTGTCCTTATTTTTTTTTCTTTTAAAATAAAGGGAAGGTAGACCAAGGGCAAAGAACTTTTGATCCTAGACTGAGAACTCCAGGCAGCCAGTACAACATACAAACTAGGAAAATGTTTTGAGCTGGTTATGGGAGAATACAAAACACAGAACTTAACTTCATGCTTAGCAAACTAAGCATGAGGGTGTAGTCTGATTAATTTCAGCTAATGTAAATTTACCCCAGCTATACACTCAGTTCTTTCTATGGTGGGCTAGTCTACCCTATTTATTAGAAGAAAATTAGAAGAAAATTATATGTCTTTTAGAGCATGCTGAAGTTGTGGCACTTTTCAGACTGTGTATGTAGTCAATATGAGGTATAGCTGAGGATTGAGAGAAGGCACTGGTACATTCCCCATTTATCTGATTTTTTTTTAAACCACTGACTAAAGCAATTTGCATCTGAGTTGTTTTACAAAATCTATTCATGTAGCTATAAAGAAAAACTAATTTTTGGCATTTGCAATGATTATGTTCACAAACTAAAACTTTCAATTTGTTGCTTTACAATTCCTGATGTGTAAGATTTCCTCTTGAAGACCTTAATTACTTCACATCTTAGAAATTATTTTTTTTTCCTATATCTGTTATAACAGCTGACCTTGTCCAAGGCAATCCTGCTAACACTCTTGAAACATCACAAAAGAACTGGAACAATTCCTTTCCTCTATGGAGTCACAAAATTCCACAGCCACAGGCCTTCTGGCTTTCAGAGGTGGGAGCATCATTTAAAGAAGAAAGCAGCTGATGCATCTCGCTCATCATGACTTCTTTTTGCATGTGCCACCTCACCTTTTACTTGTGATAATGTGACATCTTTCTGGCAACTGCAGCAAGGGAAACAAATATAAATGTATTTGTGTATTTTTAGTTGTCTAGAATGCAGTGATTGTGCTGTCGCTTTTGCGCCACATTTTGTCTCCCACGCCCATCTGTTCTGTTCCCCTGCCGCATCCTCTACATCTTCTTTGTCACCTGATTCTCTCACTACCTCTTCTCTTCAGAGAACCAGAAGCAAGGAGACTTTCATCTGACCCATGAATTCTTCACAGACCACTGTCAAATGGTGTACAGAGCACAGCCAGAGAACTGCAGTTTTCTTTCTAATTACCCAGGTTATTTCAGAGCTTACTGAGTTAATCTTAGAGGTTTTAGCAGAATTTTTATTTGCCTCCAGACAAATATACTTGGTTCACAAATCTGTAGCACTAATGGTGAGAATCTGTGCAACTGTTTATGTTCACTTCATGCATTTACCCATGAACACTGTCAAAGGAAAACAGCTCAGCTCAGGAATTTTGACTGGAGTCCTGAACCAAAGCTGGTAAACCAGGTGTTCTGAGAATATCTGAATTATAGATATTTTTATTCCTTAGCTATTGGTCACAGTATATTCCATAGTCCCACAACTCTTATTAGTTTGCAGGTGTAGAATAATCACCTTGACTATCCAATAACTAAACAACCTGTGTTACTGATATTTCTGGTAGAACACTGAATAATCTCCAAGACTATATCTGCAAGCCATTATGTTATGCACTTTTTGAACATTTTTCCCCCTAAAATCTCAGGCACTTCACTATTTGTTCCTTAACATCTTGGTTGGCAAAACCAAAACAAATTTTTACTCTAACTAATTAAATTCAGACATTTTTTCAATCTGTGTTCTCACCATTATAAAGATTTCAATGTCACCATCAGATTTTCAGCGATATGCATTGGGAAAAGGAATTTAAACCTTTTGCCTTCATTTTCATCAAAGAAGATGCACAAACTGTGGGAGCATCTGCATATCATCAGATGTTTTGTGGAAAAAGTAGTATTCTGTTTGTAGCCTGATGTATGATTTTTTTTCCCCTATCTTCCTCAACCAAACAAAAAACTATTGACACTACACTCTTTCAGTTTTGAGTTATTTTGGAGTAGCATTGGTGATGTGTACTTGGATAATAGCTGGAATTTGATGTGGCAATCACTCAAACATTGCATGTCAGGCAAAAATTGTTTTATTAATTTCTAATTATTAGATTAATCATCTGGGTATTGAAATGACAGCACCGAATATTTCAGGCAAGGAGAAGGGAAAGCAGGATAGAGAGATGACTTAATTCATACACAAAGAGCAATAGCAGAAATTACTGACTCATTTTGCTTTCTGCTGAAAAGGAATGTTTTATATAAAGTGAGAACCACTCCTCAGACCATTGTGCCCACTTAGGTGTGGGCACAAATGGATCTGTTTTGCTGCATATGCATATACCTATATAAGTCACTGTGGCAAAAAACACCATTACAAGTAAGTCTGCCCATTTCTTTCCATATCATCCTTATTTCTGGTAAAAATCCCTCAGAAAATCCTTGAGTGGCTAATTTGGAAGGCTGGTTTACTCTTTTACACTGAGCTATCTGTGCAGTATAGTATATGATAACACCTCACTCTTGAGGCCTGATGTTACTCTTTTGTAACAGGAGAAATGAGTCCTATTAATCCTGCAAAAATGTTGCACCAGAATCATTTTCATGATAGGGGAGGTCATACAAAATAGGACTTCAAGCTAGAACTGCTAATTTGCTTGCCAATGCGGGAAGGTCTTTCTTGAACCTAGTGACCCCCATTTTGAAGAATGAGCTATCAGGTAGTTGTTCTGCCATGGTTTCACACTCTTTTGGTTTTCTTTTTTTCCCTCTGAAGAAAACCAGCAAATTCATCTTACTATCATTACTCATCCATTATACTACATGTTTACACCTCCATTTTAGGTAAAATGGAAGAATTATTTTCCTGGGTGTGTAAGCCCAGAACTGTGTCCTTAAAAAAATAATTGTAATTGTAAAACAAAAACCCAAAACTGTGTGAAGATGGTACACTGAAAGTGGAATATAAACAATAACTGACATACAGAGCTTTAGCTGTAATGATGAGTTTCTTCTTTACTCTTGTGTCTCTTTGCAGATAATAGGTTTTTAAGAGCTCTAGTTTTTCAGTTATACTTCCCAGGAAATTTTTCCAGCAGGCCACAATGTTCAAGGCTACACTTTGCTGGAGTAAATACATAAAAGAAAAAGCATCTTTAAAAAGATGTATTGTGTGCAGTATTTAACAGGAAAATGGTTTGCCTTTAAAAAGACATTCCGTGTTCTATCTACAGTTGTTTATGAGACTATACTCGCAAGAGAGCCAAGGGGCTGAAAGTCCAGAGGACCTCAATTTATCGATGGAGTTCTTTTACCAAGGGAAGGACATTATTAGATTCATAACTGAGCACACTACTTCATAGATTTCTGTAAGATTGGGCAATGTACAGATTGCCAGCCAAGGGTGCAGCAGAATGGCAGGCAGCTCTACCCACTCCAGAAAAATTAGGGGTTGCATAGAAAACTCTGAAAATTTGTTCGTGTAGTTTTAAGAGAATGTTTACTTGTTTGTTTTTGCAATCAGCTAAAACTGTTGGATTTTTTTTCTTACATATCAGGTCTGTATTTTAGCAAGCGGTAAGAAAATATATGCACTTGCTTCATTCTATTTAATTTTTTAGCCCAGCTCTGTTTTGTGTGGCCTTGGGGAATAAGAAAGAGGATCTGCTTTTGATAGAGTAAGATTAGTGTGTTCTTTTGTTGTGCTCTGTGTTCTTGCATATTTAAACTTGAAGCCTCAGTGATTGACAAAGAGAAAGGAATCTAAGATCTAGTTACAAAAGAAAATATTTCAAGCAGAAATTATTAGCACAGGGCAGTTTTAAAATATGCTTTGGTAACTAGAAGAAAAATATACAATCCCTTTGGCTATCATTCGTTTCTATTTTTTCCAGAAACTTGGCAACACAAAGTATTTTTTTATTTAGTAGTAGTGGTCTTTGAATTTACTTTGATTGGCTTTCTGAAAGAAAAAAGAGAGAGTTGTAAACTAAATTAGTAGTAAAACTGAAATTGTGAAAATACTTTAATGGATCTTCAGGCTATCAATATTATAGAGAGCTGTATGTTATTCTGCTTGTTTTAAAACGCATTAACCTATTGATTTTTGGTCTGGATGACTCAACCATATAACTGGATGACTCAACCATATCACTGAATTGATTTTGTTATGTAATCTACATAGAATTACAAAGTGTCCTTTTTTAGGAACATTATGGTGAAGCTTACCAGAGGATTCTGGTAATATAATATATTTTTAATTAAAGAATGCACTTTTCCTAGGCACAGTCTGGACACAGAGTGGACCATTTTACATCTAGTAATTCCTCTTAAAGTTAATTTAAGTTGAGAAGTCGGTATTATGATCCATGCCAAGGGAGAATCCTCAAATATGCATTACACAGACTTTTGCATAATATCTGAAGTCAAAAGTGTCCTAGGAGGGTTTCCTGTAGAGGAGTCAGGTTTCTGGGGGGAATGGATCATCACTTAAAAGAAGACAATTGCTTTCTACCAGTAATATACATGTGCATTTTTGTGGCACAAGATACACTTTCACATATGTGTGGGAGTATATATACAAACTCACTGGAGAGGTGAATTCTGTGGGGAGTGTTTCAGGAGCATACAAGGGCCATGTAAAGATGAGCCCTCAATAAATCAGAGCTCACTTGCTATCAGAATATTGCTTGTGCAGATAGCCAGAGCTCACTGCTATCCACCAGGACGGGAACTACTGAAGAGAGAGCTCATCTAATGCAGGAGATTCCTCCTTACCCTTCCCAGGACAATGCCAGTATGTCTGACCTAAAAGTAGCCCTCATTTTATTTTATCTAAAGCCTTTTACCAGAGGAAAGTTTTCTTACTGTGGCTGCTCAGTTTGGAAGCCTATCAGATGGTCTATCACCACACCTCAAACTCCAGGTTCAGGGGCCATTTTTTGGAGTGCACCTGAATTGTAAAAGCTTTCTTTCTAAAGGAATAGGGATGTCAAGAGAGCAGGATGGCTGAAATGTGTTACCCTGACATAGAAAGGGAATGTATTTAAAGTGGACTGGAGATTATGAGTTGTCTTTTTTGTTAAGGCAAAGAATGCCAGCATAAAATTTACAGTAAAATGGTATAACCTGGTTTGTACAGCCATTCTGTGTCTTAGATTCAATGCCTTCATATCTAGGATGGTGTTTTCTCTGTATTTTTTTGCCTAGTTCCTTACAGAACTGGGACTTCTGTGACCCTACACCAAGTGCTTATGTTTATGTGAGTCCTTCCAGAAGGTTTTAAATGAGTTGGCCATATTTATAAACTTTTTTCCAGAGGGTAAGATGTGCCATAGATAAGTCACTTCCACCAAAGGTGCAGATATTGGGAAATCACATCATGGAGAGAGGTTCTTGGTGGCCATGTTAAGGAAAAGATAAAGTATGAATTCAACCCTGATCTGATTTGCACTTGGGAGCAATGTTATAACTGCATCTAAGTAAGATAAAACTTCTTTTGGCATTTGCTTCTTGTTAGACAAAACTAAACACCATTCAAATACAGATAGCCATAGGAAACACACTCTATTTTTGTCACAGAACAATTTCTTTTACACTTACTGATAAATTTGCAGTGGAATGAGGAGTAAATAAATTTCACTGCCTTTCATTCTACAAAAACAGGATTTTAAACATAAAATTTTCCCATCATGTGACAGAGGAAAAAGTAGAAATTACACCTCTGTCCTCTCAGACTGCAGATTAGCAATGTGCCTATTAGACCAAATTGGCAGCAGTGGCTTAGGTCTTCATAGAAATCCCAAGTAGGATTAAAATAAGAATTTAAGCTATCAGGTTTTTCTAACTATGTGCAAGGAGCATGGTCACAAGAGTAAGATGGCTGAATAGGTAGACTGTCAAACCAAAGCCATTTTTTGATGATCTTTGTCTTCCAGGCATGACAATTCCCAAAGCCCCTGGTTTTTAGGGGTGGCAATAGGACAAACCAATGCTGTAACAGTCCTTCTCTAGTCAAAGAAACAGTGAATATATCTCCAGAGGCTGACAGAGAATTTGTTCATGTTTTTTTGCTTTTACACTTTGTGCTGTGAATTCTAAACAGAAACATGAGTAGAGAAGTATCCCACTCTTCTTTAGTTTCTCAGTCACAGTTTCACACTCAGAGGGTACTATGACAAGTTTGTACTTTGGCACGAAAGTACCAGGATCACAAAATTTACTATAAATATATTTGGTTAAAGCTCTTTGCTGTAGACAAAAAAAAAAAAAAAAATCTCCTGTGATTTTTAGGGGTTTATTTTCCCCGCTATTTTCACAGGCATGGATTTGAAAGTCCAAACTGCCACTGAATGTAGCCAAACTGCCAAGGCGTGTGTCTAACATTACACAGCTCAAATTTGATACTCTCAGATAACTTGGGGCTCTAATTATATACTGACCTAAATTTTTCAAAAGTGATTTTAGATGTTTCTCCTGGAATGTGCAATCTGAGCCTGTTTAAAGACACCGGATTTTTATAGGTTTAAAATACCTTTTGTATATAATTATATGGAACTTTTTAAGAAAAAATTGATTAGGAGGATTAAAGATTTACTTAGTCCTGCCATTCTGAATTTTTTAATGGTTGGAAGTCACCCTTATCCCTTATCTCTTATAAATACCATCTAGAAAAAGTTCTAGAAGAAGTCTTGCACCAAAGTCAATAATTAGGTTGAACTGCTAAGACATGAATACATCTACAATTGTAAGGTGCTGAGAATGACCTAAACCAGAAATTATAGAATGTTTTACGATTTTCCAACCAAATGGATTTTACAAATCTGTGTAGTGGAAAGGAATACAACAAACTCCCAAATAAATATTGATTAATTATCTTTGAAAACCTGCAAATTCAAAATTAAATTTTTTCACTTGGGGTTTTCTTCTCCTATGAAAATTGTAGTTATAAATATGACTTCCTGTATTTATTGTATTCCAAATCTTAGTAAAAGACAGGTTTTCAAAATAAAAATTGTTTTTTTCTGTTCAAATTGCACAAAAGCAACTTGAATTACAACTTAAAAGCAAAAAACACACCTTTGGCCCAAAAAAGAGTTTTTATACCATAACGTAACTTGCAAAAGATAAGAGTAACTGGGTAAGAGGATAGCTATAATGAAATTCAGATGTTAAGCTTATGCCCCTTTAATATTTACTCATTTTTATCTTATTTCTCCAGAGGGAAAAAAAAAAAAAGGAAAGGATACTTCATCAGCCACCTTCTGTTGCCCTATTCAGCAGATAAATTAAATGGTGCAGGTTAGTTGGTATTATTTATTCAAATATGTATTTTTACTATGTTGTTTGATCTTGGTATAATGTAATCACTTCTGATTAAAGATATTGCTATCATTTGCTATGCTTGTAATTAATTAATCACCATTTAATTCAATTCCTATTGTAAGACATTAGCTATATCATGTGATACCTTGTTGTGCCATTTCCTATTAAATGGATTTGGTGCTAGGAGCTGAAAGTTACCCTTCAAGGATCCCACCCCTGGAAGTTATCTCTAAAGAGTTTTAATTCTCTGCAGAGTTGTGCTACAGATAATTCAATCTGCGCTATTTCATGTTTATGATATTATTTCTTATGGAAGATTTTCTAATTCACTTTCCATACAGGAGTTTTGCAGTCAGCAAGAGTCTTCTTACTGATTTCAGTAGGGCTTGGGTCCTCCTCATCCAGCTTACACATATTCACAGGAATAAATGTAGCCAGGCAAAACTGTCTGTCAGCTGACAGGGCTCCATAATGTTACATTTACTGACAGAATTATTTGCGAGATCTGAGGCTTAGCAAGTACCAAAAGTAATTAAAAAACACTATTAATAGCCTGTGTTCTTAATGGTTTTTTTTATTTTTCTGGGTTTCTTTTTAGTGCAAATCCTCCATATTGTACTTTTATTTAATAACATTAATATTCATCTGGTTATATTTCAGAGATACCTCTGTCTCCGTCAAAAACACAGGCGTTTTTGGAGTTTTGTGTGTGAGTAGCTATTTCTTTTTTTTTTTTTCTTTTGGCCCCTTTGGAAAAAAAACAAACAAACAACTTTTGGATTATGTATTTGACAATTTCTTCATGTATTTATATCATAGAATAGATCACAGAATTGTTTGGATTGGAAGGGACCTTAAAGACCTTCTAGTTCCAACTTTCTGCATACTTATTTGAAGACTGTACTCTAATATACAGGTAGTTCTTAATTAAACCACTGAAAGATGCTTTCTCCTACTAGAAAAAAGGATTTGGTCAACTGAGTTGTAGGAGGGGATGTTACTCAGAGGACTCTTCCTAGAGTGTCTATTTTACATTATTTATTTTCAAAAAGGATAAGCAGGATATTTTCCTGATTTACATTAACAAGTAGAAGTTGTCTCTCTGTCCTGATAATAGCTGCCTTTGGTAATACTAGAACATTAGAAACAGAGGATATGTACATTATCTTCTGGAAAATTATGTATTTGTAAACTGAACTACAAATTTGTAAAAGTGTAAGAAAAGCAAGTTTTTTTCTGCAGAGATAATTTTGTTTCTATGCATTCTAGGTATGTAAAACAAGGAAACTTATATGCACACACACCAGAATGAATTCTTATGTCCTTTGATATTTCATAGCATCATATGACTACTCACATGACAATTCTTATGCAAGATGGTAAACTGAAGTTTTTGCTATAATATAATGTTGTTTGATTCAGTATAATATTTTAAAAAATCATGTCAGTTTCTTTAACTGTATGTACTGTATTACATTTTATTAAACTATATACACAAAACCATAAATAGATTACAATGGAGTTACATCACTCCATAGATTTAAAATACATAATTTCTCTTTAGAGTAAATATGATACCCTGGTCAGTGCTCAGATGTGCTAATTTTAAAGCATCTGCTTATGCCCTCTGAAGCCAGTGCAATATCTGCTTCAGCACTGCCCTCTTAATGAGCCAAAGTTGAGTCTTTTGCAGATTCACACTCAGCTGTCATGAAATAACAATCCTGATCATCTCAAACAGACAGCTGGTTGAACTAACTTTTTTTTGCTAAATTTTGACTAAATCTCAATAAATACCGGACATGTCTACATGCAATTCAGAAGAGTGATTTATGTTTTGTTACTGTTCTGAAGATTGGTAACTGGTAGAATAATTTTCCTGCAGATTAGTAATGTAAATGTGATTTATCAGTATTACATATTTATTTTCCAGCAATGGAATAGAAACACACTTGTGTTTCTTTACTTATACACTTACAACATGTAGCTATAAGAAGCTGTTATCTGAACACTTTACTGTGTCTACTTTCTGGCAGGGAGGTTAAAAAATTCCAAGATATTCTCATGTCATCACTTCAGACAAACTAAAATGCTTGAAAATTATAATTCTTTATTTATGGTATGGACTACTTTATTTTTGTTGATAAAAGTTATCTAAAAACAAATCCATTATCTCACATGTGCAGTAGAGTATAAATTTTCAAAACATGCAAAACTTTGAGATAATGTGTTTCTAACACTTGTGCTTATCAGTTCTCCCATTCACATCTATGCATAATTCCCAAGGACAATAAAGGGAAATGGATATGTGTCTACCAAAGGGATATAAATTAATGCACAGCTATTGTATTGAGCCTTAAAAAATGAAGCCTTGAGTCTTCTGCTACTGTAAAGCTTAATACAGAAATCCAGTTTCAGCACAAAGCACAAAAAGTGGGCTTAGAATGGACATATGGCTACTTTACACTGCCGTGGCAACATAAAAAACAAGCACCACAGCAAGTAAAACTTACATTATATTTTGTAACTTTAATTTCTCAAGTGGGCTGAAATGCTTTAAATAAATACAATAATTACACTGACAGCTTAATATACCTATAAATCCATATACAAGCCACCACACTTGAGCATCATTTGGATCTTACCTGGCAAGTATCAAGTGTTGCACTTGGGATACTCTGGGAAGCTGTGCTGAATGCCAAGAAATCATAGCAAAACATTAAGTGTCAGAAGAAAAATCAACATGCTGCTAATACAGCAAGAATTTGATCTTCTTTCCTCTAGTGTTAATTCCCAGGGTTTTTTATCTTTCCATTTACCTTTTGAGTTTAGCATAGATTTGCTCCAGTGTGTTATAGATATACTTGTTATATTAAAAAGTGGTGGTTCCTGTTATGGCTAAAATAGTATACTCTACTGCAGTAATCACAACCCAGTGACAAATACTGAGTATTTGTATTACTCAGTAATACAAAATATTGTAAGTAAGTGTGCCCATCTTCTGCTCCTTACTTGAGTGGAAAAGGACATGGCAATGCAATAAAGAAGCATTTATCTACTTTTGGCATAATTCTTTAACATTTCAGGGAGCTGAGAAGTCAGAACCTACTATGATCTACAGCTCGTGGCTGGTACCAAGACTTGTTGGCCAAAATTGAGTACGGAAAAAGATTAAAATAACTGGTAACTGCAAAATGTTCTTTATTGCTGTATTAATAATTTGGCTTAAGCCAAGGAGCCTATGTGTTGCAGCAATCTTAGTCACAGAGAAAAAAAGATAATTACTATATTAGAGAGCTTCTTTTTAGTCGAGTCATGTGGTGAAACTGTCTACCAGGCACGAGCAGGGTAAGTACTACAGGGCAGTTGAGGCTCAAAAAGCAGGGAAGTTATCCTAGCTCTCCATTCCCAGCACCATCAACCACCAGTTGGCCAGGCTGGCGTTGCCCCTGTGAAGATGAGTGCCAGCATCTCTGCACCTCCTCTTCCAGAGGAACCAGCTGGAGTCAGATGAAGCCTAGAAACAGGAATCAGTCATTTGGAGCACAAGAACTGGAAAGGAGACAAAAGCAATGACTTTCAGACACAAAATTTTAGAAAAATACCAAGCTGAAATGTCTTACCATGAAAATCATAATTGTCCATGTAGGACAATTTTTTAATAAACTTTCAATGAATTTTTAAAGCTGATCAGTTGTCGGAAGGAATTTGATACAAATATCCTTGTTCATAATCAAAGATGTTTAATATTATTTGGTTTTATTTACTTAACAGGTGAATTTACACATGTATGAATTAGCATCTTCTGTTCCTCAAACATGCCTGTCTGTGGCTTCAATGATACGCACATTTTTGATTTACTACATCTCTTTTCTCTATCAGTAGGTCTTTGTAACGAGTGCCAGCCCTCAGCCAGAGCTAATGAGGATGTTTTTCTGGGATGAGAATCAAACTGAGTGGATCCTCCTATAAAAAAAAGGGCACTATCATATACTTTCAGTCTGAAATACACAGATCAAGGACCAATATTCTTCAGGAAACACTTGTGCAGGTACAGTTAGGGATATAGCTCCTCAAAAGGTTGCAGTGCATCTGATAACAAAATTACTACATAGTCTTCTCCCCCATATTCTTCTTCAGCCTTTACAGGAGTAATAAATATAATTACACAGGTCTCTAGCTAAATACATTCTGAAAATATTATGAAAAAGTAATTTAACTGAGTTAACAGGATCCACATAAAAGAAGAAAACTTCACCCTCTCATAGGAACCAGATATTTTATTAATACATTTTTAAGTTGCATTAATTACATTACATTATGTCAAAAGTCTTGTCAATCCAAATAAGTTTAATAATTAAATAAACTATTTAATGTCCCAGTAATATCTCTAACCTATTATTAATAAGATAGAGCCTGCAATTTATGACATCTTTCTTAATCTTCCCTCTGGGATCATACTTACCATACGCTGTATGTTGTGCGTTATTTTTAGATATTGGCTATTTCTTTCCTTATAAAAACCTCTAAACCAAAAATTATTCTCCTCACCTGGCAAAGAGAACTGAAATATGCATTTAACTCACCAAAAAAAAACTAACAGCCTTAACAAAGCTTTTGACATCTGTGAGGTGCTGGAGACGGGAAAAGAAGAGCTGAGCAAGTGAGTCTAACACTCCTTAGATATAATGTTGTGCTTTTTCACTTGATGCAGTGTGAGAGGCACACTCCCTTCCATCTACCATAAGGAAGTTAGACAGATGCATAAATCTAGCAAACTCACAGCAAGTTATAGAAGCAATCATGCACACCCAAGAGCATCTGCTGAATTTAACTTTTCCAGGCAAGGCCCTTCCCACCACTTAAGGCTTGCTGCAACCCAGTTCCACATTACCTTTTTCAACAAGCTTGATTTTGCCCTGGACTAGACCTGGTGTGTACTGAGCAAATGTGTCACTATAAAATACCCTTAAAACTCCCAAAAGTGTTTTATTAGCCACAAAATTTTATTAACAATCCTATACAATATAACCTATACAACATAAAACTGTTTCTTATTTGTTCAGAAACCTTAGTGTTTGCAACCTAGTAATGCAGGTCCTGCTGACAAAACAGCAGCTTGTAAGATGGCACCCAATTAACATTGCTCTTCCTCTCAAAAGTATTCATAATTCCTAGTTCTGCCATTTTCCCAACCCTTGGTCTGTGTGTGCATGTGTGTGCTTTCAAAATTCCCCACTATTGCACTTGTTTTGAAAAAAAAAGTGCCTTCACAGGCTATTTCATTGTAATTGTGATTATTATTGCCTAGTAATAACTTTTAGCTTAAAAAATACTTCCTTGGGTCAATTTAATAGTACAAGGCCTATGGCATATCTGGTGTGTGGGTAGAAACACAATGCAGCAGCATAAGACAGTGAGTATGCACAGAGTGACCCCTAAGGTTTTAATGCATAGCCATGGTAAATTGAAGTTTAGGGACTTTCAGAGCAACAAGTTTCATGTGAAACTTTCTTCTCAGTGCCCCTCCATACCCATATCTTTCATCATCTCTCTGACCTCTTTTTGCACCATCCTCTGGTAATGAGTTCTGGGGCTTAATTACACATACTGTGGAATAACACTTTTCTCTGGTTTACACCAGCTGGCTGATCTTTTAATCTTCTACTCTTGCATACTTTCATTGTGAGAAGAAAAAGAATGAGGAGTGATTATTCACTCTTCCATGTTGTTCATATTAATGTGCGTATTTATATGAATATGCATAAAAATAAATGTGAACAATGCCTTCCCATTTTTTATGAACTGAAGAATATTAATCAATTCTACCTCTCCTTTTGTAGAAGCAGCATCAGTCCCAGGATCAAGGACCTTTATTCACTTATGGTTTCATTGTCATTGTATTGTTTGCTGTATGATTAACAGAGTATACTCAGTTACAATTCTACTAGATTCTGGGTGAACTGTAGAAAAGTATGATAGAGTTAGAATGCATACAGTGTCAAAAACACAAAGATAGTATGGATTAGATTAATGCCACAACTAGTTTTTTTGTTGGGTTTTGTATTTTGTTCTTTTTCTTTGTATCCCTCCATCTTGCAAAAGAAAAGGACGTTTGTTCAAAAGAAAATGTCTACTCATGCAACATACAGACTTAGGCCCCATTAAAAAACTCACCCAAAAAATGAGGATAATCTTTATTGTATCTTTCTCTTCCTTTCTGAGAGGCCTACTTACCTCTCAAAAAAACCCCCAAAATCAAAAACAAAATCAAATGAACCAAGCAATTTTCTGCTGATTTCAGGTATAAATTTAACACAGCATGAGGAACTGAATTGATGCCAATTTTTCACAATAGATTTCTTTAATTCAATTTATATGTAGGTGATGGGTGGGGAAAAAATATTTTACCAATAGGAAAGTGTGCATTATTTTCTTTTTGCAAGTTATGTGCCAGCTTGTCATCTGCTAGCTTTCATTACAGAAGAAAATGTGGTTGATCTGAATAAAAGTTAAAAAAACTTTTTCTGCCATTAACCTATCTTTGACTTCATCCTCATCAGAGACTTTCCAAGACTTTATATATCACTTCTTCTCTGTTCTTTTTGTTCTGCAAAAATTCTTGCAGAATTTTTCTGAGCAAAACACTTAATATTTCAACTGAGCATAGCTATGCTGACTTGGGGTGTCTTCTTCAGTACCAAGATTCTTGTGTACCCATAACAGAATATTCCATTTTCTGTTAGTAGAGAAACATTTAGAGAAGCTACGGCCTCTTTGATCCATGACTTTATGCCTTTGCCTATGTGGCACTGAATATATTGGCTTTGGCTTTTATTGCCAGCATGTCACATTGCACTGCATATCTAATATGTTGCTCCCAGAATCTCTTCCAATGTTACTGCTGCTGTGGATTTTCCCTCATTGATTCACACTGCTCCAGATTTAATGTATTAGTATGCTTTCTGTGAGTAGTGGCTTGCTTTGTTATTTCCTGCCACGTTTCTCCCTAGGGCCTTTGCATTATGTTTCTGTCCTCACTAGTATTTGTGACTCCTCCTAATTTAGTATTTGTGCATTTCATTAACATGCTGTTTATTCTTTCTTCCAGATTGCTAATGAAGATGTTAAATAGGAGCAATCCTGAATCTGCACCCTTCATTACCCTACTAGATATTTTTCCCCTAGTCACTCTCATAATCTTTTGTTTATAGTCTTTCAGCCAGTTTTAATCCACATGCTCCTATAAAATCCATTGCAATTCATTTTCCACTTATGACTGCAAAAAAACACTGCATGGAAAATTTCAAGAACGTATGGATATAACCTTGATCCTCTGAAAGTCATAAGGATTGCTGAAAAAAATCCCATAGGTAACCCAGGATTTTCTGTATATCACTTATATGTCAAGGAAGAGAAGATTTTAAGAATCAAAATGAGGGTGGTGTTTGGGATAATGTGTATTGATCCTGCTGTATTCCTCCTGTATGTACAGCTATATTCAAAGTTATAATTGATATATTTTATGAACTGTATGACAAAAGCTCCATCTTCAATGCAGTAGATTTCTTACATATTCACATGCAAAGACATAAAATTTATATTTTCTATTTAAATTTTAGTCATTATCACGTAGAGTAGGTCAATAGCTAGATATCAATTTGTTAAAAACAGTATTTAGCTTTATTATTGCATGGAAGCACAATTTATTAAAAATTATCTTGTTTGTTTTTTAGTTAATATTTTGCCATTTGGAAACGTGTAAGATAGGTGAGTTAAACAGATGTACTGTGGTTTGAAGCTCTGTGAGAAGATTTTCACACAGACTACAGTTCACACCCCAGACTGAAACAAACTTAATTGTGCTCACTGGGGCAAATTGTTCCTTTGTTTACAGCGCAGTGCCCTCATTGATTTCAAGCTCAATATAACAGCTATGTTTAGGCTTGTATATAATGCTGGGATGCACAGGATCCTTTATGAAAATAGAGTACTTCAAATTTATAAGACATTGATCTTGGACTTGAAAAGGAATTTTTTTATTAATACAGTCTTTTTGCTTTACACGATTGCTTCTGTACAATTAAGCAGTCCATATCTACTAAAAAAAAAAGTCTGGCTTAAAATAGATTTTTTTTTTATGGCACTTCAAATGGTCATGTATTAAAGAACTAATTGTTACAGCTTTTAGATGTTATGATTGGCTTTTTTTCCTATATTGATTTCTTTTTTTCTTCTGAATGCAAGGGAATAATTCTCTTCATGCTGTTACAGCTTTTTTTCTGATTGCACCAGTTCAGTTGACATAGACAATACTTCACTTTATCTTAGGTGTGAAAGACCTTCCTCAGGACCTGCACTGGTTTTTCTTCACAGTATCGCTCTTCTCTCAGATTGTCATTTAGCTCTTAGAGTGTCTCTGCTGAAGTCACTGTGGCAGATGTGTGTCACATTATCAGCTCAGCTTCAAATCCAGCTTTGAACTGCAGACAGAGTCAGCATGAGGAGTGAAATGCTGTCTTTGCTGATGTCCATGCTGACATGGCTAACCAGTCAGGAGTGGGTACTCAACGCAGCTAACACAGAAGCCCTGTATTTCTGCAAAGCATTTTACAGTCACAGAGGAAACCCCAGAGCTGAGCTGAACCCCAGAGAGGAAATCAGGTTTCTGCAGTTGTCAGTCCTGTTGCTAAATCATCTGGTAGATCCTAACTTGATTTCTAACTTGGCCCTTTACATCCTTGAGCAACTCATGGAAACAAGGACAATCATTATTGTGACACAGTTCTTATCGCTTTCAGTGCTAGAGAGCTTCCTGCATAACTGAACACATATTTCTGTGTCTTTCCAGGTTGCAATCTCAACTCCACAGACACCAGGAAACCCCAGATTTGTGGCAGAGGCTCTGTTTCTTCTGCACAAAAGGAAAGCCTTCTCCAGTCTTGAGTCTTTCACCTGCTCAGACTACAAACTCTTCAGTGCAAGGATTGTGCTCCACGCTGCAGTGACTGTTCTCTGTTCTCAGATCTCTTGCCCTTACCATGATAAATAAGAATACCGAAATACCTTGGTGATCCTTCTTATCACATTTGAAAGGTTAACACATTTGAGTGGTAGAATCACTGGAACAATGTCCAAAATATGAGATATGGTCACCCCATGACAGACCATAAATTGTTTGTACGCATTATCAAATATTTTGGTGTTATTACTATTGAGTTTTTTAACAGAGGAGTTTACAGAGGCAGCATATTTATCACACTTGATTCCAAAACAATTTCATTTTTGCTCTGATCAAACGCACAGTCTTCACTCCAAATACTCCAGTTCCTGAGAGTGTGGAGGATTCTCCCTCTGACTGTATCCTCTGTGGAACACAGCAGGATGTATGCAGTGTCTTATCTCTGTCCTCCCTCCCAGCTGACAGCTGCAGTGAATTCACAGTGTCTGAAGTTGTCCTCCCATTGAGGTCCATGCAGGCACAGCATCCTGCTCTTCACTGCAGGGCTAAGAAGGAGAGCAGCACAGCAGGGAACAGGGAACAGGCTGCCTTGTGTTCATTGCCCATCCTTTTTGCACTCCAGCTGTTTCCAGCCAGTGCTAGGGGGAGGACATGTTGCAGTCTTCCAGCAGGTACTGTCCCTGTTGCATATGGCCCTTTGGAGGCTGAATCCCTTTGGGACTTGCCACAGATGTAAGTCCCTTCTGCACAATCTCTTTCAATCTATTGGTCACACTAAAAATGTTACAGTCTAGTTCCAAGTTCAGAAGACCATGAGGACATATATGCAGAGGAAATATAACTCCAAACTCATACAAAATACCTTTGCAAAGGAAAATATTTTAATAATATTCTAAATATATTCCTTTTTTTTTCAAACACAGAGATTTATTTAAGTCTCAAGAGGGGAACATTGGACTTACCTGGCAATGCTCTATCATAGTGGAAAGGCATAAGACTCAATTCTACACTATTATATATAGGTGCACAGATAGAGACATATTGTGTATCAATTCACACACCTGCATATGTGTGTGCACATGTGTATGTAAAATTTTTGATTTAGGTCTCTGCTAGCCTGAGGATCTCCCTAATACATTCTATCTCACAATGCATCCATGAACTATAGAGTCATTCTCTGAAATAATCTGCCTTGGATGTGCTACTTCCAGCAATAATTGCCAGGCAGATGGTGGTGGTAAATTAGGCAGTATTATTGGTAATAAAAGTTAGAAGCTTCAGATTTTCTGAATGGCATATTCATGTAAAGACTTTCCAAAACAACACCTTTAATCAGAAAACCATCATCCAATTTCATCTTTCCTCCATTTTCTGAAACATTTCACCAGTATTTGTTCTGTCTTTTTCTAGTGATTGCTGTGGTTGTGTTGTTTTTAAATACTACCTACTTCCCAATAACTACTCTGTTTACTTATTACCACCAGCTCTCTCATCAATTGCTATCAATATCTCTGCTTTAGAAAGGAAAAGCACATAAAGTTCCAGACTTTAACACAACATAATACAAAAACATTTGCAAAATAATGTAGGCAGAAATGCTTCTGGTTGCTATAACTTCTACTGCAAATAATGCCATCTGCTTATCATTATGCCCCAGTGCATGCTATCTTACATGTGGACAAAACTTGTAATGTGTTTCTGTCTCTGTAGGAAACAGCTTGAAAACTACGCCCTGGAATAATGTCATGAAGAATACCCTCCTGGCTCTTTCCAATTAATTTCTCAGCAACAATTTACAATGGAAAGCTGTAGTTAAAAGGCGACAAATACTGACTTGACCTTTTAAATTGAAATTCCCATGTTTTAGTTTTTCTGTGAGGAAGAAAGAGAGTTTCCACACAAATAAAGCATAAGCAGTAGCCGGCAATAAGCTCAGAAGTTTCTGAAAAGAACAGGAAATGTATGAGAAAATGCTAAAAAGATTGCACATTTAATGTTACTATGAATGCCAGGTCACAAATCTGCCAAAGTGTCACACACTTAGATGTTGCTTTGTCTGTTATTGTTCTTTAACTTTCTCACAGGCTGTGAATTAAATCTCACAGGATTTTATGTTTCCATGCTTATGAATGTTTCATTCAATTTGTTATTCCAGTTCAATTATCTTTGTATTATGTAGTATTCAAAATACTTTAAGATTGTGTGTGTGTGTGTGTTTTATGGCTAAACAGTCTATAAATTTGGTATGTTTATGGACTTTTGTATCTGTCCTTTCATGTGTTGTGTTCCAGCAATTTAATAGCAGAGCTTCAAATTCTGTATGAAATTCCTGTTGCAAAACAGCCAGGAAAAGAGGCAGGCTCATTACAACATTTTCAGGAGACAGAATGCCTTTAAAATAAACAAAGACTTGGAGTGGGTTTTTCCCAGTTTTTGCATGAAAAAAAAGGGGGTTGAATAAAAAGAAGGGAATGGAAAAAAATGAGGGTGGACAACATTCCTAACAATACACTGTCCTTATTTCCCAACAATTCTATTTCCACATTTACAGACTCACTATACAGCTGACAATGGTCATTTCTCACCAAACTGTGAAAAGAATTTGCTTTGTCTGCTCAGACAAGATGAAAGGTGTATAAGGAACTTAGATTAAATACTGAACTCCAGAGGTCTGTCTTTGCTTTCTCTGTGAAACTTCCAATTTGATTCCACTTGAGATGAGGCAATGGTCAATAGTTCCTGGTGAACATTCATCACAGGCTTCAGAATGGATCAAATATTTTTCATATGGTGTATTTTATATTTAGAATGTCAGAAAACAGTCTGGAAGATTTCCTGCAGGCAACAATCAGCCTGCTCTGTATCTCTTTCTAATTTAGAATTTAAAACATTTGATTTTTATAAGCACAGTAGTTTCAATGTGATGAAAATACATAAATTGTTTCTTCTTCAATAAAAAAAAGTTTCTCCAGTTTTGTAGAGTTTCTAACCTATATTGTCTCTTTGCTTCCAGCGTGCTTTAAACAGTGCAATGGCTTTTTCATGTCTTAACGAGACACTAAGCAGTGATTTTTTTATTAAACAGCATGATGAGATTTTTGTCTAGCAGTAAATGCAATGAATCATCACCCCATATTCCTTTCACCCTCAATAATTGGGTTTTACTAAATGAAATCTTTTTGAATATGTAAATTATCTATTTCTATCAAAATTAAATGGAACTAAAACTGAGCTTAATTAGCTCATATTCCAGGATGTAGCAAAATAGCTTTTCGGTATGTGAAAAACTCTGAAGTACTCAAATACTTTTGTTTTCAAAAGTGGGCAGTTTGTAGGCAGAATTCAAGTCACATCTGGACCAGCTGTTCAGATCTCAGCTCTACTCACTCAAAATCATGAGAACACCAAATTTAAGTCAGACTTCCCTCTGCAAAGGAACTTCTGCTGTGTTCATTTCTAATACAGTGGACTGCTAAACCATGTCTGTGACTCCTGGTTGAATTCTTAAAAAAGAAAACCCACAGGGATGCAAGCAGCTCTAACTGATTGGTTTTAGGCAAATTAGAACATTTCCCTGCTACCTGAGCTGAGCAAGGTATTGTGGACAGTGACAGAAGGAAAAAATTGTCAAATATTTGTAAATATTTGCACCTGAAGTCTTCCAGTGGTCTATCAGTTACTCAAGGTGTTTCTACAGAGACAAGTTTAGACTTGTGCCTGAGCTGCTTGTGCTTGTAGCTGGCTGGAGAGGATCCAACTCAGCCTGGAAGCCTCAGAGGTGGGGCAGGACACTGGTTAACGTGACAGAGAAACCTCAGCAGAGGTTATTTCCCAAGTCAGAGCTCTGAGCAACCTGACACCAGCTACAGCTTCTGAGCAGGTAAGCCCTGAGCAGGGCCATGCTGGACACCAGCTGTCCATACCCATCCACTTATGTCACGTGAAGAAGGCACAGGCACCTTGACAATGTAATAAAATGGTGTCATTGGGGGATTAGCATCTGTCTGTCTTGGAAAATAATCTCCCCTGGCTTTGCTCCAGTATTAACACAGCAGCAGGGAGCCATTGCACTGTCACAGGGTTGATAAGCACAATTGCATGCCACTGGCATGACCTACTTACTAAATGGACAATACACAGACACAAGCACTCCCACTTCATTTGCACTTTGTGAAAGTAATTAAGGCAATGTATACAAATGCAGGCTCTAGATTTAGTTACCCTAAATACATAATAAGGGTCTGTAACAACTGATACCTTTGAAAAGAAGTTGGATCTAGAAAGAATGGATAATATTTTTCAGGAGTGTAAATATACATTAAGGAAACTTACTTTGATTGTACACAGTAATTATCTTTACTTAGCTTTCATTACAAGCAATAAAAGAAGCGCTGAGAAACTAAAGAGAAGATATTCTTCTTTCCTTTCAGACTGACTGGAAGTTTGGCACAGTGACTGGAAGGGATAAGTCAGAGCCATGTCCCCATCTCCTTCCTTCACAGGGTGTGAGCCACCTCCACATGGTCTCCACTGCAGCAGAGCCATTAATAATAATCATCTGAAGCATGTTAAAGACATGAACCTTTCCTAAAGACTTACAGTTCTGAGATGCCTTGCTCCTTTATGAAAGATCTGATCAAACATCAATACAATTTTGAATCTGGAAATACATAGGCTGCATGTAAGAACACAAAAAATGGTGTTAATAAAGGCTATCACAGTGAAGGGCATTAATAAAAGCTATAATATGGAAAAAAGAAGTCTGCATTCCACTTCAGAAATATGTGTCATATGTAGGATAAAATACAAAGCTAAAAAAAAAAGCTTTATTACAGTAACTGTAATATTTCTTTCGTTTTAAATGTAAATATCTGAAAGAAGGAAAAATTGCCTTTAGTATAATTTAACGGTTTTTCTGATCATGGTCAATCCTATCAAACAGGGCTAACTCACCCAGTACAAATAATAAAGATAAATAGGCAGAGTCTGTAAAAATGACATCACTCCTTGCTGTGTAACAGGAAGGCTTTTAGTGATATGGTTGAAAGTGTACTCAGAATAGAAGCTCTCAAATAAAGAAAAAGAATTTATGAAGTTTTCAGTGAGAATTTTGCCTCTCAAAGGCCTTGTGCATTGCTATTGATTTTCGTGGATTTGAGCTATTATATCATCTGGGGCTCGCTTCAAATAATTTACTTCATCCTACCTGCTTGCTGCATTTCCTATTTCACCTTGTCTTTCAGAACACAAACCCAGTGAAACAGGTCCTGCCATATTAATACATTTGTTTAGTACATACTTCCCAAGCGTCCTTTACTGAAAGTCATGTATACAACAGTGCTAGCGATGATTTGCATGGCATTTTCTTATACTCAAATCCGAGACTGTTTCCCAGCAAACCTGGAACTAAATCACTAAGACTGCAGAGGGAGAAACAATGTATTAATACCTATCCAAATCACTAAAATAAACAAAAATCATACATCTGTTGGAGTAAAGGAACTCTGCTTTTCACGAGGAGCACTCTCCATCTTATAGCAAACTGAATTTATCAAGAAAAGCCACATTGAAGCATTTTCAAAGGCAAAACTAACATGATGAAACACCAAAAATCCTTAATCTTAGTAGAAAATCTGAAGCCCTTAGGCCAAATTAGTTAAAAAGAACAGTTCCCTTGGATGGTGGTGTGCAGGTCTTTAGGGAGCCACCCAGACACAGAGAAAGCTTTTTCTATGAACTAACTTTTGCCTAGGGTGGCCACTGTCTTTCCATGGACTCCATCTACAATCAGCAGAGAAGAGAAACACGCTCTCAAAATGGCAAACCAGAGCCAGAGCCAAATTTAACTTCACGGAGTTGCTCTCCTGGGAGATTTTTTCTCTTCTCAATGACATTAGAGCTTTTAGAGGCAAATTATTAGCCTTAGGTAAAGGAAGAATACTCAACTGAACAAGAAGCAATTGGTAATCCCCACCAAGTCAGACAATAAACTTGGAGTTTTGCTCCCTCATTTGACACCTTTGTTAATTCTGTTAAACAACTTGAGCAGCAAACAAGAGGAGTATTTTAAGTCTGAAGTACACTTGTAATTTTCCATTCTAAAACCTGTTCTATTTTCCTCAACCTGCAAGAATTGGTTTTGTTACTTTTGTAGTGGAAATCAGAATTTTAAATAAGACGTTACTTCTTTTGGTAATCAAAATTAATAGAAGCATAGAATGGTCTTATTTAAAAGAATATGACTTTATACTAATATGGCTTTTTCTAGTTCATTAAATGAACCCTAATTTCCTGCAAGTAGCAACTCAACACGACAAAGTATACACTGCTGCAGGAATCCCTCCTGTATTTAAGGCACCAGATAGATTAGTCCGTTGCAGTTCAGTACCAAAAGGATTGTTTCCTGACTGAGAAGTCAGACTCACATAAACCAGACTACCCAAAAATCTTCTGATGCTCTTTGCAGATAGCAGCAAAGAGTAGATATTTTGAAAAGTGGGGAGTCTGCATCTGAAAAAGAACCTCCCAATGAGAACTGGCAAATTGGCATCCTGTAACAAGAAAGCCATTTCTGACTAAACCATTCTTCTTTGCTCTAAATACAATGGCCTGGATTTCCTACATACAAGGTATACTTTACTTATCGATATGCATGGATTCATGTGTTCCTATTAAAATTAATGGAAGTTAAATGCATCAGCCCCTGAGTATTACTATTAAAACACACCTGACTTGTACCCATGATTAGCATTAACATTGGACTTCCTTCATTGTCTTCAGCAGTCAATTGTTAGTAATTTTAAGTGTCAATAATCATTATTCACCTTGCCTAAAAAACAGCTGTTAGGAGAAAGGGAGTTTTCATTCCTTATAAAAAGTCCTAAGTCTTTTGCTTTCACTCCTCATGAAAAGTCAAAAGTCATAAAGCAGAACTAGTCCTGAACACTGTCCCTGCTACTCAGCTCTTCAAAATATGGGATGCTGTAATGGTGATGAGCACTTTATCAGAGCAGTGTGAGCATTTCCAGGAGCAGGGAGATTGCAGGTGGGACTGGAATATGTACATCTGTCTTTGTGGGATGAAAACGTTCATGGATTAGTAAAAGAAGGCTGTTTAGAAACTTTAAGTGCTTACTAACATTTTAGAAGTGACTAATATTTGGATTTGTCTGTTCTCCAGTTAATCTGTCAATAAATGAATAAACAGCTTCAAACCTGACTTGATTTAAACCACATGAGTTGAGAAGGGTTTTCCCTTTAACCGTAAATAGAGGATAAATATACCAAAGTGAGGCACAGACTCAGTTTAACACCCAGGTCAAATCACACTGATGCCTGTGAGCATTCAGTTTCTGGTCCATTCTAAGGAAAAAGTATGTTCAACCTGAGCAAATGTTAATGCTGAGAGATAATTACAGGTCAGAGGTTTCATCACCACACACTCAAAATCTGTCCTTTTCCCCTTTGACTGGAGGGTGCAAATGTGACCTCAAGAAAGCACCCACTGCTTTTGTAAATGGCCATTTCTTTGAGTCATTAGCCTTTAACATTTGGGTCTTGCACCTCTTTCTTGACCTGCTGGCCACAGTCTTCCAATGTACCTGAGGATACCATTGGCTCTACTGGCCACAAGGTCACACTGCCAGCTCATGGTCAGCTGGTCAGCCCCCAAAATGCAGAGCTGCTCTCTAGAAGGTCAGCCCCCAGCCTGTGCTGGTACTTGGGGCTGTTCCTCCTCAGGTGCAGGGCCCTGCACTTGCCCTTGTTGAACCTCATTAGGTTTCTATTCAGTGTCTGTTCCATTGTAAAATTCTTCTGTTTCCTTAAAAATTTAAGTATGTGCATCACCTGCTTCTGAGATTTTGCAAAGTACATGACTTCTTAAAAAAAAATCAGTGATTAAAAAGAACTTTTTTTCTTTGAATAAAATGTATTAGAAGTTACAAAAGGAAAATATAATTTTTTATTATTTTTTAGCTGTAGCCCAGAGACAGATTTTTCTCTTCACAAAGTAGAAAATTGAGTTATTCTGAGCATTTCTCTTTCCTTCTCTTATCCTCTCAACTTTCTACAAGCAATGGAGCAATCATTAAAAAAACATGGAGTCTACAAAGATGAAAAAAAAAAAGACGTTATGTAAAGCTAAGAGGAATGTTTAATAGAAACATTGCTTATACCTTTTTTCTTTTTTATTCTTTCTTTTTTTCAAGCTTTCTTTCAAGCCAGCAACACTCATCCAGTAATAGAATCTGGAAACAGAACACAAATCCTATCCAAGAGGAAGAAAACATAATGATGTTAAAGTCTGATGTTCATGATGCCTCTCAGTTAGTGAATGTCAGCAGTGACAACTATACAGCAACAAATATCATGCAAGAAATTATTTTTTAGTGAAAGGCTGCTTCAGTGTGTGATACATAAACATTAATATAAATATAAGTGCCCTCATTTGCAATAAATATTTAAACATTCTATTTAAAAAAAAGAAAAGAAAATAAATACAAATTGAGGTCCATTTACCATTATTTCTTTTTAAAGAAGCTAGGATTATGTATCATTAAACTGGCAAATTGCAACACTGAGAAAATGTTGCTGGAGCAATTCTGTCCTCTTCTGCTTTTTCTTCTTCTATTTTTCTGTGTAGCAGTGCTTTTTACCACTTGGCATTTTCTGTCTTCTCTGATTCTTAGCAAATACATACATAATCACATTTGAAGAAAAGGCATATTGGTGCATAAGATGCAAGTGATTCAGGGGTGAAATTATCTGGTGTTTAAATCCCCATAGCTTAATTGCTTTCCACAGAGTTACATCACTTTGCTCCTTCTAAAAATCTGGCCTCACAGTTTAATGAAGTAGAGGTAGGGCAAAAATTTTCTGAGAAAGAATAAAAGAAAGTTATAATGGAGTTCTCCAGGTTGCAGCCTTACCAATAATCACCCTAACCTTAAATGAAAAGGAACTTAATTCTCTCACTTATTGTAAGATTAAAATGAGGGAGGGAAGGGAAGAGAGGCAAGGAATGTGCTTTCTATATCTCTAGGGAGTGTAGTTCAGGGTACAGGCAGACACTGTTGTTTCCACAGTCCTGGACTCAGCTCTGCTTTGTGCTGCAGAAATGTAGCATAGTGAGGAAATTGGTGGACCAAAGCTAAAATTTAGACTAAATTTACCTCTAATCTTAGTCACCTACTCCTCTTCTGTCCCTTTATATGGGATCTAACCCCATTCTCTGGTATCCAGCTTCCCTGTGCAGCAGCTGGGCAGAGGCAGGATTCCCAACCCGAGCTGCCAAGACAACAATGCAGCAGCAAACATGTTCTGGTCTTCTCTGGCCTCCAAAGTCATGCTACTCTGCACTGTGATCAGAGCATTCAACTCTTCCTAAGACAGATTTTCTTTTTCCTTATTCTTTTCTTTCGAAATATGGTAGCAGAAGCAAAATACAACTCCCACTCCCACAACACAGTCACATGGAAGAAATATTTAGTGCATTTCTTTGCATGTCCTGAAGCTGGGAGAGGTGATTTCATTTTGTTTGCATTTTTATTTGTATTTTTTCTTACCAGTAGATTCAGATATCTATATTTGAAAATGCAACAGGGCTACAAATCAGAGCTCATGACCAATAGTTCTTCAGATAAGGATGTGCTAAAGTGCAGAAAGAAAACCCAGTGAGTCACCAATCTAGAAAATAGAAATAATGTGAAGAAATAAATGAAGGAGGACATCAGGATCACCAGATGGGATCTTCTTTTTTATCCACTGAGTGTCTACAAACAGTCATGTAAAATTTGTGCCCCCTATAGATATTACAACATATTTTTGACCATTTTGTGAAGTTATCTGCCCTGTTAGCTAAATTCCAAACATTTTTGCACACAACTTTTAAATGAGCCTAAATCAGTTTAAGTGAAAAGACTGAAGAGCTTTTGATCAGTTCAGTATATGAGTTGCAAAGATGACATTAGACTCCTTCCTTCAAAGCCCTAATTTGATATGTTACAGGTACCACAGAGAAATCAGCAATTAAAACCAAAGCTGATACCTTCAATATGAGAGGGGGGAAAACCTAAATACCATCTGAACTGTACTGTTTTCTTGAAAAATGAAAAATAAGACACTGCAGGTTTGCTTTCTTTGCTCTTTGATGTTGTGTGTCTTCTTCAAAAATTTAGAAAACCTCCCATTATCCTCTGAACAAAATTGAGTACTGGCCTCAAACCCACTTTATTTTCCTGAGAGCAGATATGATTATATGGATAAATCCAGTTGTGAACTTAATAAGCTTTTGCAGAAGAGGGACTGAAGGAAGACGAGCAATAGAACAAGACAAGAAAAATATCCAAATTAACCTTCAACCCTTTCAGTGACATATAGAGATGCTAAAGGAAAGTTTGTGAGTTAATTTCACAAGAATGTAGCTCTCCATTAGTGTAAGCAGCAAGTGGGAAATTACAAAGCAATATAAAATATATTGTGGAGAGAATATTTTAGGTATTTCAGAGAAGCTCTTTTTTGACCTCTCTTTAAGCTGTAGTTTGTAGGTCAGCTATTTTGTTAACTACTTGAAGAAGCATGTGTTCTGTGGAGGCCATCCCACTGGACTGAAATAAGCAGAACAAAGTGGGAATCAGCTTGTCTATTCCCAAAACTCATTTTAAGGGGATGTTATTGTGAAAAAACTTGACCTAACCGCGTTAACACTCACATTCCTGGAACACTGAGGGGCCAAGTCCAATAGAAGTATAAGGTGGGAAACAGGAGAGAAACTAAAATTGCTGCAATTAAAAATTGCATGGCAATGACTCCAAGAAAAATGCAGTCTTTGCTGTGCTTCTCAGGGAAGACTTAATGCCCAGAAATTACTCTTTGGGCCACTGCTGTTCTAATAATACTGCATGTTCTTACTTATAGGATAATCTCATCTATTGTTTCTGATTGAATCTGTAATTCAAAGAGAGATTACCTAATGTACCTAATTACTTGGTGATGCTGCCTATCTCCTATTAGACATGCTCATGTTTGGAAATAAACACTACCATTTACCAGCAACAGTTTGGGGGATATTTTACATGATAATGTTTCTCACAGGTACTGTATGCAATCTTTGTCAAAATAGCCAGGAGGAAAAATAGACATTAACTTAGTGAAATAAACTATTAAAAAATGGTGTATTCTGTCTGCTTGCCAACTGCTTTCTATCCACTGGCACTTGTTTTGAATGCCATAAATAAAATAATCTCAGTGCAGAGCAGATAGAAGGATGGAAAAGTTAGAAATTAAGGTCATCAGAGCTTACAGTAGGTTTTTTTCTTTCATGACAATGATAAGTTGGGGAATCACACTTTATCTGAGTAGATTTGGGGTGAAGGGTTGGGGAAAGATCCAGCCATGATGGAAAGCATTCTCTATATTCACCTGGAGATAATTCACATCTGCAAACCTAGTGAGAGAACTGAAAGCTAAAAAACAAGTGGGAAAAAGCCAACCCTTAAGCAGGTTGCAAAGCCTGTGATTGCCATTGGCTGACATGCCTGTGCAGGGTGGGCTCTGCCCAGCAAGGTTATTCTGCCTCTTTTTGGATTCCTGAGTTTGCATGGTCCCCTCCTGGTGTAAGGACCAAAGGAGCCCTGGCAGCCTGGGAGCACCACAAAGGAACAGGAGGAGGAAATAAACAATTCTAGGGATTTACATTTTCATTATTCTGGCTGGTAGGGACTGAGGGCATCACCTCTCCAGCCTTTCAGTCAGCAGAGGCTAACCTCTGCCAGACCTGCCATGGCAATGGTCCCATCTGACAGTTCTGGACCACTGGGACACACTGCGCAGCAGAAATGAGATGGTAGGGAAATAAATAGGTTTTAGGCTTTGTTTTCTTTCACAAATATGTGCCAGGCTGCCAGGTATGCCAGATCCCAGACTATTGCAATAGTAGGCAGGAACTTCATGAGGATGGGTGAGGTGAAGGTGCAATTGTCCTTTTCCCACAGTTAATCCACCTGCATCAGTACTGACTCCTATCCTCTTCCAATGAGCATCTGCAGTGTCAGCAGGTACCCCTATGATAATGGGTTCAATTTCCAGGGGCTGTGCCTTTGAACTGATTGCTTTCTTCTGTGTTAAGGTGATTATTGTTGCCATAGCTACCACAGACTCCTATGACACCTTTGAGAAATGTAAGCATATGAAGCCAAGGTGTTCCTATCACAGCCTCAATATATACAGAGATTCCAGGGGTGTTCCCACCCCAGGGTTTCACTAGCCAGGTTCCTTCCCTAGGGAAGCATAACCCTGTCAAACAAGGGATATATGAGCATGGAGAGAGCTGAGCATGTGCTTTTACAAAGATCATCGGAGTTTCCCCTGCTTCCTTTCTCACAATGTGTGCCAAGGACACATAGGGAGATCCCACAGAAATCTGATCTGCATCAGCTGGGTGGTGGACCTGGATTTCCCAGGCCCTTATGTGATGTTCCCTGCTTTTACTAAGCAGTTTGCTTGTGCTGCAATCAGTGCTGAGCTTAGGGCCATTTTTCTCTGCTTTCTGTTGCAGCTTTGCACCTATCTTCATTGAGGCTTCTTGGGCGACTGTGACAACAGAACCTACTTGGAACACTCAATTTGTCAGTGGGTTGAACATTTTGCTCCAATGCCATTCCTATGATTTGTGACATGGGCACACAACAAAGAAACAGGCGAGGCTGTAAGTAAGTAATCAGTCCATCCTTGTCCCAGAAAGAAACAAATAACTCTAAACAAACTGAGTAAAAAAACAATCCCTCATGTTATCATCTCTGTCTCCATTGCTCATTTGATCCAAATCAGTTGGAACTGATTCAGAACTGAATCAGAACTCCAGGGGTTCTACCATATGCTTGCAAATGTACTGGAATTTTGTATTAAAAGCTATCATTCTCTATTGACAAAACCATGCAGTAACATAACAAGAAGGTCATGAATTTGTGAAGCTCAGAAACCATCACAATGTAAGACACTAGTGCATCAATATTTATAAGCACTCAAACCACTCTTGCAAGTATGCTTCCACACTTCTTACTTCAACCACCTCTTCCCTGGAGCAAAGCAGCTCTTCCCTCTCTTGCATCAATTTCACAAGCTGTAAATAATGGGAATTACATTCCTTCCCCATCTCAATAAAGGTCTTAAAGAGCTACAGAGGGAAAATCTGTATTAATGAAGGCTGTTACCACCATACAAAAATATTAAAAGAAATTGCTTCTTATTTATGTTGGTTCCATTTCTTGTCAAAACCCCCAATATTTGCATCCCACACAACATTGGAAATGATATTTTTTATATTATATACTTTCCACTGCAGAAGCCATAAACTATAATTGATTCCTAGCTCCAGTGAATAACATCAGGTTGGGCAAGTGTAGGAAACAATAAGAGCGTAGTGTAGCTGAGATCAATACAGCTTGCTCCTGAGCTCCACAGCCAATCTCTCAGCTACATACGCTGATAAATAGACAGCACTGCCCCTCAGCTACACACCATTAGCTGTGCTTTTCCTCAAAGTGTCAGGAAGTAAGTGGTGTTCCTAGCATTAGATCAAAAACAACAAGGAGGTTTTGTCATTCTGCTGGGGACACTTGGCTGGCATCTGCATTAGGTGCAAATGCTATTAGTAGCTCATTTATCTTGATTATTATTCTTCACACAAGTCAGCAGTGGCTTTGCAAGTATTTGTAAAAGCAGCACCAAGATGAATTTTAGATTTCAAAAGTTCCACTCTCAAAAAATAAAACAGCTTGAAAAGAAAATAGGTTTACTGCAAACAAAATAAATATACTAAAGTAACAGCACTGAGCTTAAAGTATTATAGTATGACATCAAAATCCTGAACTGTGCTTTCAAAAACCTGGTAAAGTATGTTTTCAGATGTTAATCTTTTAAAACTACATTGGCATTTTTCCTACAAAGGGAAAGTGTGAGTGAAATAACCAAGTTACAGATACTGTGTTCTTTTTTTAGGTTCGTAAAATCTTCCCAAGGCATCTAAGGCATAGTCATTAGTTTCACAATAAGATAACTGAAAAGAAATTCAGTTCACCTTCATAAAATAAGAAAAAGAGTTCAGAGATCAGAAATGTAATGGCAAGTCCTTCAAAGGACGCATATACAAGGCTGTATATACCGATAGCTTACTAGAAACTCGGCTTCCCCTCCTTTTCCCATTCCCTCTTTGATCTCAAGCTAAACATCAGAACCCGGCTTTTAAAAAGACTTCAAGTGCCTTTCATTTTCTCTCAGCTGCCTGAGGAGCAACAACTCCCGCATCTTACATGAAAGAATTTATTTCTCCCTAAAAATAACTTTAGTTTCAAATGCCCCCTGCAAAGAGGTTGAAATAATTTATCCTCAGCTCTGTGAAGACAAAAGAAGGAAATTGCATGGGTAAGCCTTTACCTACAGCAGGGAAAAAGGCAGAGAAGTCATTACAGATCTGGCTGGACCAGTAATGGAATATTTCCTGCTTGTCACTTCTGTAGGAAGGAAGCACAGTTCAGATGTGGCAACCTTTGGGCCCCTCGCACACAGATCATTAATATCAGCCATGCTGGCTGAGTTGTTATTAGGTATAATCTAGGAATTCTTACCCTTCAGGTGTTTGCTGGGTTCCCCCCTCCCTTACTTCCTATAAATGCTGAGAGCTCTGGGACTTTTTGCTCATTTAAACTATTAATTTTCTTTGCTTCTCAGCCAACATTGCTCTGGGTCACGTACATAGCATAAGTTTTGCTTTCAATATTAATTTAACAGGCAAGGTCTGGAGGTTCCACTGCTCACAGACAAATTTTTGTTTGCTCATTCTTTTTTGTGTCATGTCACAGGATAGGGAACACCTACAGGGAACACCTACAGGTGATGAACAAACCTCCAAGCCTAAATTCAGATCAATTACCCAGACAGGTTCATGTCCTCATGTGCAATACAGCTGCTTTTTGGATTTTAGGACTGTAGATGCATGAGAGATTTCACCACTGATATTTGGCCAGGTAGACCAAGAAAATACCATCTCTCCAGTCACTTATCTATTCCATTACATCAGCATGTCTGGTGACAAGCCCATAAAAAGTGCTGATATCTGAAACATTACAGAGCTTTCAATTCCAGTTTCAGAGGTTTAGTATGTTTTCCCTCAAAAGGTCTCTTCATTCAGAAATCAATAGGATTTTGTGCAGAGGCCTGAGTGTCCTGATGTGAAATTTCTTGCTTACTAGCAAGCAATAAGATAGAACTCATGAACAGTTACATGATGCAATTTTTAAATACTTAAAACTGAGAGAGATCCAGATTTTGTCATGATTGATGCTGCAAATATGAGGATATGCAAAATGTTTTGACATTTCTAGCTTAAGCCCCATTACACATCCCGTGTGCTTCCTCTCAGAGGTGCATTTTGGCATGAAAGGTTCTCTTCCCAGCCAGGAGCCAGATGGACCACTCCATGAGCCTTCACACTGTAAATAAAGTTTGGCCCAGAAAAGACTAATGATTGTAATAGGGACGCTGTTGCAGAAACAAATATTTAAAAAAAAAAAAAAAGAAAGAAAAATATAAACATTTGTTTTAAACTGTGATTTTATTAGAAGTTTAGGCTGTCCTTTTACTTGCACATGCAAAATAAACAGGTAATTATATAAATTTATATAAACAGGTAATATGGTTTACATGTGCCAGTACCAGATTCTGTGTCTGGGGACTTGCTAAACTCTTGTCTGTGTAACAACACAGGGAGCAGGTTCACATGTGAGAAGGAGTTCACTTTCACACGTGAGAAAAAGCTCACTTGGAAACTCACACTAGCTGGTCCTGGCTTGATCTTGGCCTTCTTGCAGCATGAGCCTGAAACATCTGCACTGCTAAAGGAAGCACAAGCTCCAGCTCAAGGCACAGACCAGGGAGGAAAGGAAGTGAAACCTTCTAGGCTCTAGATTTTGTGCCAACTGACCTACCTGGCACAATTTTGAATGTTAGCAGTAGGTTATGACTGTGTGCCTAAGACTGAAGAGTAGAACAGGCTGGTACCACAGAGAAGTGGGGGGATTAGGAGGACCTCAAACAACCTTTATGTAGCATTATCTTGATTGTGATCCATGTACCTACTGAGATCCCACCAGGAAACAGAAGACTGTAACTTTCTTCTTCCTATTGCAGATTAAAGACAGTGACTCCAACCCAATCTTAAAACTCACCTGAGCCTTACAAGAAAGCTGCCGCAAATACAAAGTGTTTTCATTTATCTGTAGCATTTAAGATTCTCAGATTTTATTACTTTCATCTGTAACAGATATATAGACAGGACAATGGTAAAACTACTACACAGTGTAATTCAGCATAAGTAGCTTACTGTTAACATATAGCTTTGATATTCAGAAAAAATTTACAAAATTCTTATCATTTATTTTATCTTTTATGAGTAATTTTTAGGCATACAGGTCCCACATAATGAAAAATATAATAACTTTTCTTAAGTATGGGGAGGCAATCTTTAACAACAAGTGTTCCAAACTCACACTCATTACCACAACTTCATTGTTTATCTAGTAATTTTTTTTTGCAATGTGACCATAAAAGATGACATGCTTTAAAGGTTGCCATGCTTTAAATTGAAGCATTCTTCATTACCAGACAAGAACTCGTTCGAGAAGGTCTTCATTAGTTACATGCAATATGTTTATGATGGATTCCATGTAGCACAGGCATATGCACAGTAGCAAATTGTCTTGATACTGGTGTCTTTGACAATCATTTTAATATCAGAAAACTCTTTAGCGTACTCAAATGCTGGTTGGGTTTTTTTTTCTTCTTTTAATTACTCCAGCTTCCCATTTCTTCTAAAAGCAATGGATGCTTAAAGCATAAACATAGAGGTTTTAATGTGTCTCTCACTGCTTTTCAGAATAAAAATTCTTTACAGAGTCCTACAGCCAATTTCAGACCTACAAGGAAGAAACTTAATACCACTAAAGCCCATGCAGGATCACACTGGGAGTGGATATGGTTCTTCTAGATGAAGACTGGGGATCTTCTGGAAAGATGGTTAGCCTGTGAAATTGCCTCCTTATTAAGCAGATAACTGTGACATCAGTAGCTGATTTGCCCAGACCCTCCACAAAGGAGGGTGGAAGGAGAGGGAGGAAGGAGAAGGGGAGGAAATCTCCTCAGTTCAGGCAGCAGGCTGCAGTGAGCACAGTCCTTGCTGTGTTTGATCCTCCTTTTTTACAAACCCTCTCTAAGCTGTGCTAACTTGGAGCTGAACAGAGAGGCTATGGCCCCTGCAGAGTCCCAGCCCTCCAGCCTTTTGGTATTTGTCAGCTGGAGGACTGGAGCATTCTGGAGAGCCACAGGGATTGCTGAAAGGGCCAAACTATGGTCTACTCAGGCAGCTCATTTCCTACAGATCCCTCCCCTGTCCCCCTGCTATCCCCTTGCCATTATGGTACCAAAAAACTGTGAGGAGAGGATTTCAAGTCACTGGTGACAGTATCATGCCAAACTTGAATACCTGAATTATAAACAGAATAAATGAAGAATAAATAATTCCTCTATTAAGAATCCTGTATTCAATATCACCAGGGTGTTTTCTTCATAGCAGCTCCTGGATTTTGAAGAGGGAATTTGCCTGAGTGATTGCTTCTGTATTTGTCATTGGCACCTGAATGAAACAACATCAAATTTTGCAGAGAAGACATAGCAGCTTCTTCTGAAGCATCATCTTGTATAGGTAATGATCAGTTGGAAGTAAGGACTGATTTCAAACCAATTTCTGAGGTGTAAAAAGGACACACAAATCATTGTACAAGAAGTGGAATAAAAAGCAAACTACTTCTCAGGCATCTAGAGATGCAGTCTGGTGGAGACTTCAAGGGCCAAAGTGACTAAGCCTGCAAACAACCTGTCTCAGGAAAAGAAAGGTCTGTTGGAATGATGAAAGCAAATCTAGAACATTAAATAATCCTGGAAGTAGACTAAAGAAAATACTCTGACCTTGAAAACGTTGAAAGCAGAGCTGCATTTTTTTCTCATTGTCGGCTTGGGCAGAACCCTTTTTTTTTTTTTGTCATTTTGAAGTGGGAGGGGGAAAATTGCATGGCAGCAAAAAACAAAGGCTCTTCCCTACTCAGATTTGAAGTTAATTCAGAGAGACAGTACTTTGAACTAAACAAAACCAGTGTAGCTGGGGGTCTGACAACTGCTACCTTTTCTGGTAGTTGAATGTTTCTAAGTGGAACATTCTCTTTTGAGGACTGCAAGGTTACAAACACCAGTGGTATATGTACAAATCTTGTTTCCAGGCTGCATGGGAGCTGTATGAGTTCCAGATACTATTAGTACTTGTGGTGTGACAAGTTTTCTCTCAAACACTCAAATATGCCCAAATATCCACGAAGACCTGGTGGGTACTGGAAGTAGTGATGTAAATGGGAACAGAAGTCTCTGGGTTTTATTGTTTGTTATGGCACAAATCAAGTAACTTTAATATTTGGTATTTAGTTTCTCTTCTTCCCACCTTTTCATTGAAAGACTGCAAGGAATTTAATATTTCATCAACAAACTCAGCAGTTTTTAAACTACAACTAGATCTGTATCCCGAATACATTGCATGTTACTGTAGTGGCCTTGGCCTTGGATAACGTGGGTGAAATGTCTGCTGCTGGAACTACAAATTAAATAAATGCTGGCACCAGTTGCTAGACTGGGTACAAATACACCTGTTTTTTTATTGAGTAATGATTTCTCAATATCTGATCTACAAGTGGTTCTTACTGTCAGCTCTATTACATGGTAGTGAATTTGGACACTTTTTCTCAAGCCACTTAGGAAAATGCCATGGCTTAGTTAGAAGCCTTACATTGCTACAAGGAGGAAAGTATGGTGAGATAAGAGTAGAAGAGTATCTGGATAAATCTATCACAATTCAGTGACAAGGAGGGGCATTACAGGATATTAAACCCCGTAAAGAAAGGCTGCTGGGATAGATGTTGGCTTTCCAGTTAAGGTGAGCAATCTTCAAAGTGGAAAAGCAAGTTTCAAGATGGTAAGATCCACCCCAAAACCATGCTCAGACCAAAAAGTTCAATGCAGCTGAGCAAGTGGATAAATACCACTTGAGAAGTGCCAGCTTCCAAGAGCACATTCTTCTCAAGGGACTTTGATTGCTGATCAGTTCAAATGATGGACTGCCTAATACAGTAGCTTTATTACTGTCTCCAAAACCAACAGGTTCAGCTTATTTACTTGCTCTGCACTTCTCTTACACTTAAGAAGATTTCCAGGGCATGGATAGGCAATATGTGTATGCACAAAGCAAAGTAAATAATACTATTATGCAAATGCTAGAGCAGCTTCCTGGGCCACTAGGCCCTGTGGGTTTTGGCAGCTAACTACAGGCATAAACAGTAAGAAAATTCCAAACATAAGGCTGAAATTCTCCAAGAACATAATACCTTAAAAAAATCTAGCCTCATAAGTTTATTTTGCATGACATTCAGATGTGTAGGTACAAGAGATTATTTGAAGCCTGCATTGTGAGCTGTATGACTTCTAGTTATGATGAATCATCTCTGTGTCTGTCATATTTATAAACATACTGTTTCTGTCACTTTCAAACTAATACTAATATTTAATAATTACTTCTGTGCTTGTAGCCCACAGCAAACATTAAGCAGTTTGTTTAACCCTCTTTTGTTAGAGCTGTGTAAATCTTATTATCTTGTGTATGCCTTGAAGGAAAATAAGTATAGACAGTTAACACCATGGCACAGTCAACATTTAATAGCCAGTTAGAACTGTGATAGCATGACACTGTGTTTCAGTTCTTCTAGATTAATAGTTTGGAATAAATTTTTGTAAAATCCACTGAAAATCTCTCCAATGAAATAAAATGAAAAAAGAAAAGACAAAGAGAGAATTTCTACTTGGAAAATCATAGAGACAGAAAAAGGGTATCCAATCTTTATTTTAAAAATGCAATACTTTGTAGATAATCAATACCAGGAGCCAGCACCTCTTGGAACTGGGGCTTTAAGCCCCAGGTTGAATTGGAGACAAATTATTGTCTTCACTAAACTGCACCTAGGTGAACGTCTGCATCCAGTGTGTGCTTGTCCTACTTAAAACTGTCAGTTATAAAGAAGATGGATGATTAGCCTACCCTGTTTATATTTCACCATTAAAGGCACAAAAGGAATAGGCATTAATCACTGACCTGATACAAAGTCTGGCATTGCATCCTGAAAGAGAAAATCATTATTTTAATTGGAACTAATGGCTTGTGGCCATGATAACTCATGGCAAGGCACAATATTAATGTCACTTTGTCTGGTGGAAGAATATCTTATGCCCACTTACAGTCTGCCACAGTGTCAGCTCAAGTGTCTGTCTTCAGGCCAGCTGCACAAAAAAGGCTTTGCTGCCTTCTATCCCTAAAAGAGCAATTTGAAGTTTTTACCTAATGTCATCTCAAAGTGACAAACCCAAGTACATGCCAGGATTACTCTTGTCAGTGCTTAATCAGGAGCTGGTAATTACATCCATGCATTTATTACTCTTTTGTATTTTGTTCCAAGTGTGTTAGTAACAAGAATAAGTAGATGGATGTTTCACCCAAGAAAATGTGCCACAAAGAGCAAAAAGGGAGGAAGAGAATTTTACTCCCGCCACTGACTTAAGTGTAATGGGTGATGTTGTCTAAAAAATAACACTAGCATACCCAAAGAGACAAAATAATGATTATACTCAGAGAAAGCCAATCTTCTGAAAAATTTGGAAGTTGTTAGTGCCTATGGATTGGTTTTTTGTTGTTTCCAGAATTTACAGAGCTCCAAAACAGAGATTTTTATAACCCTTAACAGCTATAATTGTTTATTCTACTGAGAACTAGAATCTGAACTGACATCTGATCCAGAATCCTTACTGTCAGCTCTTTGATTGGAGAGGGTGGTGAATGTGGTAAGTGTTTATTTTGTAATCTTGAGGGAAGAACTGAGGATGTGAGGAATAACATCTTGATGTCATAGGAAAAAAGTCCATGAATAGTGATGTTGAGTTTGACCTAATGCTCTTCAAAGCCATGACTTTAAATTCCTCCTGCACCAGTTCAGTCTTCCTGATGAGAGCACCCAAATCATAATAGTACAGTGACACTTGGCAGTAGTGTATGGATAAGTTTTCTCCCTAGTGCTGCTTCAACTCCTTCAAGCTCCCCCTTTTTTTAACAAATCTGAGAGCCATATCATAGGCCTAAGATTAAGCAATTAATTTAAAAACCGCTGTTCTACAGGACCCTTTTGTAATTAGTTTCAATTCTCATCACCTTAATTGCACAATTATTGTATTTTTCATAAAACCTAAATTTTTTCTTCAGTTTCTTACCTAAACAATTGCCAAACGTGAAGTTATTTTTTTTGTATCTTTGCCTGCAAAGATACCAAAAAACTGCAAGATTTCTGAATTGTATCACAATATAGATATTTTTGCACTAGTGAAACAAAAGTTTAATCTCCACGGTAGCACCTAATAAACTGTATCAACTTTTACTGATAACAGAATTTAAAAAGGATATTTCACATCACAACATCAAAATCACTAGCTCCTTAATATCACACTGTAAACTAGCCTTTATATCTCTTAATAAATCCCAGCACTTTTTCTTCAAACTTTTCTATTGACACTTTGAAGTAAATGATCTGTGTCTCATCATAATTTACCATATCATATTCTCCTGCATTCACCCTGATCAATGTCAAATTAATCATTATGATTGGCTTCGATTCACATTTTTCTTTTTTATTTCAAAATATAATGGTAGTATTTCTCTTGTGCCTTGAAAACAAAATTTCCATATCCTCCACCTGGGATGATTTCCAAATTAAATCAATTTTTTCTCCTTCCTATCTTGGGAAATTAAATCTGCATATGCATTGTTGTATTTGAAACACACATGACAATTATTATAATGGGAATTGAGAATTGTATTTAAGACAGTGCAATGATGTAAAATTTCTGTAATCCTATTCCTACATGGTCTTTGGGGTTTTTTTGTTTTGGGTTTTTTGGGGGTTTTTTAAATCTTAAAAATGAAAGGTCCATCCTAAATTTATTTTCTGGTAGTGAACCAGGACATGCAAAATGTGGTCTCTAACTCGAAAGACACACTGACTTCAATGGGTTCTTATTTAAAGATTGTCCTCTCTGGAAACTCCTTAGGTTTTAAGTGTTCCCAAGTAACACCTTTTCATAGTAGGTGTCCAGCTTGTTATTCTTAGCACTTCCTGTTCCCAAATGCCCTACAAAGAATTTACTTCTGAAACTGGGTCTCCTTGATCTTATACCATTAGTGACTTGAACAGTCATATATGACCCAGGAATATGACCAGGGGCAGTGGGAGAAGAAATTCTGTATATCAAATTCACACAGTAGTCTGAAAAATGACTCTGTAGACCGCTTGCAGCAGAAATTACAATAGATCTTGTAAATATTTCTCTGGTGTATAATTCTCTGCTTAGGCAAGTTTTCACTGTGGATCGAATTGTGGTCCATGAGAGGGCATTATTACTAAACAAAAAATAAACCTTAAGAAATTATGATGCTTTGTGAAATAGTAGAGACATGGGGGAAGTTATTGACTATTCTAAAATGAATGCAGGAACAGTCTGTGCTATATTCATTCACCTTCCCAGGGATCATTGTTGGATGACAGCTTTGCTAACAGGGCATTTCTAGGCAGAGGCATGGTCTGCCCTAATAGAGCTATTATGAAAATAAATGGTTCTCTTTATCCCCTCTCAACTGAAATGAAGCTGTATTTTGAGATAGTCTGCAGTGGTACATATGGTCTTCTTCTTGATTTGTTTCAAAGACAAATAAATCTGAGAAGTTCCATTTAAAAAGTAATAAAGATCATACTAGCCTTAAATCTAGTGTATGCTAAGCTAACCGTTTTAAAGAAAAATTATGAGGGAAAGGGTTTTTTTCTGTCCTCTTTTATAGTTGAATAAATTAGGGTGAAGTCTAATTTTTAAAAAAGTGTGAAAATATCATCATGTTCCCTAGAAGTCTTATTCATTTTTCTTAGAATGTGAAAAGCAAATACAAGATTCTGAAAGCTGTGATAGTCCAGTAATGTTTAATTTTGATAACTGTTTAAAAAAGAAATTTAATTGGAGAGATTATTCCTATGGAAAAGCTAAATTCAAGAGCACATGCCCTTTTTCTCTACTTTATACACTAAAATTCATGTGTGTGTACATTTTTGTCTGTGCTGTCTGGCAAAAAACAGACATCTTCTGGGGCTCCAAAAGAGAGCCTTTAAAATAATGGAAATATTTAAGAAAAGCTTTTAATAAATATTGAAATCACATAGCCCTAAGCCAGTCAATTGTTTCCTAGTTGCCTGTCATCCAGCCATGGCCCTTGTCCTGTAGGTGCATGGCCTGTTCATCCTGCAGCTGCTTTTCAGCCTCAAACCAGGAGAGCTGGACAACACTACTCATTAGCATGGAAAAAATGTATATTCCCTGTTTTGGAGAAAGGGCAGCTGCAGTGGGGCCAGTCTGAGAAAGCATGCATGGTGTAAGGTGTGTATTACCTCTCTGCCTTCTGAACGTATTCTGCTGAACTTTGGAGAAAGAACAGAACAGAAGTACGGGGGGCTAGTCCTAACGGAAGAGATTATTTAGATAGCCAAAAGCTGTGAAGGATCACCAAGCAGGAATCCACAAACCCATCACTATGTGTCATGGTTTGACGCTGGCCCAACACCAGGCACCCATGAGAGTTGCTCACTCATCCTCCCCTGCCACAGCTGGGGAGAGGAGGGAAAAGGGAAAAAGCTAACAAAGGGTTCCTGAGATGAGATAAGGACCAGAGAAAACACCAGGAGAAAAGGGCAAAGTGAAATTTTTTACCACCAGAATCAGAGAAGGATAACGAGAAGTAAAATAAGCCCTTAAAACACCTTTTGCCCTCCAGCCCCTCTCTCCTTCCTTCGGGCAGTGCAGGGAGACAGGGCATGGGGGTCTGGTCAGTTCATCACTGAGATTTTCTTCTGCTGCTCTGGAAGAGGAGCCCTTCACCTGTGAGACCGTGGGGTCCCTCCCATGGGAGACAGTTCTCCATGAATTTCTCTGGCATGGGTCCACTCTCACATGGCAGCCAAACCACACCTGCTGCAACACGAGTCCCTCCCATAGGCACAGAGTCCTCCAAAACTGCTGGGACATGGTTCTCTTTCCATGGGGTGCAGTCCTCCAAGGACAGGCTGCTCCAGCCTGGAAGCAGGGCCCTCTCTCTCCACCAGATCTCCCACTGGAACACAGCCTCCTTCAGGCATCCACCTCCTCCTGCATGGGCACCTCCCCATGGGAGAGGGGGTCTGGGTGGATCTCTACATCCCCATGGATCCCCACAGGCAGCATGTGGATCTCTTCATGCCCATGGATCCCCACAGGCTGTGGGTGGATCTCTGCATCCCCCATGGATCCCACGGGCTGTGGGTGGGTCTCTGCATTTCCATGGATCCCCACAGGCTGTGAGTGGATCTCTGCATCCCCCATGGATCCCCACAGGCTGTGGGTGGATCCCTGCATCCCCGTGGATCCCCACGGGCTGTGGGTGGATCTCTGCATCCCTGTGGATCCCCATGGGCTGCAGGGGCACAGCTGCTTCACCATGGTCTCACCAGGGCATGCAGAGGAATCTCAGCTCCAGCTCCTGGGGCACCTTCTGCCCCTCCTTCTCCATTGACCTTGGTGTCTCTGTGTGGTTTCCCTCACATGTTCCACCTCCTCCCCTTCTCTGGCTAGAAGCAAAAACCTGTGTCTTTGTTTTGATATTCTTCTTAAATGTGCCATCACAGAGGCATTACCAACCTCTCTAATTGGCCCAGTTTCAGCGTGTCCATCTTCAGAGCCATCAGCCATTGGCTCTGCTGGAAGAGCCAGCAGTGGGAAGCTTCCAGCAGCTTCTCACAGGAGCCACCTCTGTGGCCCCCCTGTTACCAAAAACCAGACCATGCAAAACCCATACACTATGAAACATTATTTATTTCATTATTAAACATGGCTTAGATTACTATTTAGTTTACTAGTGAATGGAGGGGGGACCTAACATTTCTGTCAGGAGCAGAAATGAGGTGTTGACATCAGGATGACAAGGATGATAGGGAATTTTGGGGGAAAATGTACTGTCACAGATTTGACCAGTACAGTTGTGTCAACTTTGAGATGACTTTACAAATGACAATTTTACATTTGGTTCAGTTCAGTTACTGGCTAAGCATCTTGACAGTGATATGCTATTTTGAGAGTACTGTGTGGTAAAATGGTCATACCAGCTACACTGTCATTTGAAAAGCTTGTAAAGAGAAGATCTGGGTGGGTCAGAAACAAAACTGATGGTGTCCTAACCTGCTGATTCCTAAATTAAAAATATCCTAGATGCAAAAAAGACACCTTTAGGACTCTGAATAAGGAACTGCTCTCTCCAATATGATGCTCTCATAAAACAAAGTCATCTTTATGATCTTATACTTCTAATGTCATCCATGTCCTGATAATCTGTAGGGTAGAAATTAAGAGACTTCACCATTATTATCCCAAATCTCTAAATTGTCTTAATGATTTGGCATCCTCATCAAGACACTGATCCATATATTTAATAGTTCCTGCTTTTCCAATTCACAAAGTTATATACAAAGAAAGGGTACCACAAACAGAGAAGACAAGTAACTGATTCCCATATAACAGCGCAACATTTTTAAAACCAATGAGGTTGCAATGAGGAGAATAAAAATCTAATTGGTCATACATATGGAAGGTAATTCAAAACTTGGATAACTCCTATTTCGTTTATCTGTTTTCTTCTTTCTTTTGCCAATATTTTTTTTTTTTTTTAATGTGAGGGAGAGCAAAGAAGATAAAGACCAGCAATACATGCACCAGGATGAGATATCTTAGACAGTTGTTTATAGCAGTTCTGCTGCTCCTGGTAACAGAACAATGTTTTCATTTTGGTTCTTCATTTCCCCATTCCAAACAGTTTTATTTGTTGGGATTTAATGCTACCGATCATTAAACCACCTCTTTATTTTTATAACTGGAATGATTATAGTTAGCTCAGAGTCTGCCCCCTTCTTTGTTGGAATTAAATTCTTTCATTCAGTCAATTGAACCATATGGTATCAACTGCAAGATGCTGTGACTCTTCTTAGAAAGAAGTTTAGTCTCTTTGTCTTTGGGCCTGGAACACACAGCAATATTCCAATAAACTTCCTGGGTTACAGTCCCAGAAATGCAGATTAGGTGCAATGACTTTCCACGAACAAATACTGAGGGAAATGGGAAACAAACAACATGGATTCACTTACAAATGTTCTCAGCACCTCACAGTAGTGCAAGTAGGCCATTCTGGAGATATGTATCCTGCAAGAGCACTCTCTTTTCTGTTGTATAACAGTACACTGGCACCCTGTTTGTCACTTGCAACATCTTGATATTCAACAGAATAATTCATTAGAACATGGGGAGTGGAAATCACAAATGCCCCAGGCTGAGAATATGAATTAGAAGAAAAATTAGCTGAAAGCATTTTGGAGGTGTGTAGAGGAGCCAGAGCAAAGTGTCCAGAATTTTAAAAAATGCGAACCAGAATTACAGAATTGTCATATTAATATAACATTTTGAACTGCACCAAAGTATGCAGCTTGGAAAAATGTAACTGAATTTATTTTGGGCTGTTTAGACACAGTATAGCTGCTTACTGTGTTTTCTGACTGTGGGTAGGAAAAGAGAGGGAGGGAGAGTGCCCAATATTTATGCCCATTTAAAACTTCCTCAGTAGATAAAAATTAATGCTGTGGGCTAATGCCAAAAAAAAAAGCTGGCTACAGGATAGTAAAAGATTAGCTATGGAAATGCAGGAAAACATAATTTTCTCTGCATGGTAAACTACATTGTACTGAATCAAGATTTCTGATATTGAGGGGGGAATAAAGCAAATTATTAATCTGACTGTTCACAGCTAATCTTAATTAAAACTTGAACCTTTCTTTTATCAATTTCTTATTTCTTTCACCCACCTCTTCAAGAAATGTTATTCTTGGACTTAGAGTAAAATAAGAAAGTCTCATACAATGTCAAAAACGTTGCCATCACCAAAGATAATGGTTTGTTTGCCTAAGGGGAGAAATGGAATGAATTGCAAGTAATACAAAACATTATTTCTAATTTCTTTTTTCCCCGCTCTATGGCATTTAACTGCAATCAGATATAGTTTTCACTGAAGGGGCTGAAGTTCAGAACAGGAATTCTTTCAACCCTCAGCTGTCCCTGGAAAGGTCCTCTTTAACAGAAACCTTCTCTGTATTCCTCAAGGCTTGCAGCTTCATTTACACCCTGTGGAAAGAAAAAAATAATAAAAAATGGCCAGGCTTGTGGCTGGAGCTTCTAAAATTTCTGTTCGACCATGCCAGGATTATCAATATCCATCAGTCAGAGTGGAGATTTCTTTAAAAATTGCTTTTAAAAGTACTCTCATTTGATCAAAATAAAATATACATTTCAGATGAAATTTAAAAGTCAGTGTGCTGGAAAAATATCATGAATAAAATAACATAGGAAATCAAACCAGTATGTCATGAAATGCAAACATCTCCAGTTCAAATACTGCTGTTCTAATGACTCACGACAATGTAACTGTTTTCCAGTATAAGAAAATTAAACTGCTGCCCATAAGACATTTTCTAGTTCAAAAAGAATTATTATTCTTTGCCAGATTTTTAAAGAAGGAGAACAAAGAGTTGCCATATTACTGAACATACACAAGCCTTCTTGCCAGAAACAGGATTGCTGAAGTTTTCAATACCAGCACATGACATACCACTGAAAATAGTAGGTTACTTTTCCAACTCTTTATGCTATCAAAATCTTGCCCCTTTATTTTGCCTCACTACAAAATAAAATGCTGTAAATCCACTGACCTGTTCCAGCATTTCAGGCCCCATGGATGAAGGTTCTTAGAAGGTTCTAAAGAAAAGTGGCTGGGGAGAAACCTGTGCAAAAAGAAAATAGATCTCAGATGTCAGAAGCTGCAATCATCAAAGCATATTCAGGGAACAGGTGGCATCTACAAAATCCCTTTATTCATGGTAGAACACCAAGACCTTCCATGAGTGTCTATTTGGAAAGGCCTGTCTATTTATAAGGGCCTGTTCCAGTAGGATAAAGGATAATGGTTTTAAACCAAGAGAGGGTTGGTTGAGACTAGATATAAAGAAGAAATATTTCTGCAATGAGGGTGATGAAACACAGGAATAGGTTGCCCAAATAAATGAGAAATGCCCAGTTCCTGGAAGCATTCAAGGTCAGACTGCATGTGGGTCTGAGCAACCTGATCTAGCGGAAGATGTCCTTGCCCATTGCAGGAGGATTGGAGCAGATGAATTTTTAAAATCCCCTCCAATACAAACTATTCTGTGAATCTGTGATACCAGCTAGCAAAAGAATCAATGCCATAGTTCTGCAGTCCCAGATCTATGAGACAAGCCTAAGTCCATGGAAAATGGGAGCTCCTGTTGGTGGCAGTGAATACGCTGGGGTTTGGCCTTTGGAAAAGTGTAAGCAAGGCAGAAGAGGAGAAAGGAGCAGAGGGCTAGGGGGGTGGGTTTCAAGTGAATCAAAACATAGCTTAATTACTCCTTTTCTATCTTTCCCAAACAGCAGAGCACAAGTTCCTCTTCAGCTTTGAAGATCTACACAGGCTTTGGATATTTTACTTCTTCTCTTGAAAAAAGGGGTGATTTAACAAGGGTGAGAGATTTGGGAAGCCAGGGATTGAACTCTTGTACTCTTAAGCTGTCAGTTTTGCTGAAGAAAACTGAGGAAATATCAATACTGCCTCAGCAAACCAATTAAGACCCTGAAGTGGGTTGACAAAAGTCCTTAACATATGCAGCCCTTTTAATACACAGTGCATTCATCAGTGTATGGGGAGGGATGGAGGAAATGGCAGCAAAATGTCAGCCATAGTAACACCTTCTAGAGCTCTCACTTCTAGGAACAGCTAAAAATGGAGGAGTCTGGGAAACAGCAATAGTGATGAAAAGGCTTTGAGTGAAAACTTCTAACATACTGTAACATTTTAATGCAACTATAAGCAGAAAATAACATTTTCTCACTCACCAAAGTAACACCTCTCTTTGTCAATGGAATAGTTGATACATCAGTTAAAATAAAATGTAAATTGAATTTTCCATCTGGCCACTCTTACACCCAATTATTCAAGCCAAATAATGTGTTGCCTTTAAGGAAATCATTCTACTAAACAAAACTGTACACCTTAACTATTCTTTTCTTTTTCTCATAGCTCAGCGTAAAACTCAAGATAATGATTAACCTTATGGAACAAAGCTGAAGGCAACTCTATTTTTAAGCAAACTTTTTCCACCTTTGTTTTAGACTCCCTGTGAAAGTAATATGGTTATTTTCTTGTCAGTCTAGGCTGTGATTGGAAATTAAATCAAATAAATTTAAATGTGTCTTTTTAGATAAAGTCATTATTCTTTCATTTAGATAACACCATTGTTATCCAGTTCTAAAATTATTCTTGAGTTAAATAAATTTATGCAAACTTAACATCATCTTTCACCAGCTTTTTTCCTGTTTTTCTTGTTTGGTTAGTTTGGGGATTTTTCTTTTTTATTAGTGGTTTGTGGTTTGGGGTTGTTTTTGTTGGGTTTTTGTGGTTTTTTGGTAAGCAGCTAGTATTTTTAAATTTGATAAATTCCACATCAAATTTCCTGTATATTTGTCACTCTTACCTGGGTAGTCAGTGAAATTTTCTCCTATTATATTTTGATGGACAAGGCAATCCACTTTGTCATCTAACCCTGATATCAAAGTGACAGAAGATTCTGCAGTTTAACACCTGGAGAAATTTTCATTACTTCTACAAGATTTAGATAACACTTCCATTAACAATGCTTAGATCAATGTTTCAAAACACACAGTTTTAAAACTTGCCTTCAGCTCCTATATGTATTTTTAAAGACAAACACTTCAGATTAATAAATGTAATGTGAACAAGAGCTTACCTTTTAGAGCAGGCACTTTTGCTGTCTAAACAAGACATTTGTTAATGATGCAGCAATAACAATTTTCATGTTTTTCATTAAACTGAAGGTATTTATTTTGTACTCAGGTAAAGTGATTTTATTTCTGAACAAAAACCTGCCCCTCTCCCAGACAAACAAACCTACACAGATAAAATGTCACCTTAGTGTTAAAAAAAATGCAGAAATTATTTTTGCAGCTTCATAAGTGATTGCTAAAATGTTTTGTCATTTTTTAAAAGACATGGCTAGAAAAGAAATTATACTGGAAATATAATGTGACATACCTTGCTGAGGTGCCAAAACTGAGAAAAAAGAACTGAGATTAAATATCTGAGTCTGTCCTAGTAGACTTCGAGATTTCTCTGAACTGTGGGGATTGTTACAGGAAAAGAGAGAGGGATTGGAGTTTCTGATTTTGAAGAATGTAACACTCCCAAAGGAGACAAAAGAGTTAAAACACAACACAACCTTATATTTGCTTACCTACCACTCTTCTCAAGAGTGTTTTGTAGCAATGCTCGTCAAAGATCATATAAAGATCACTAGAGAAGAATACAGCAGTACACAGTCTTTCTTTGGATTATATGTCTCTATTACAATAAATACATTACAGAGTGGGTATTACTCTAAATCTAACTTAGGGAGGAAGGTGTGGAGTGAAGGTGGAGACAAGAGAAGGATACAACAGGGTACCAGCCATCCAACTATTCCCCTTTCAGAAAAATGTGCTCATTGTATTGTGCTGCATTATATTCTCTCTTCAGATGTCTGACACTTTTTAATTATGTGTGGGTGCAATGAGTCCTCATATGCTCAGTAAAATGTTTATCTGTCCTGAGCAGGGAATTGATAAACACTCTGACTAACAAAACCCACCTAATTTTATTTATTTTTGTTATTTTAGAATAGAATATACTGCTGCAGAAAAAAAATCAGATGGTAGACACCTTCAGTGATTTAACAAATTTTGCCCCAGGCCATCATGTTTAATATTTTGATAGACTATTTATAACTCATTTATGTAATTATATGGAGGCAACATGTGGGTTGCTAAACTTTCAGTGTGAAGAGAAAAGGAAAGGTTAGCTGACACAGTTATGTCAGCCTGCTCCAGATAAAGCTGTGAAAAGCATCCAATTGTGCAACTATTGTTGCAAATACTAAGTAATTAGGCTAATTCTGCTCAGTTCCCAGGTGAGAAGATGTGGAATCTCAAGTCCAAAAATCACTGCTTATATTGACTTCAGTACTGATAGCAGTATTAGCAGACAGATGAAAACTCTCTGTATCTGATATGAAATCAGCACTATCTTCTATTATTCAAAGGAACAACTCGTTCACAGGAAATATTCCGTTCTTCCTCGGCTCACCCCTGTTTGACACAGGGATGAGGACAGCATTCAAACATGAATATTTAGCATCATTTTACGTGTTGCACCTTTCAGTACCAACTGAGTACAAGTAGACCATGAATTTCAGCAGTCTTCCTAACATAAAACATCTCTAGTAAGCCACAGTATTGAAATTTTCTGAAAATTGCATATGACACTAGTCACCAAAAGGCCCTTGATCTTCTGTACTGGAACACCAACTAGCACACAGCAGCTTTCGAGATGAAAAATCTGGATTGCTAGAGTGTAACCTTGGAACAAAAGGACTGCACAACAGCCTGCACAACATATTGTTGCATGGTGGGACTCTGCCTTTGCTTGATTCAGCAAGCCTTAGTGTTACAAATCTGGCTGAATATTGCTTAGGGGCTTCTCCCCTACCTCAGAAGTTGTTCCCCATTTTCTTCTGGGAAAAAATCCGCCTTTCTGCCTCTGAGGGCTACCTACCTACCTTCCTCCTGCTCCTTACTGAAGCCCTTCAATTTATTTCCATTACAGTCTCCATCTTGCAGTCTTTCTCATTCTCTTTAGAGAGCAGAATAAAGTTAGCAGAAATCAGGTTTCTGCTTCAACATGCTTGGTTGTTTTTTTGAGGAGACCTACTTTGTCTCTGGGAGAGCTCCACCTGGCTCATGCAGCAAACAGAATGAGGCAAAAGGCAGCCCTTTCACAGCTCTGTCCTCTCACAGGACACATGGTTTACCATTTAATCTTTGCCATTTAAATGCATGCCCTTTTCTTGTATCATCTTCCTCTCTAGCTGAAAACTATTTTCTTCTATCACACAGAAACACAAGAAGAATATTTTACTTTCAATCCTGAGAAGAGAGACAGGACTTAATTTAAAAATTAGAGTGGTATGTGTTGCCCTTTGAGCAGGTTGCAGCAGGAGTATGTTGAGGCTGTAGACACAAGAGTATTTGGAAAACTTTCAGGTTTGTACCCACTCTCACAGAGAAACCTTAAGCTATTCTCTTTAACCACCACCTGTGTGACTTCCCCACCAGTAAATTTAATATAAATAAATATATACCATCTCTCAAATATTAAGCTTTTTCTGTGGGGACTGAAAAGCCTTCCTACAAAAAGTAACTCTGAAATAGAATGTAGGAAGCATCACGACCTTTGATTTTGTTTAATAACCTAATGCCTTACAACTAAATAGGTTATGCAGTACATTGTAAAAGGAACCAATACTGCCTTAAAATCCCTTGAATATTTTTTAAGGAACACCAAGTAAAATAACGCTGCTGCAAAGCCCCAGGCATACTATATCATGAATCTGACACTACTTTAATAATGTATAATACAAACATGGTTTTGGTCCAGCAGGATCAATGGGGGGAGGTATTTTATTAAGTGGGAAAAAGAAGATCTAGAGGAAAGTCAGAGTGAGAAAGAAAAGCTATTGTAAAATTCATGTTTTCTAAATTAGGATATGTCCAAACTATAATTTTCCCTGAATTTCTCAAACCCAAAATCAATTTATCTTTTGTGCTTTATACAATGCTTCTGGCTTCACTGTCTTAAAAAGAAAATAAAAGTAGCAACTTGTGGTTCACTTCTTTAAGAAAAGTCAGGGAGTTTTATTAATTATTGAAATCTGGTAAAGGCTGGATTCTGTACATTCAGTTATCCTTGAAAAATGCTTCCTTTTCCTTCCTATACAAGCAATAAGTCAGTAACCATTTTAAATAATCAGTTTCAAAAAAATGCATATTAAGACCACATATAACCTTCAGCTAAAAGACATATAATTTACCTCTTCTTTATGATATACTTAACTGGTACCCAGACGCTCTGTACATTGTTAATGTCCTTTATCTTTGCAACTGAAGAGTTAAGATCCTTGATCCCAAAGTAAATGTGGCTGCCTTTCCTCTCTAAAACATGACACAGTATAAGAATCCTGCACCAGTTTTCTTCTAGGATTGCTTAAGCATTTCCATTTTAAGATCCCACTCTTTTGAGTTGCCTTTGGGAAGGAGATTACTTATGAACAAATCTGTTATAAACAGTGTTTTAAAACTGTTTGTGGAGCTGAGCCCGAGTTCCATCATTGTTGTGACAGAGCTGCACTGAAGCCAGTGCTGTGTCACTTCCACCTGCTGCAGACACGCTCTGAAGTTGACAAGTTCCGTATCTTCGAGCTGAATTTATACACTGTATATGTCAGATGCAGTGCACTTTAGCTTCTTTGAGAAACAAAGCTGCAGGAAAGAGAAATGGTGATGCTTATTTAAAGAGAGTCAGCACCCAAGAGAAAGGGAAAGAGACAGAGATATACAAGATTCAAACATACTTTGGACCTTTTAAAGTAACGGGGAAAAAATGAATTGCACTTATCTATCACTAGCCTCATGTACTGTATGGTCAAACGTACAAGCTGGACGTGGTAAAATAAAGAGATGGGGGATTCTTCTAAAATTTGAGCTGGATATGGTCTCTCCAACCTTCAAACTCTGAAGACTTTGCAAACGTGAGGTCTCTTCGTGGTCCAGTAATGCCATTCCATAAAAACACTACAAAATATTATCTGACACTCATTAGTTTGCTTCACTAGCTTCCCTGGAAATCACTTAGCAACAGAACTCCTGAAACACACACATGCATGTCATTAAATTAAGAGAAATGGCTTTCAGCTCTAAGAAGGTCATCAAAATCGTAATTAAAGTAAAATGCATTACTATGTTGAGCTCATTTGTAATTAAAAAACAGATTTATGAAAGATGTAGCTATTCATCTCAAATATATTTTTTTTATAACTCTCTTCCCATTTTCATTTATCTTGAAGATTTGGAAACAAAGAAGCATTAAAGAGTAAAGTAAGCAACTATGAGGAAAACTGCTACATGGAAAAATACAGATATTAACATTGTTTAATTCAAAGAAATAACAACAAAAACATACAGTGGCATCAATGATATACTGCAAGCTAATAAGGAATATTTCTAATTCCACATTGAAAGATGTCAGTCTCAAAAGGAGCTTTCACTTTTTTACATAGCAATGAAAATATCCTGCATGAATAAGAAAAGAGCTGTATTTGGGAAAAAAAAAACCCTCCAGATTAATAAATATAAAATGTATTATGAATTTGGGAAGTTGGCTTGGTCTTACTACCTCCATTCTCCCAATTCTACCTGTGAACACATTATCCAATATGTGCAATTTCAAGTCTCCCATCTAGCAAGACAAAAAATAGGGTTTTATCACTGTCTTTCAGTACTTTCAATTTTACACTCCAACCACTGAAAGCAGTGCCTTTTCTTAGCAACGTTAATTATACTGAATGTTTAAAAAAAGAAAGCTGGCATTTGTCCTCTGAACTTTTGATAATCTAATAATTTGTTTTACATTCAGGAAACACAAGTACAGCTTTGTTTCCTTTCTATTTTACCCTGTGGGATGCATGAGCTGAGTCAGATCCCATCTGATGAAACTCAGAGGTAAATTTCTGTTCACTTTGGTGATAGGTCTAGCCCAGTGAATATGAATTTCTGCCATTGCTGGTAGAAGGCCACAGGTCTCAGATCTCATCCAGGGTGGCACAGGTTGGGTTTAGCTTGTTACAACAATTCTGTGGTGAAATCACTCCAGATGTGGTACCTTAAAAGTATCTTGTGCAGCAGAAGCCCCTCAGATTTAGGGAATCACTGCATGGAAAACAGCAGCTCTTTCTGTCAGAAATAATTGGGGATCAACGGAAAGGAAAATGTTCTGAGGAAGCTTGTAGGAACAAACCTGATACTGAAAGGAAAGAAAATCCACCACAAACATTATGCTCTTTGCTCTAAAGTCCTGGGGTTGATGATTTATTATCGCTACAAACACTGTGGCAGCGAGGAAGGCTCAGCTCTTGACCACAGGACTTAGAAGGACGTTGGAAAGGCAAACTTTGCAACAGAGAAATGGAGGAGATAGAAGTTGTTTGTTAAGAAATTTTTAACTATTATTAGTTACATTTTTCTGTACTGCTTCAGATAATTAGACTGTAAAAACATTATTGTAACTAAAAATAAATTCCTAGTTCCCTATTTGATACATTCATTCTTGCCCAGAGCAATTTTTTGATTTAGATCATTATTATCTACTGAATTCTACATTACATTAGTTTGGTTGTATGTATAAAATCACATAAAATTTCAACTCAGATTTATGGACACGGGCTTAGCAATATTCAGGCATTCTTTAAAAGAAAATGCGCTTATTTTATTGCAATTATTTCATAGTATATTGCCCAAATATGATATTTTTTTTCTGTGTTAAAGATATTTCCATCTGTCAGCACCGCTGTACCTGATAAAGATACACAGATAGTTCAGGAAAACCAAAGAGGTGAGTAGTTACTTCCTCTTTTGATTAAACACTTGGAGTCATGTAAACTTTCTCTCAACTTCAAAATCATACTATGGCTCTGGTTAATTGGTTCACTGAGGTAATATGATTAAACTGGTGTAATAGAATTGCCTCTATGGTGATGTATCTGCATGTTAAGTAAATATTCTGGAAGTGTGGCCTTCATTTTTTCTTAGAAAACTCCTTGCTTTCCTCCTTCTATACACAAATTCACAGTTTTGTTTCATTTGGATCAACTGCTTGACAAGTAGGTGTGACTTATTAATCATAAAATCTTGGTCATTAATATTTACTGTGATGGTGATGTTTCCAGTTTTTCTGAGATCCAAGCAGTTTGTATCTAAGGCATCACTCTGCAACAGCAGGATTTGTACAGAAAATTTTTTTTTTGCTGAAGCAAGAAAGAAACGAATTAATGCAGAAGCCACATTATCTTAGATTTAATTTTTTTGCATTTAGTATTGGACAGCTAATGCTGTGGTGAGATCAATGGGTATGGGCTGCTTTGAATTTTTGCAACTTTGATTAGGTAGTCCAAGCTGTTTATCACCTGCACTACAGTCTCTAGACGGTAGAAAAAAACATCTGATGTCTCTCTTGGATACCTGTTCATCTTCTTTATGTGTTTGAAAGCATTTAATAAGATGTAGGTCCATTAATATATAGTTTTAGTTTCAGAGAAACATTTTGGACACTCAAAATTAGAATTCTCTGAAGTAGATACAAACTAGACAACTATAATACTTCTGTAACTGCAGAATAGTCGTGCTTGTAATGCTCTGGGCTGACATATATAGCTGTGCATGATGGCATTTACTTCATAGTGTTTTGTTTTAATGTCATAATTAATCAACAACCCAAGTAAAATACACCAATATTAAGGAATTACTGTAATACTAATTTAATCAGATTATCCTTACTTTCTGAACTATTATGAATTATTATTAGCATGGATAATACATAAAGGATAATTTAATTATGGCACTTCTAATTGCTAGTTTTTTTCCCAAAGTAGTGAATCTGAGAAGAGATCTTGTCCAAATTAAATTATCCAAAAAGCACAAGTATTTGTGTACCTACTGACCATGTTTTAAAAGATAGCAATATTTCTATCATTATTGTGTGCTTTTTAAAATAGCTGTTTTATTTAGAGTTTTCTATTCTTACTACCATTTCCCTAACATCATTTTGCAAACTTCTCTTTCATTTTAGCTGAAACCTGCACTTTATCCATAAAGGTTATGATTCAAAGTATCCACTGTGTGATAAATATTATTGTTTTCACAAATACCTTCTGAATTCTCCTTCCCTTTATGTGGAACAAGGAGGAAAACAATCAAGCATTTACTTAAAGAAAAGCTTTACATACCAGTAGAAAAATGTAGCAAAATGTGAACTAACAACTTCTATTCTTAAATGCAGAGTAGAAGTATCAAAGTTCATGTATTTTGTGCAACTCCTATTGCAATGCATTTAGTACACAGTGTTCTGTGTACTAAAAATAAGAGGATTCATTTTTAGAACCTATTAAAATTGCAGTTTGAGTCTATAAAGGAACTAGCAAAAATAGCATCAGAGGAATAAATTTTAAAAGCGTCTAGTAAATCTGAGCTGGAAATCAAAGACTAAAGGAGGGAGAAAGGGAAGAATCTGTTCAATTGACAGACTTATTTGTCTTCAGAAATGAATTTACGTGCTTGGTAAAGTGTCTTGTTTTTCAAGTACTTTACTTACTTGGTAAAGTACATCTTGTTTAGATTTTTTATTTTCATTTCCAAGGATTATTATCCACTCCTTCAACTGACAGTCATCACCTGTCATCCTTTACATGATCTCTTTTCTTTCAAAGAGACTCACAGCTTCAGACCAGCCACATGATGCACAGTGCCTGGCACAAAGTCTATCTACCATCAAACTACCATCATCAGCTGCTTCTAGCTCAGGCTATCCATCTTGCTACCAGCCACCCAAACTCCTTTTTTAGCTGTGATATGTGTCAAGAAGACATAAATGAAAGCATCAGAAGTCAAAAAATTGAAATGCTATATATAAACCTAGAGATTTATAGATGGTGTTGCTCAAAGTCAGTCCAATTAATCCTTTGTGTTTGTAAAACCTTTTTGCATAATACACACACACAGAGACACACATTAACCTCCACTGGTCTTTGGCTTTGCTGATTTCAGTCACACCTTCTCTAAGCTCAACACAAAGACTGGGAAGCTATGATCAGTTTAAAGTCTTCAAGTTTCACGTGGATATCACATTGCTAAGAAGCTTTATATATATATAAATCTATCAGTCATTTTGATGTTATATCCATCTGCCTTTTATTAGGACTGAGAGATTGATACACTTGCAGCACGTCTTGATCAATTTTTGTAAAACAGCTAAACACAGGAATGTGACAAAATTAAGAGTGTTCTTTGAGTAGAAATAACTAAGAGTGTGTCTGTAATTACATACACATTTTCAGTCATCCTGAATTTATCTTGATGAGGAGTATCTCTAAGGATGATTTTTAATTTATTTGGGGAAAAAAGGACTCACCTGAAAAACAAATGTTAAGTGGTTTCTCTTGAAAAGATTGTCCTCAAGTGCTTATACTGCATCTTGGTAATGTTTCCCAATAAAGTGTCCTCCTAAAACTATTAAACATCTCTGAAACATCTTCACATCCAATTACACCTCTCTTAGGTGTCTTACACCTCTCCTGACTGGGCATGAGAAACTGTCTGTTGAAGGAAAATGGCCTTTTCAAACAGGCAAACCACACCTGAAAATCAGCTTCAGGTGGTTCTGGGATAATACTTATTTGTATGTAGTGTTTCAGGTTATTTCTTCTCCTGCCCCCGTGTTTTCTAGAGCACAGCATTCAGAATAACAAAAAACCGACGTCAGTGTTTTTTAACAGAAGACTGTTCACAAGTATGAAAATAGCTGTTCAGTTGGTGCCCCAGTTTTCTGCAGGGAACACAGCTGATAAACCCTGCTGGAACACATTGATTTGTTCAAGGGGCCTCATGGGCTGTGGGTAACTAATCTACAATGGAAGCAGTAATTACAAACTATTAGATTTCACGTAGGAAATTATTGAAGAAGAAGTAAAGTTAAAGGCAGAGTTAGAAGAGGAGCTGCTCAGGCAGCACCCTCAGGGACTGGGAGGTTGTTAAAGCCAAATTACCATGACCATTCCAGAGGAGAAAGAAAAGCTTCATCTAACAGGGTGATATCCAACTGCATCTTCACATCAGTGAATTTGGCAGAAACACAAAATCATAGCTTCTTGTAATTAGATAAAGTTAAAGGTAGAGATGATGATGGAAAGACTGAGAGAGCTCAGCCTGGAGAAGAGAAAGCCCCTTGGGGATTTTATGGATGTACATAAATACCTGAAGGGAGAGTGGAGGGATGGTGTCAGGGTCTTTTCAGTGGTGCCAGCAAAAATTATCTAGCTTCTTGTATAAATAATAGCCCACAAATAATCCACAAATATTCTGATAGTATCTTTCTGGATGCCCTAGTGAAAATAACTTCTTACCTACTGCTAGGTTCAGTTGAGTACTATCATATGATTATGCAAGACAAATGAAGGAATTTTCAAATAAAGTCTTTTCCTTCATAGCAAAATGAGCTCTTAAACACCATGAGATTTTGTTTACCTTCATGCCTCCCACATATTTCCTACTCTTTCTAGAAATGTAACTGCTGTTTAGATCCTCACATGCAAAGTTCTGGTTGCTTCTTTCAGCCTTTTTATTGGGATAACATGTAAAATAAGTAATATTAGTTTATAAAGAATGTTACCAGAAAACCACAGTTGTATACACACACATATATGGTGACATAAGACAATGATAATGTCCCGAAAGTGAGCTCAAAGATAGAAGCAATCTTTTAGAACGTTTGATATCACCTCATTAAATGTTCTGTGGCAGCTTAAGCCATGTGCCTGTGGATACAAACACTATCAGAACTCAAAGCTGCTTGAAAGAGTGGTGATTCATTAACAGTGGTGATTAATTAACAGTTGACTGAGTTAGGAGGGCCGGAAGCCTTCAAGCTCCCAGTGAGGTTTGATAAATAAGCTGAAATGCAGGGCAAAGTTCCCAACTATGGACTTGTTTTGGACTATGAAATTATTAAAATCTTAGATAGTGAATGTAAATATAAAGTAGGAAGAAAGAAGAACTCAATAATCTGAAACGTCATTCAACTGCCAGTTATTGTTACATCTTCATTTGAACTCCACAATAAACTCACATTTTATATTGATTTGGAATTAAGGTACTAAACAAAATTTAAGAAATATAACAACTAAATGGACAGCCTGAAGCAAGCAGGAAGATAGGAACAGCTTTTTTTGCACATAGGACACATCAAGGAATGTAGCAAGGTGGCTAAGGGTAGAATGGTTGCCACCTGGACTACTTCACCAGGTGAGGATAAGACAGTCTTCACTGTCATTTGTCTGCATAAACAAGTGCAGCTTTAGCAACAAATCAACAACTTTTTCCGTCTCTGCAGAATGTGATTCCCAGTGTCATTCATATACTGCTGCACTGAAATAGACCACACATAAAGTGTCTGTGCTGCAGATTTGGGGTTTTTTAAATGTCCTTTATGTCTGATGACAGGAATACAAGTTTCAAATTATTCTTTGGCTTTAGTGCTTTCTCTCCAGGTTGCTGTGTTTTGAGATAGTACTTTAAAAACACCATATTATGTTGTGTTTCTGTATGACTGCTACTAGCTCATTGTGTTTCTTGACCAAACCCCCCTTTCTTCCTTTCAACATGCATTAAACATAATAAAAAATCAGGTGTCAGATTCAAGGAGTTGTTACAGCAGCACTTATACTTGAACTTGTTATGTATGATACATACCAAGTGCAGGGAGAACAGACTTGCTGCATAGTAATTTTTAGATGATTCCTCAAAAAAATCTTGTTCATGCGGCCCAAATACGCTCATGATAAAATAGATGTCTAAGAACACATTAGCAGAGTGTCAGGATATTACACTTAAAATGTCATTGTCTTCAATCACTTTAAAAAAATGTTTAGGCATTCTAAATAACAGGCCTGACTAATGATGGCATCAAAAGAGGTTTCTGCATTTTCTGCTCAGAGTACTGACTTCTTACAAGACTGCCAGCTAAAATATATTTCAAACAAGTGAATATATTTCAACTGCACACCTCAGAGGAAAGCTTTATTGTGGGTGTGCCAGATTTTCTGCAATTGTTAACTTGCTTTTACTTGGTAGAAGGGTAGAATTAATAGGAACTGGGGTGCAGACAGAGAGTTTTATTAACAACTCATCTGTAAAGTGGGTATTTGGCCTTTTTTATTTAAAGGCAAATAACTGCAAATTCTTTTTCAACAAGAGTAGAACCCCAGATGATCTCAAATTTTTATTACAAAAGTTTCCAGAGTTTTAGATTCTACCATCCCTGATCCTTCAACAGCTTTTACCAAGGTGGACTGGAAACTAACAAAGCCACTCAAGGTCTATCAGGCTTTGGATTTTAAATGAGATATTTTCTGTTGCTACCCTTTGTCAACATTGTACTGGGAGGAGAAATTCATTATGGAGTGACTATTTCAGTTTTTCTCTTAGCAACAACTTTTGCGTAAGATGACAGTCTGTGGCATTCAAAATCCAAGTCTTCAGTTGCATCTCTTGAAATTCAACCAGATTATGTCACTGCATGGCCCTTGTCTTCATTCCGACATACAAGGACTACCAGAATTTTTCTTAGTATATTTAGTCCCACAGCAACTTTTCCTCCAAACTCTTTTTATTTGATATTTTAAATTTTAATTTGTTGCTCTTTAAGATCATTCATATTTCCCTCACCAGACTTTACTTCCTTTTGTTCTCTTTTAAAGAGGAATATATGTATTTGTAAAAGCATTTTTGTTTTGCTGATTAGTGGTTCTGGCTTTTTCTGGTCCTGGTAGAGTCTGTTAGTATAGGTGGCATAAATATTCTGTCTTTCAAAGATGGGATCTCGAAACCATTTCCACACTTCTAGATTTAGGCAAGGCATTTCAGCATCACCTCAGGCTGTTGAGTCATTGACAATAAAATGTCCACTGAAAACCAGTGGATATTGAGATTATAAAATTTGATGTCACAGGACATTACAGCTATCTGAAGCACAAGTAGACTCAAAAGGAAAGTATATTGATTTATAGAACAGGCCTGTAGAAAAGGTCAATACTTACCAGTTTTAACCTTCATGCATTTCTAATTGCACTCCTGCTTTCTTTCCATTGAGAATTTTTTCAATTCTTTGAAATGGCTGAAGTGAAATAAGGTGTCTATATCAACTATATAAATGAAGAGGACCTTGAAAAATATCACCTGTACTTCATATTGTTAGGCTGTCAACCATGTCAAGTTTCCTGAATTAGTCATGTAATAAATGTGATTGTGTGTACCATACCATACAGTTTTATTATTCTTTGACTCCTGTTGGCAGTATTTGTTCCAGCAGCTGCAACAGAGGTCAGGACAGTGACAAACAGGACAGTGGAAATCTGCACATAAATGGACTAAGACTTTGCAAGGATCCTTCAAGCATGAAATAGCATTTGAGAGAGAAAAATAAATATTTCCTGCAGGGGATATGTCCCTTCATACTGAAGTAGGAACTGTCTTGTAATGAAATAAAGTCTATAAATATGCCCTTTTTGCATATTTTCAGTGTGGAAATTAAGTTCCAGGACAGTCCTCCTGTTAGCTCTCCTTCTGTGTTGCCAGTTAGGCAGAGTGGAATACTTGACTGCTGCATTGCATATGTACCATGAAATTGTCATGTTGTCAGATAATGAGTTACAGACATTTAGGTCTTAGCCTATGCTTTTGTGTATTATAATTTAATTATACATGATCATAGAAAGTTTGTACATCAATGGAAGATAAGAAGACCTGAGCTAAGTATAAAAAAGTTTGTATTAACTCACAGAAATGTATGTAGAAGTACAATAAGAACAGAACAGTTATAAAGAACTCATATTTCTCTGTGTGGTTTAAGTTCTATAATCTAAATCAATATTATGAGGACAAGTCTTGAGGCAGCACTTCAGGACACAATTTTGGAACGTGAATGTTGGCCAGCATTTGATACAAACTTGGTAGGAATAGCTCCTGTGGTAGTTAATATATCCAAGTTAGGGAGCACTGAACCTCTAACACAACCATCATTAATTATACAAAGGTGTAAAAATTAAAAAATAATGTGCTTTTCCCCTTTCAATGCTAACGCCCATTTAAAGCTCCTTACGGACTCAGAAACATTAAGGAGCTTTTAGCCTAGTTGGTTACAGAAAAAAATCACCAGAGACATCAATATTGCGTGACAAAACTATGTAGTTTATTTAGTTTTAAACATAGAATAAGTATCATAATGATCCAATCAGATCTAATTTTGGATAAGCATCTTAAGCTATCTTTTATCAGAAATTTACTGCAGTTTGAGCTACAGCATTCACCTGTCCAAACATGGTAGTTGCACTGGAGGGAGAGGGAGAAAAAAAAGGAAAAAGCTGAAAAGGCATGAGGATTGAACTTTCAGAAGCCATTCTTGCAGAAGAAGGCTAGTGCATACTGCTATGCTAAATACAAGAAAGTTTTTTCTTGCTGAAATGACTCTGAGGCTAATGCAAAAAAAAAATCAGTCTCTGAGAGAATAAGGGTATCATCTTTCCCAAGTACTTACTACAAGGCAAATCATAAAAAAAAATTAAAACCAAAAAATAAACAACCAGTGCAACGGAGGTAGCCCACATCTAAAAGAACTGGAATAAAATCTCAGTTGTGTGGATGCCAAAGCTGAAGATCCTACTGGCTACACTGGAACTACCATTTAATCCATGGAGTATTTCAGAACATTCCCTTTTACTCCACTTAGAGTGAACACTCACAGGGTCCTGACACCATCCAAAGATGTGCACGTATAATTTGCATCATCTTAGGCTAAAACAGTGTGGATATCTGAGATGTCAGTGCAGGTCTCTGTGTGTGGGATTAAGGAAAAAAGCTTAGGTTACAACCCCGAGCTTGAGAGATTTTCTTTGGTTTGCTTTCACATTCATGAGCTGATCAAATCTACCACAGCCAACATGAGAAATGTCATGAGCTTCTTTGCAGGTTAAATGTATTTTGCTATTTTTAATGTCATTCCCAGCTGCAACACATAATTGGTGATATGCAAACTGGAAAGAGAACTTAGTAAAGGCAACCATGGACTCCTTTCTGTGGAGAAAGGTCTCTTATGTCTCCTATGCTCTCTTATGTCTTTCCCTTAAAAAAGAGTTCTCAGTTCATTATTGGTGGAGGGAAAACTATATAATAGTTATGTGGTATAGTAAGTGTTTATTTTGTTAATTTATTTTTTAAATACAATTAATAATTTACAACCAGTACATACTCATTTCTCCTAAACTTGTATAAATAATCAGGAGGCAATTCAAAAAGACTGCTCTTTGATGATGCACATTGTTATATGTAGAATATTTGTCATTTTAGTTTGAAAATGATAAATTATGCAAACATTTTCTCACTGAGGTCATGTAGTTGTTTTATGTGTCAGTGAGACAGGAATTTTTTTTTTTTACTGTATCTGTGAAACAAGGATGATGAGCCTAAAAAATTCAATACATTCAATTTGCATTATTCATCCTCAGCCCTGAAAAGAGGAGGAAAAAAAAAAAACCAAACAAATATAAGGAAATAACAAATATAAGGAATATATACTAATCATGTCCTCATGAAACAAATATACAAAATACTCCTGAAACTATAATGTTTGTTTTTTGGGTAAGTTATGAGTTTGAGGGAATTGCCCTTTGTATATGACAGGCAATATAAAGTTTATAATAGGATTTTAAGACAATCATAGCCAACTATCATCTATATTCTCCCTTTTAGATAAAGAAGAAAATGAAAAATCAGTTGTTCTGTAAAAGGTCTGTTATCAGGTTATTAAGTGGTCACAACCTGTTTGCTGATTGATAAAGGTAACTATTGAACTATTTTGACCCCAACTACTTCAGTGGAAAAATGAGTTGCAGTTCTTGTATTTGCTTATGTGAGAAGTTGGGATAATGAGTCCTTGCATATGAAATGAGTAACAACAAGGAAAGAGATACATGTTTGAAAAATTGCAGGGACACATTTATATCTGGAAGAGCAGAAAGATTAATGATGATGGTCAACTTCAGGTCCCTATCTTGTTTTTTTTAATAAAGACTGGCCTTTTGGAGGTTTTGGGTAGAATATATAGATATTCTATATTTTTATGTGTATATGTGTGTCTCTTGCCTTTTCTCTCTGTGTTAACATCTGAACCTCTGTAAACCAATCTTTGAGTGCTATATGCTGAGAAGTTTGAATGTTGTAACATTTTACTTATTTTTAAACAGAGAAAATACCTTTTTTCCCCCCAACAACTAGAGTACCTCCCATTGTGAGTACCTCACCAGCCGCTTCTTACCCTTCCCTGGCACTTGGGAACTCTATCAGTTCTCAAAACTTTCCTCTTGTGGTACTTTCACTTCATCCTACCCAAGTTATATGTCTTGCCTGCACAGAGAAAATCTTGATGCAACTGCAACAGATAAATTGTACACTGTAACAAGAGGACCTTTGGGTACTGCAGTTTATACAGGTTCATGAAATGAAGCAAACTAAACCACTGAGAGCATGTTTAGAGTTGTGTAACTATTATCAGAGGAAAACAGCCTGTAGAACAACCGGAACTGCTCTGCCTATCTTTAAATTATTTTTTACTATGTTTGTTCATAATACAATGTAATGTTGCATGTTTTTTTAGGAAGCATATAGAAATTTTTATGTTAATTATCCAGGAATTTGATGGTATATCATCTTATGGTACATCAGGTACAAGTAAGTTGAATTCTTGTGGGCTATCAATGAAGCAAAATTTGAATTAGGTTTAGCTATGGAACTGTTTTTTACAGTCTTTTACTGTACCTATGGCTTAAGATGGAGTCAATAATTTACAATTTCAGCATCATGGTTTTCAAAGTATCTACTTTTAGAGAAGAGAAAATAAGGAAATAACATATGAGTATCAGAGAAAGAGTGGAAATCTGTACACAAAACAAGCAAAAAATAACTTTCAGTTTGTCTTAGCTTACTTTTATTTTGCCTTGATTTAATTTTTTTAAAGATAGAATTTTAAAGCAAAAATATTTGCTTTTATTTTCTGTTTTCCACTTCAGGGCATGTAACATGTGGACTCAATTGTCCAGTTCTTCACAAATTAAGAACTTGAAGTTCTGGTAAAATGATGTTTTGTATGAGGGTTAGAGAAAAAGAGTTTGCTGGAAAGCTTCTTAAAGTATAACACGTGGAATAAGATGGGCACTTCGTTTAGCACACAAAATTTAGGTTTCTTTACATGTTTCGGTACAAGTGGAACAAGGATTGCATAATCCATGAAGCAACTACTGTGCAGCTAAGATATCCACCAAAGTCCAATTAATGAATGTAGAGAATTGAATTTACAAATGCACACTGGAAGTACAGCCTTAAGCACAAAACCCCCCATCAAACCATAAGCCCTATTTAACATTCATGTCCTACATAGTTCACATAGGGACATATCCTAAAGTCTTTATCTGGTAAAATTCTCATTGCCTAGATGTCAACAAGAGTTTTGCCAATTTGTTCAGTAGGGAATAATTTCTTTGCAGGTTTGAATTGTATCTGCCTACTGTACAAGAGACAGTCTATAAAGATGCTTTATTACTCGCAACTGTTTCTTTTTTCCATGTATTCTTCTTTATGGAATACATTTATCTCTGATAAATACTATATCTTCCTTTGCTGCCATGTGCTATGCATGAAACATAAAATAAAAGCAACCCAAACCTGAAAGCAGGATATACAAAGGTAAAGAACCCTCTGTTCTGTAACCTAGTTGCATTAAGCCAAAAGAAAACTTGAGGTGAATGATTTCTTCAATTCTCGAAAGATCAACTCAGCATACCTATTTCAGTCTAAAGCAGGAATGTCAGAGAAGTAAGACTTTAAACAGTGATTTATTCTTGCCTTTGACAGTTGAGGTACAAGATTATATTGGGAAATAAAAAAAACCTTGTGAGGTTTTGAGGGTTGCACTGAATGATACTTTGTTTACAGAGAGCTGGAGAGAACACAATTTTTCCTAGCTCTAGATTTGATGGAAAGCCTTTAAAAAATAGAATTACATTTTTCTGACTTGTTTTCTGTATGTTTTTGAATGTATTTGCCTTTACTACTGATTTATACACATTAGTGCAATATCTTTAGTGTACTGGCTGTTGGAGAGTTTCTTTAGGCATCTGCTTGTTTAAAATTTGTATCTGTTAAATGAAACCTTTAAACACATGTTGAAAGGGCCTGTAATCTCACAGGTTCTACACATCTTTTGAGTTTGTACCCTCCTAATTATTTTTTTCCATATTTACTGAGGGCCTTTAAGCAAGACCAAAATGAATGTACAACTTGCTCTACATCCTTGTCTCCTTTCGTAGTATGTTCAGTGACATTACAGAAAAAGGTAACTTGATGAATGTATAAATCCAAAATGTGGAAAAGGTATTTAACCTAGATAACATATGCAATGGAACTGATATTTTGATATTTAAAAGGCAGTTTATGAGCTTTCTAATTTAAGTACTAACTGGCACTTTGAAGTAGAAGACACTCTATCAATCTGTCTTGCACAAACTTGGGCTGCCTTTGTGTCGTATTTCTCATTTGTACTACTGAAAAATCCAGGTTGATTTCCCGGACGGTTGAAAAGCCAAGGAGCTGCATCTCTGCTTAGGCTCGATGATTTATGGATGATATGCTAGCTCTTTTTCTGTCCACCAACCCAACGTCACAGCAGCTTACAAGCTGCAGTGTCACTAAGACAGTTGTTATTACTCTTTCTTGAGTTGCACTTGCTCTCGATTCTTTAAAACAGTCAATTGTGACAGTAACTATGATGTATACTTTCCCTTCGTACAGGAGACAGAATTCTGCAGCACTGTTCATCTATCTGGCTCCCTTGTAGGCTTTTCACCTACTGCTGTAATTTATTTTTCAGAAGAATACCTCTTGAGAGTAAACACGGATACAGGAATACTGTGCTGTGTATGTGCACTTGTGTGTGTGCCCAGTTTTCTCTTTATACAACTTTGCTCTGTGCCTGAGGCTTTTTCCTCTATTTATTGCATATACCTGCTCTCCTCCATCACACTCCATTCTATAGGTTAGCCTAATCCATGCACTTTTTAATGACACTCCATTATGACACTTTACGGCAGTGCATAGATTGCCAAATTAAAAGGTAAAGGTTTCAAAAATCCTTATTATCAAGGATATTATATAATCTGATTTTTTCAATAATTCTCACTGTTCTGTTTAAACTCTATGTGAGTAAAGACATTTATCTTCTAGATCTTTCCAGCTTTGTTACAGCATTATTTTTATTGGGACAGTTTGTGAAGAGCAAAAATTTTCAGGGTCATAACTTTGACTCTTTTTGTGATTTTACAAACTGGAAAATTTTGTGTGTAACATTATCAGAAGCTAGTAATGGAGAAGAAAGGTTGATCTAAGTAAGATCAGAATTATTCAATTTGCATTTGAATGTTTATATGTTTCTCTGCCACGACATAAAGCAAAACTTTTACAGTAATTTTGCCATGTTAAGGTGTTGAACAGAAACAAAAACTGATTTTCACAGTTGAAAAGTATCCAGGGAAAAGAATAGGCTCTGTTCCCTCTATCTCACCTTATCTTGAAGATCAGGAAGACATTGCTGATGGAAAGGCAGAAGACCCCTCCTTTCCCTTCTCCTCTAAGTGGGTTGCAGACCTTGGTAGGAGGACTGCAAGTTGCTCAGTAGGTCAGGGTGGAAATGACAAGTCCTGCATTTCTGTGGGAAATTCTGTCTAGAACTTCTCTGTGATTGTTTCAATAGAATTTCTCTTCCATTCTGAATTTTAGCTTCAGTTTCATCATTTAGTTTTTCACATTCATTGTGTATAGCCTTGGCTAACAGGCCAAGTCCCACCGAGCTGCTTGCTTACTCCCTTTCCATGGCAAGACAAAATGAGAAAAAGAAATCTCATGGGTCAAGACAGGAAGAGTGCTTGCTAATTGCTACTGTGAGTGAAACCGACTTGATGTAAGGAAAATTAGCATTAATTTATATTCAATTAAACCAGATGCAGATAGTGAGAAATGAAGACAAACATTAATGTCTCTCCTCCTGTTTCTCCCAGGCTCAAATGCACTCTTTCATTCCTGTATCCTCCCCAGCAGGGAGGGTGGGGGGCAGGAGGCTCTGTGGTCAGCACGTAATTGTTGCTGCTCATTATTCCTTCCATACTTTCCCTCTTCTCCAGCATGACATCCTCACAGATTGCAGTTGTTTCAGGGAAAGCCCATCTTGTCTGGAATGACCCTGTCCAAGGGCTGCAATGGGGATATCTGCTGTGGAACCTGGAGAACCAGCTCCACCTCCTCCTCCTCCTCCTCCTCCTCCTTCTCTGACCTTCGTGTTCACACTGCTGTTTCTCACTGGTTTCATCCCTTCTCCTCTGTGCCAATGGCATCCTTTGCCTTTCCTTGGGTACATTTTCTCAGAGTCACCACCACCTCGGCTGCAAGGCCCAGCTATGCCCTGCACTGGGTCTTTTGGAAGCAGCTGCAGCTGATCATGTTCAGCACAGGGCAGCTCTGGTCTCTCCTCTCAGAGGGCTCCCTGCAGCCCCTGGCCAGCACCTGGGCAGCTGCAGTCCCTACAAAGACTTACTCATCTGCTCTCCTGCAATATTTTCTTACCCTGTTTGATATGCAAGCACACTGGATAAATTAAAAAGTAGGAAGCCTACATGCAAACAATTTAAATCCAAAAATAGAAACACTGAGTTTTCCTTATGGAAGCAAGAATTCATGTCTGTAATGTAAGTGCCAGGCTGTATGTAGATCCCAGCCCCACCACAGCTCCTGGTAATGTGCAAACAAGTTGGACACCAGCTGCTTTGCATCCAAGCTGTGAATTGGTTGCTTGGGGATGGAAACTGAGAGAGCTGGGATGAACTCTATCCAGGCTCTCTTGCCAGGTGACATAGGAGAGAGGTTCAATGTGCACAGGTCCATGCTCCCCATCCTCTCTTGCAAGGAAGAATATCTGCCTTTAAAAGCAGGCAGCAGCTATGTAAGTATCTTAGGTTTTCCAGCACTGAAGAAGAATATATTTTGACGTTTCATGCTTAAGTTCCACTTCTGAAAGGGATTTTTTGACTCCTGATTAATTTTTTAACTTTTCACCTATTTATCTCGAACATCTTATAGTTCTTGAGCCAGTGAGAGAATTTAGGAGCAGAGTGAAATGGTGAGATAATACAAAGGGAAGACAAGATAAGCAGGCAGTCAGTACATGACAGGTCATCTCACCCTGTTGGAAGTCTAGACATAATCCTAGCACTTCTCAGTGTCTGGAAAGTCTGCTAGGTAGACCTCTCTGCTCTTCACAGAAGACATCTCCTTTCTCTCCCTGCTCTCCTTCCTGTGGCCCATGAGCCCTGCTCCGAACTAAGAAATCACTGCTGTCCTTCATCCCAATGCCTTCCCTGTTGTTCTTCAGTGCTAGCTGTACTAAAAAGGTCATTCTGCCTACAAATTACTCCTTCACAGGATAAAATTAAGCAAAGAAAACCTCAGGGAATGTCTGCCATTTGAAAAGTGCTCTTACCTAGGTAACAAAATGTGTAGACTTCGAACCTACTAACAGCTTTCAATTTATAAATTTGTTTTTAGAGATGATGTGGAAAATTTCAGCTTTTTCACAATTGTGTATAACAACAAATATATTTTTTTTCCAATAACTTCTCTTTTAGAACACTGTTGTTCTCTTATTTTATATCACAGTGCCCTGAATATTTTTGCTGAACACATTTGTTAGACACAGCTGAGTTTCAGTCAGCCTTGCAGCTTTTTCATTTTGGTCATGACAAAGTATTAGTTTCCAGTAGAACTGGCTCTGATACTCTCAGGTTTCTTTGTAACCTTCAAAGTGAAAAACCCAACTATTTCTCATTTGTTTTGGGTGCTTTTACCTCACAAGCAATTCTGTCTTCTCAAAATAAATGAATGTTTAGTTGCTGCTTTAGTTTTTACCCACATTCTCAGCAGTTTTCTCATAGTATAGAGTTCTACATTACAGTAAGACACTCACTCTCACTTTGTTTATAACTGTGCTAAGCTGTATGCTATTCTCATAGAGAAAACTTTTCTTAGCTTTCCTACAAACTACCACTGAAACATTAATACATTGGGTTTATATGGAGTTTTTCAGCTTGTCAACCCCTAAAAAAATAATTTGGGTGATTTTAAAGACAGCATGATTCACAGAGAATGGCTCTTAAAGTCCATGAAATTCTTTAAATAGCTTCAAGACCTCCTACAGTTCTTGTTTTATTTGTGAACTGTATGATACATTACGCTCACTTCAACCAAATTTATGTTGTTGTTTTAGTCAGCAAACACACAGGGCATAAAAGCTAATAATTTTTTCTGTCTAATATGCTTTACATGAAGACATTGCTTTAAATTGTTTACATGTACCCTATTATGATCTGAGCCTCTTAATTCATGGTGGAATTACAAATAAAACCAGCAGGAATCATAAACAGAAAAAAATATCTGGTTTGTGTATTTGTGAAAATAAAAGCTTTTTCTGATAGTGAAATTGCTTTAGAGGTATGTGTATTTCATTGCAGCTATTCTAATTTCTTTCTTCTATCACTTTTTTTTTAGTATAATCTCTGTGCAACATTTGAGTTATAAATCTCTTTTTTGTCTGATTTTAAGTTTAATCTTACTTTAAACACTCTACCATCTCTAGCTGGTGTAAAAGGGCCAAATAAATGAAGTTATATCTATGCCACCTGGGAATCTCCCCAGGTATTGCTTTTATTGTTGTACAATTGTGAAATCCTAAATTTTTATCTTAGCTTCCATTTCTGCTACATGGTTTTTAATATTTTGTACCCTATTCTCAATATATTTCATATTCTTCAAACTGTACCTTTTTAAAGTCCAATATTTTTGTTCTCCTAGCCTTATTAATCTTCTCTTGACTCCCTAAAATTTGATGCTGTTGCTCTACAATCATATGAATCAAATCTTCACCAACTTTTGTCTCATTAATCACATATGTTTATTTTCTTGGGGATACATCCAAATACATGTCTGACTGCTTGATCACTCAGCAGATTTGAAAAGAAATAGCTCCATTTTGCCTCCAGAAATAACGTTCCATGGTCATTTCACAATTTCTATTCTAGTCTATGCCAGGGTAATTGAAGTCTTCATGATTAATGAGGTGCCTCTTTAAGAGAAACTGTTATGGAGACAAACTTTTCCTGACCTGTCTCTTTTCACACTGGTTTGCACATTTTTATCTATTTCCTTATAACATAGTTTGTACCTTCTCTATCATACATTTCCATCCAGACTGCTCCCATTCTGCTAAGCCATTCTGCATGCAGAATATAACTTCTCTGATCTTAAAGATATATTGTCCTTTACTGAATATACTCTCCTGTTACTATGGTGTTTTCATAACTTCTTAGATTTCTGAGCCAGCTCTCAGTTAACCTACAGTAATTAAGTTATTTTTGTCTAAACACATATGGTTTCAACTCTGCAATCTTCTGTCTTTATATAATCCCAAAGAATTAATGTAAAACAAAGGCTTTCTTGGCTCACTTTTCTGAAGAAAGTCTTCTTATCACTTTCAATTGACTATTTTCAACAGTCTGCACTATATTACCTTCATTTTGACCTTCTAGAATAATTTGTTCTCCTTTTATTGTAACTGTGAGTCATGAAGTTTTTAGCCTGAGGATGTGCATGTACAGGTTGGGATCGTTGTAGCTTCAAGGGACTCACCAGCTTGAAAATCTTACACAGAGAGGGATTGACAGATGATTAGTGTGATCCCTGACTAGGCAAGAGGCATTCAGTATCTGGGATAGGGTTCAAGGAACACAATCTAGATAGAAAAGCAAAGCATACTGTTGTGGGAAAGACAGAGGTTAAATCTTTTTATAGAACAATCATCCAGAATCAATAGTAGCTTCAGATAAACAGAATCATAAAATAGAGTTATTGAATGGCTTGAGTTGGAAGGGACCTTAAAGACAATGTAGATCCAAATCCCCTACCCTGTACAGGGATACCTCCCATTAGAACAGGCTGCCCAGAGCTCCATCTAACCTAGCTTTCCCCTTCCAGGATGGGAAATAATAATTAGCAACCTTAAAACACAGTGTATTTTAAGTAAAAGGCTTTGGAATTATCTGTTATTCTTGTTTTGTTGTCTAGCTGATTATTGCATCCTACCTCCACTCTCACCCCCCACACCCTCCCTATTCCTTTAACTGTCTCTTCTTTCAGACAAAAGAAATGAAAGCAAAAAAATAATTACATAATGCCTTTTGTTTTTATCTCATTTTTTCATCAGACACATTTCTTTTTACAGTTCTTAGCAAAAGTCAGGAATGAAAGTGACATTTCTTACACCAAAAAATAAAATGGTGTGACATAATGCAGACATTAAGAGCATGACAAGATGACAAGGAGGATAATAGGTAGAGAGAGAGGGACCAAGTTCAAAACTCATGTGTAGCCTCCTGAGGCTATTATTTTTAATTGACTGAGCTTTTGGAGTAATCAGTAGCTAATAAAATCTAGTATTTCATCACTAAACCTTGCTTTTAATTTGTAATTAATCTGTGAGTACCTTTGCCCTTTCTTCAGTAACTGTAGAAAATAGTGGTGAAAACATCATTAAAGTCTGTAGGATTTTTCCCACTCTGAATAACACTTTACAGCTCCAAACGTCCTCTGCCTTGTGCTATAAATAAATTTGCATACTCTTTCCTTGAAGGCTTCTAGCCTCAGCCCTTAAGTAAATAAATAAAGAAACCACAACCCTATTGGCCATGCCCTTTCAGCAGAACACGCTGTCTATTAAGATGAGCTATTCCTGTATCGCTGAATGGCCGTATTCACCAGCCCATGAATTTGTAATTTAGCGTGTTTACTGCAGTCCTGGGATGTGTACTGCTTAAAATGTTCACTGGGGACTTTGTCATTTAGCTGTGTCATATTATTATACTGTGTAATGAAACATAACCACATAATGCATATAAATAACAAAGTGTCAGCTCCCTGCCAAAATATAAAGAGAATATAAAATGTGCCTTCTATCACAATCCCAGATAAAACAGCATAGCAATCTTCTAGAGAAATTAAAAAGTTAACTTGGTGAAATTATTACTCTTCCTTTTCAGTTAAATACAAGCAAAAGGAGTAGGCTCTTCATTTTGTAACACTTCCCAATCTTTGTTCCCTACTAATGTTTCTAATTCATGATTTTTATTTTTAATATGGTCCTGGCATAACTCTTTCAGCTGTAAAGTACACACTCCTATACATATCCATCTTCTGCCTGGCTTCTTCCCTGCAGCTGTCCTCTTTCTGTCTCCTTTTGCTGCAATCTTGACTACAAATATTTGGCATTTTCTTTCTTTTCCACTTGCCCTTAACTTGTCCTTAGTACTTAGAATGAGCTAGGCTAAAAAAGAAAATCTGGCCCAGATATATGCATGCACACAGTAGCAATTCATTTCCAGATGAAATTTCAGCTCTCAAAATTCTGAGTTTGAGAAATCCTTCATATTCATTTATCCCCACTTATTTAGTTGTATGTCTTTCTCTCTTTTGTAGACTGCACATGGAAGCTGTCTCCAGTGTTCATAAATGAACATATACAAAAATTGTTGTAAAGCACCATTTCATACACACACACAAAAATTACAATAATTAAGAGGAAGAATAAAAGTCTATCACATAATCACAAACACACTTAAAATCCAATATAGAAAACTAAAGCACATGGCAAATATGCTGAAAGAAAGCAGAGCAGAACACAAACATGCTTGAAGTGGCACGTTAGAAACAGCAGTAAACACAGTTTTTGAAATAGGGCAGAAAGTGAAACACTCTCTAACAAGCAGTTCCAGAAGAAATCTAACAAGTATGAAGAATACTAATTAAAAAAACTTGAAATGAGAAGAGAGAGAAAGGATGAGCTAATTTCCTCTCAGCAAGATTTTGTGGGGAAAATATAAAAAAGGAACAGCACTGTCCTTTTGACTGAAAATTATACTTTTTAAAAATCTATTTGTAAGTTTCTTAATGTCTCAAGCACAAGAGAATGAATGCCATATGATATGTTCTAATATTGGCTCAAATTTTTAAAAAAATATCTTCCACTTTGTTTATTCTTTTTGTGGTTGCCAAGAAAATCTGCATGTCTTTGCTTAAGCTGAGAATCTGAGAATAATTTTTTATGTTGTATGTTCAAATACTCACATCAGAGTAGTCATAAACTGTACATACTATTTTCCATATTGGGGCATTCTCTTTCCACACCACCCTAGTCTGGAAGCCTAAAATGGGGTTGTGAGAACAGGTTTAGATTGGGCAGGTGTTAAAAAGAAAATAAGTCTGAAGCCTAAAACCCAGCCATAAAATCCTGCACTGACTTACTGGTTTTAGAAATGATGTGCCATGTAAAATACTTGCTGTCCATGCTAACTATTTGAATAACAACTTCTGTTCTTTGGTCTCCTCAGTCATATATCTGTTCACAAAGGAAACTAAAACAAAAAAGAATCAAACCCATATTTCATACATGGAAAAACTGCAACTAATACAGGTCCAACTTTACTCAGGTGTAAAATATTCATAATGTTTTCCTCATAGCATAATCCCAGTAGAAAAATGGGGAAAAAAAAGAGGAAAATATCCCACCGCTGAGTAAAATTAAGCAGATAAATTCTAGAATCTTTCCACAGAAAATTGTTGATCCAAAGAGAATAAATTCATTGATAATAATCTGCTCAGATCTCATCAGAATGACAGTATGTCTTCCATGAATGGAATGAATTGTCTAATATGATGAAGTTCCTAAAAAACTGAATAATCTTAGTCTAAATGTATTTTTATCTGCCTATTTTCTTCTTTCTTGCTTTGATATTTTATCTACTTTTAGTCAAACAAATTCAGTCTCTCCAGTAGTATAATCTGCTCAGTAATCTGTCCAACGAATTAAATCTTTCTATTCGTAGATCATTTGGAGGAATGGGAGAAAAAACTGGACTTTGTTTAATATAAAATATAGCCAGATACATAGTGATATATGTTCATATATATTTTACTTTTTTTTCCTAAAACATACTTCTAATCTCTAAAAGCATTTAAAAAGCAGCCTGATTAAGTTAAGGATGCAACCCAACATCTAACTATTATTTAGGCTGATAGCAAACAGTACATGTCCCAGCACAATATTTCAGAGCACAGGAAATATCATTTAATAGCAACCCTGACATTGCAGCAATTACCCAGTCACTGTTCAGTCTGGTGAAATCACGTAACTCAAATGGAGATATGAATTCACAATTAAATATGAACTAGCTAGTATTTTCATAGATTTTTGTACATTTATCATCTACTTTTGAGGGCTTAGCTGGTTAAACTTTTCACTGGAAGCAATCTGAAAGCTGACCTTTGCCTTTGAACTGTTTGTGAAAATCCTGAGTGTAGTATCACACTGGAATGTTGCCTCAGAAGCTTTCAGGCAGGAGCAGTTCAGCATACGGCTTGCTCTCAGGTTTAGCTCTGTGTTGTGGCCCTGAACTCCAGTTATTCCAGCATGCAGCAGGTCACCTGCAAAATGTAGGTCTCTCCCCCCCTCTCTCTTTATCAGTAGCTGAGCCTGAAGAAGGGAGAGACTTCAGTTCTGTCTGGGAAGAGGCTGAACTGCTGGAAGAGAGCTAGCCAGAAGGATTCTGGGACCTGGCACTCTCACTTTTTCCAAGCTGGATGAACAAACACAGCACTGCTCATCCTTGACAGCATCAGCATTTTACAAGGGACTTACAGGAATCTCATCCTTGTAGCAGCAAGCACAGTGAGCTCCCCTCACTGGTGTCTGTCCTAAGTACTCTGCTCGGGCTGAAAGACAAACCATTCCAGGCACTTACTTCAGCAGCTGGCTGTTGCAGCTCAGTGGAGTGAAGAAATAAAGACCACAAACAAAACACTGATGCTAGGCCAAGCAGCAGATGCTCAGAGTGCCCTTGGTAAGTTTTAAAAGTCACCAGGGGCTCATAAAGGAGATATCCCCTGAGGATTCGAGGTGGAGCAACTTCTACTAGGGACTCAGCTATGATATGGCATCACCTTTATTTGCAGATGATTACACAGCATTAACTAACAGATTCTCATCATTCTGGGGCTGTGAAGATGCAAGAGTGTGGATCTCCACAAATAAACAGGTTTTCTTTCAGAGAGGGTCTAAATGAGGGAAAAGAAATTGGGTAACAGCAGTGACAGGTTGGACCCTAAAAGCCAGCAATTTTCTGGCAGTATAAAAGGAGTGGAATTCAGGGAGTGGAACTGGAGACACCCTTGGGAGACCCTCTGGAGCACCGAAGGAAAGGCAGGATTAGTCCAGGCAGAAACAAGGCTTGATCACATTGTCTGCAGGCAGTCATCCCATTGTGCCCAGGATAGAAAAGTGACAATTTTCAATAAAAGAATATGCTACTATCTTTCTTACCAAATTATTTCACTTAATTTATCCTTCTGTGAGGTCTACCACAGACTTGGAGAACAGTAGTCTTAATAATACTTGTGATTGTTCTTCAACAAGTAGAAAGGAAAAAAAAATGAAGCACTTAGTCCATACCTTTGTCTGCAGCATTTTTGAGTGGTTTGTTTTCTTCTTTTCCCTCTTACACTTGGTTAACCACAGTTGATTTAATCTATTATGGGGCAAAGGCAATTTCAGTTGCTTCACAATTACAGTTTAAAATTACTTCTTTTTAAATACCCAGTATTCAGGGTTTTTTCCCCTGAAGAGCATTTCTTCCTTCAGAGTCCAGAACTCCTATTAAAGAAAAATTCTTTTCCATATAAGTGGAAAAATAAATTTGAGCAAAAATTCTGTAACTTAGATTAAATTCTGTTTAATAAGCAAAGTTTTGATCGATAATGCCAGTCACTCTGTGAATATTCACTGAAAGTGAACATAAAAAGGGGTCATGGACTCATTTGAATTGATTCACATACAGGTAGATGCATATTGACATTAAAAATATTTATGGTACATATCCAGATTTCTGCATTTGTGGGTCTGGAGCAGAACCGATTTATTTACACCACAAAAAATAAAGTACCCTTGCATGGAACACGGATCTCAATGACTGAAGTGTTCAAAGTTGTGGCAAATGAAGCTTCAAAACCATGTTGTTAAAAAATATGTCTTAAAATACAGTGCTGACAAACATAATCTAAAGCAAAGTCGGATAACCAGCCACTTTGCTTCAAACTGTCCTCGTAATGAGCTTTGAAATATAATCAATAGTATTGATCTAAAGGTGATTTCCATGGGAGTAAGGGCCAGTTAAATAAAAGTTGGAGGGGAAAAAAATTGTTTGTGATTTTCCAGTTAGTTTTGCTATGAACCTGTTCATATTTTCTAGCTTCAATCTAATAAAAAATTCCTAACACAGACCATTATTTGCTGGTTGAAAGTAATAGGCCAGAAAAAAATACTAGTTAATAATAAATTTTCTACTCTCCCATAGTCCACAATTTGTATTAAAAACCCTCACTGTCTGATATTTTCAATAAAGTTCTGAATAAGCATTTTCAGTCCTCAAAGAAATATAGACTGAATTAGGTTCAAAACAAATAATGACTAAAAGCATCGTTTTGCTTTATCTAAGCCAGGTCTAGCTGTTCTGCTGCCTGCACTCTATTTTTCACTTGAGGATAGATTGTCACAGCCCTTTTTATTCTCTCCTGCTGGGTATAACTGCAATCTGAAGGAAGAAAATGCACTGCAGAAAGGAAGAGTTTCCCAGATGCACTGCAAATTCCACCCCCAGGCTCAGGGCTAAAATGTCAGCTACTGATCTGCTGCCTCCGAAACATTTTTTCCTGTAATTATCCCACCTATTTCTGATTAAAAAATTCCAGGCCACAATGCATACAACACATCAAAAAACGTTGCATATGCAGATCTAGGAAAAATGTGAAAAGCAGCTTCTACCTGCTGAACTAGAAAACTGAATAATGGGGGGAGCTCTGTTCTCATTTCTTCTTGATCCACCTCAGGGTTGCCTGGCTAGTGGTGGAAGGATAATTAAAATGTACCAGCACAGAGGGCAAGAAGGCAGGAAATAGAGGTGAGCTACTGCTGCCTCCTGCACTGGCAATGGAACACTGCCACAGTACACATTCCTTGTAGGGCAAATTATAAATTAATAACTCCTTCTCCAGTGATCCACTAAAACTATTTGGTTTCCTTCCTTCACTGTCTGTCTAAGCAAACAAACATACTGTGACTGATAAAAGCAAAATTCTCCACTTTGCTCTAGTCTCTAATTATTCAGGAAGAAACCTCAGACTGACAGAAACATTAGTTTGCAAGTGATTTTTTTTTCTGTGGCTTCAGGAAAAAAAAAAGTACAATTCCAATCACCTTATATTCCATTCCTGTAAAGAAACCATGATAAGGGAAGCAGAACTATCAAAAGGCTAGAGAAGTTCTCCACTTGCAATGGATGCCTACATCTGCTAGGTTTTGTAAACAAAAATAAAAATAGTTGCTTTGGAAACCCAGTTATGAAAACAGTTCTGTTCTCTGTCATCTATTTTGGCTCATCGGGGATTTGTTTTGTTTTTAATTCAGTAGATCCTGACTACATATCCCCACCTGTAGTTCTAATCAGTGGTTACAAATATTGCAATTAGCTGCTGTGGAAATGATTATGTTGTCACAAACAGAGGATTAGAACTTCATATGAGAAAAAAATCATCAAGAGCAGATGAATGCCTGAGAAAAAAATTAAGATCTGGGTCTCATGCTAAGATTCTTAATAACAAAATAGAAAATGAATAGTGACAAAGAGGAAACCAGAAAAGTATTACTGCTTGCCTTTAATGTAATTTGCCCCAAAGGTTATTAAAATCCATTGATTGTGAAATGTCTGTTCTCAGGCAAAGATTTAAACTGATTAAAATGCACAGTGTATTGGGGATTAAACCTTTATCCCATGACAAAGTTCCTCTCAAAGGAAACATAAATTACTGGATTCTGAAATTCTAAGAAAAGGATTTACTTTGAGAAGGAAAACTGTTTAATTTTATCTACACCAATGCAAGAAATAAGGGACCAGTCCTGCTCTCGCTTACAGTTCTTGGCCAGAACAATGTAAAAACTACTCTTTCCTAAAAGCTGTGATTTCCACATTTTTCTAGATTCAAACTCTGCTTTTGTAGGGCTTACAGACCTATAAATGGGTGCAAATGGTTGTATTGGTGCAAATTCCTGCCACACTCTCAGGAAGCAGCTACAGCCTATCTCTGGTATCATGAGCACTACCTGCACTATCAATTCTGAATAAAAAAAAACATTTTCCTGTCAAAGATAAATTTGAGTGACTCCTAAAAAGAATTGTGATATTATTTACAGTTAGAAATCATTCTGATTATATGAAATGCATTTTCTGAAAGTATTCATTTTCAAGATGACCCATCCTTTTATTTGGGTCAATGAAACTCCATTAATGCACTAGCAAAATTACAAGAAATTCAGTTGGTTTTGTTGCTTAATGCATGCCAGAGAGGCAAAGATGACTGTTATCCCTGGCAGACACTTAACAGCAAATAGCTGGTTCAATACAGCATTCTGCATTCTGAGATGTGAAGATCACATTGTGTGAGGCTCACCTTGATAATAGATCTCATTATTTCCTTTAAGGTCCCCCACTTGCTGTTAATTCTGGACCTCAGTGTACACATATTTGCCTCAGATCAGATATCTCAGGCATTTTTATCAGATCACAGACAATAGGTGCTTCTAGTATCTTCATCTATTGAATTTTTGTCAAATGCTTTATAAAAGACCTCTGCTTCTTCGGAAAGCATGTCTGTCCAATGCTGATAATCCTTAGAGTACAAAGCTTACAATATATTTTAAATAAATTCAGATATTGTCTTGAAAAAGGCAAATTCTCCCAATGTATCGGAGCACAGTGGAATTTTATATTTCTTAATAAATAAGCAACAGTTTTCACTATGTTGTATTAGTCCAAACCAGTACACACTTTGAAGAGATTCTCAACTACATTTTGTTATTACTTTATTGAGTTTCAGCTCTCTTCTACCAAGTCTTTCAGATTATTTTGACTCCCTGTTTGTTGCCTCACACATTTGAGACTCTGGGTGGGGATGCTTTTAATATAAGAGCATATTAATTTCTCCTGATACTATTCAAATTTTGTTTTCTAGTATGTTATTTAGTGTGTATCTAATTTACACATGCATTTAATAGAAATAGCCACATACAATAAATAAAAAGATTAATTTGTTTAATCATATCTGTGCTTTTCTCCTGCCAGTCTTGATTGGATGAGTCTAGTAGCACTTTTTTTACTGCCTGCTAATGTTCAACTTAGAATGAATGAATGCCTCATTGCAACCTTTTTATCTTTTGTGGAAACATTGCCCATTTTACTATGTGAACTCACCTCATTCCACTAGGTCTTTGGGTACATTGCACATACTCTGTCATTGCTTAGATATTCCTTTCACCATATCTTAGCACCTCCTCCCACTGTTCCAGATTGCAAATCTGGTTTTTTTCAGCCTCAGTTCCACACTCAAGGCTTGTATTTTCCCATGTTGGTGTAAAAAAAAAAAAAGCCTTTTCATCCATTTAATGTTCCCATAGAATTCAGGAAACTTCAAATATTCCTAGCAGTTTTACAGTCAATCTATTCTACATGAGTTAAGTGGAAGCTATTAAACACATCAAGAGCTTCAGAGCTGGCTATTGTTAGAAAGAAGACTACCTTTCTGAAACTGTGCCTTTTCCTGACATCTCTTGCTAGCAAAGGCACAGTGAAGTGCTGTTCAAAACTCTTCTATTTCCAGGGAGTTTAAACTCTCATGCAGCTTTTAACTGCCTGTTTTTCCACGGCTGGTCCCTTCTTTGTTGCTCCTTTTCCTCTGTTATCTGCAATGTCTCCTGATCGTTCAATGCTTCAGCGCTGTTTTGCACCATAGGTGCTTCTCACTGCCTGTGTTAAAGCAGCCTGGTAAGCCTGGACAGCCCAGGCAGAGCCTAAGGTGTGGCTTCATCCCAGCTGCATGTCAAAACCATAAGAGTCATCTTTGGTCTGACCAGGTCCTCCAAGCCCTGTGTCCATCTCTCAGAGAGCACAAAAGGATGTTTCTAACAAGGGTATAAGAACAGAGTTACCATATATCTCCCCTTGAAGTATACCCTTTGCCTCCAAACTTTTTTGCAGCTCAAGTAATTCCTGATCATATACACATTTAGAAATCTCACAAGGATTTCTTTTCCATTACTTTCACCAGCTTTCTCTGGTATCTTTGTAAGCTTAAATAATTGCAGCAAATTCTGGCAAGGAGTACCACAACTATTGCAGACTCTTTAACTCACCTATATTTTGGCTACTTTTGACCCCTTCCTCTCCTGGCCTCTGGTAAAGATGCAGAAAACAATCATTTCCAGTCCCTAGCTACCCAAATCAGCTTATACCATGCCTACTCATTTCTTTTTCAAACAGAAGGCTTCTCTTTTATTTACCTGTTGCTCACATGGATGTTGAGCTTTGATAATCCTTGTTGCCTTTACTCAGACTATCTTCAACTCCACGCTCTCTGAGATGGAGAGGACCAGAACTGCACAACTACCACTGTATGGCCAGTGGCTGTTCCACTGGGTCACTCCTTGAATTTCTGTTTCCACTTAGGCTTGACAATGCTCCCAAGGCACCCAATTCTGCCTCTGCCAGAACTGGCCAGCTCATATAGGCACAGTCCCAAACAACACAATATTGTGCACTCAGTGTTGGCTTTAGATTAGCAGCACAATTCTGCTGCCTAAAACCTGTAAAAGAAATTTCAGGAAGAAGGTATTTAAAGCAAAGAGATTTTCAATTGGGGTGTTATGATTTTGATGAAGGCTCAATATTGATGAAGGCTCAATAACATTTGGGTTTGTGGGGACCTTTTTTCTGGTGAGTGAGACAGATTACACTGGACTCCATGGTGGACTCAATAATCTCTCTACTGTTACATTTATAATAATAAATACTTTTATGCTATAGCAATCTCCTTTTAGAAAGCCATTGCAAAAAGCAAAGGCTCCTGTTTAAATGATAATTTAATTAATCCTGTAATGTCTATCAGCCATTCAAAGAAAAATAGTCAATATTTATTGCAATGCTCAGCAGCAACACTAAGCTATAACTAGGGCTATGACATGACATGGGAAGCCATCTGAAGCAATTGTCAACCAGGGATTTGGTGAATAGAAAATTACTGTAATTACTGGCCATTTTGTTTCAAAATATCAATTTTATTTAGCAAGTTGGCAGGATCTCCTCCTATTGATGACTATATGATGTTAAAATTAAGTTAATTTTCCTAATTTTCATTTTGCATTCTTCTAAAAAAATAAAGTCAACAAACTGAACAACCCTATCGCTTCATTATTAACAGATAATTCTGAAATTAAATTGCTGATTTTGGCTGGAGTAGAGTTCATTTTCCTCAGAGTGGCTAGTGTGGGGCTATGTTTTGGATTTGTGCTGAATAGAGGGTTGACACTACAGAGATTTTTTGTTATTGCTGATCAGGGCTTGCACAGAGCCAAGGCCTTTTCTGCTTTCCATACGGCCGTGCTGGGGAGGAAGTTGGGATTGCATGGGAGGTCAGGAGGAGACACAGCTGGGACAGGTGACCCAAACTGACCAAAGGGATATTCCAGACCCTATGACATCATGTTCAGTATAAAAAGTGGGGAAAGAAGGAGAAATTTGAGGATGCTTTGTGTGGCAGGGTTTGTCTTTCCAAGTCACCATTACACGTGATGTCCCAGAGGTGGCTGAACACCCGCGTGTCCATGGGAAATGATGGATTAATTCCTTGTTTTGCTTTGCTTGTGTGCTCAGCTTTTGCTTTCCCTATGAAACTGTCTCTACCTCAACCCATGGGTTTTCCAGCTTTTACCCTTCCAGTTCTATCTCTGATCCCTCTGGTGCAGTAGAGAGCAAAGTGGCTGTGTGGGGCTTGACTGCTGGCTGGGGTTTAGCCACAACAATTTGTATCATGCTTGTAGAGACATAACACTTCCAGCATGCATCAGAAAGATATGATTTTGTAAATCCCTTGGATTTCTTTTAGTCTCTGTTGAGGTATCATCTTCCTCATCTGCAGGTTGCCGCAGGATTCCCTTTGACAAATATTTTTAATTGTGATATATCCACTGAAATTATATATTCTGTCTCTTACCTCTTTTCTGCCATGGCCTGACCTTGCATATCTGAAACTACCCCTAGAAGTGCATTCTATAGCATTTCTTTCTCATAGATTCCTAAATTTTTTATAAATATTAAATCATAAGCTAATTCCAGACACTTGAAGAAACTGAAGAGTATTTATGAGCAATTCTTTCTCCCAAACTCCACTGCATAAATCAGAAAACCAATATGATGTAGCAGACACCACATGAGAAGAGCTTCAAACAGGGACTAAAGTATTCTCCCCCTGAATATAGCTGCAGGAAGAATGTAAATCAACAGTACATTAAAACTTGTATTTTCCCTGATGTAGGGTCCTTATGAGACCTTGGGTGATTAAGCAACATGACTTGGAGCCTTTATTCCAGAAGTCAGTGCTTGTTACAGATATATCAGGTGACAGGCTCAGTGTTGAACAAAGACAGTGCTAATTGCACAGCAGCCAGCACAGTCACCAGCAGTATTTTGGGTTTCCTTGGAGTTTGCCAGTCAAGCACTCAACCTGCCTACCAGAGCCTGTAAAATCTAGAGAGATCAGAGCAGGAGATGGTATTGCTGGAGGCTATAAAAAGCAGGCTGTATTTTTGTCATGTCTTTGAAAGGTTTCCCAAAATGCAGGTTTGTCGCAAACATTGTCCTGCAGCTTGTGGCTATCAAACACAAAATCTGAAAATACAGCTGGGATTGCAGCTTTTTATAATTAAAATATTGATTTCTTTTTTACGTTTTAAAAAAAGCACACATGGAGGTTCAATGCGTGGCCTTCTTACCATTGTCATTTCTGTATCATTTTTGAAAGTCCTTAAACTCTGGATTTGAATTTAAGGAGAAAAAGTGCATATAGAAGGCTACTTAACAGCCCACTTTCAGGGCCACTATCGCACATTAAGTACTTTAGGTTGTGGACTCTTCCTAGTGGTGGAGCCCACACAGGATCTTTCTTTCTTGCCATTAATTAATGCCATTAACATCCACCTTTCCTGCTGCAACAGCAGTAGCAGGCTGAGACCAAGACACACTTTCCTGCCTCTGACCTTTCCTCTTTTTTTAGACATCTGTCACATAATATTAGAAAAAACAAATTGAGAGATAAAGAGCTTAATGGGTCAAACTTCCTTAAACCCACTACAAGGAAAGAAAATGGTTTTTGCCTTTAAAAAATGAAAAAAGAACAACTGGGCTCCTTTGATACCATTCTGCCTTGCGTCTGATCACTGTCCCATGGGAGATGGAGAGGCTGAACACTGCATGAACCTGTCTCTGCAGCTCACTCCTCTCTGGGCATTTTCAAACTCACTCCACAGTATCTTTTGGTCAGTTCTTAAAAAACCTTCAAGAAATACTGTATTGATTTTGATTCAAAAATCATCAGAATAAGGGGACCAAAAGCCTGGTTTTTCTATCTACAAGAAGCTTTTTTGTACAATCTTAATTCATTTTGAAGAAATAACAGACAGGTATGCAAATGGTTGTGTTATAAAGAGCAGAATAGCCACTGAATAACAGCCTGAGAATTTTATGGTTTATTAAGACAGCATTTGAAACAGCTCTCATTTACATGAAGGTCTTCTTACCCTTCCTATATGTGACTCAGAATTAGCTTTGATACAGTTTCTGTCCTGCCATATGATGCTGAAACCATCACACACTCACTGTTGCTGTCTCTTAATGACAGGGCACTGCTTCAGTATGTCACAATAAGCACGTAAAAACTGAGGTGGCTGCCCAAAATATTTAATTTCTTTAATGTTCCAACTGGCCAAAAAAAAATTGACAAAATGGGTTTTCTCCTAAAGCCTCTTACATTTCTTAACTAAGCTTAACTGGAAAGTGGTGTGAAGTCCTCATTGTTTTATTATTTACATACCCACTTCCTTATATAAAGGAGTTCTGAGATGCTTAAATAAAATTAAATACAGAGTAGGGTAATCATATGTTGCAGGGGTAAAGAGGGAAAAGTAATGATGCTTTATCTTCAAGAAAGTTCTCAGCATGATAGAAATAAGTATTTACCATTTTGATGAAATATTAAGGACATTATTAGGAAAGCCTATTATTCACCTGTTAAAAAAGTGACACTCTAAATTCGTGACACAGAACATAAACAAATAAAAAGGCCACCTGAGGTTTTTTGTATCATACCTTATCTGTGAGTTGTCAGGTTTAGGATTTTTAATTTTTTTTTTGTTTGTTTGTTTTAATTTTGTAATGAAGCAGATGAGGCTTGGCCCTCAATACTTCTATTACTGCGTTCACACGTAGATAGACCATACTTCTATAATCTTATATATCGGCCACCTGCACATTTCTCTTCCTCCCAGACTAATAGGTGAAGAGCAGGGACTGTGTTTCTCCAAGCAAGTGTGGGGGGAGGTAGGGTTGTTCGTTGAAGTTTAAATCTCTACTTGCATTCCCGGACTGCTACATCTCCAGCATTTGGGGATTTTTCAGCTTTACTAGCAGTAATTTGTAGCAGCTCAGTGTATAAACTCTTTCTTTCCTCAATCCTTTTTAAAGTGTCCTTTTGCTTCTTTTCCTCTATTCTTCTTGCCCATGGTAGCATGAAAGTATTTGAAGATGATGAAGTGAAATGTTTGATCTTTTTTGAGGTGTTTCTGCCTGGACCCAGTGCATTATCTTGTGTGTCACTAGATAATACCTGAGGGGAAAAAAGGCCCTGAAAATATAAAAATAATCATAATATGAAAAAAATTTCATTTTGCCCCATTGCTTCTGAACAAATTTAAACAGCTGCTGACAGCTCAAGAAAACTTTGAAAAATGTTCTTTTTAGAAACTATTGTAATATATCACATTTTCTGTATATTTCACTTCTCTTATTCTCTCTTTCTCAAGACATTTGCATGAGAATGAGATCTTTCTTTCCAGTATTTTGCTGACTCTGGCTGTCGTTGTACAGATTTGGTTCAGGCTGCTTGGACAAGACTTCTGGCAGTGCTCGTGTCTTTTCAACAGTAACAAAACTTCTGGATAGCCAAAGAGGCCAGGGAGGAGGAAGTTTATGTCTTGCTCTTGCAGTCAGTGAAGTGCAGAGCCTATTGCAGTTCCCAGAAGCAGAATAACACTTATGAACCAGGCCTGGCTATCTGGACTCCTCACAGTTTGATGGAGGCAAGAGTCTCCTAAGTCCTTGTGGAGCTCACTTCTGTAAAGCACCCTACGCCCCGGGCTAATGCAGCACAGCACTTGCTCTTCCAGTTAATTCCTAGTATGCTGATTAGCTCTTGTAGATCTGGGCCAAACACACACTGTCTCATGCAAGACTGAGCACTGCCTCTAAATAAAATAAAACAAAGTGGATTTCCTGCTGTCAAGTGTTGAAATATCTGATATGCATGGAAAGTTCTACCTTAACTTCATTTGTTTGTGCCTCTCTATACTTACTGGTTGGTAACCAAAAGGCCTGAGAAACCTTAAGAAAGGCTGCTCCCTTGTGGTTTTTCTAGCTAGGCAAGAATGAAAAGTTCTCATAAAATCTGATATTATGCAAGTTCTTAGTTGAAGTTGTTAATCCCAGAAAAAGCATTGATGATAAATGAATTAGGGAAGTCAGTACTATTCACGTGCCCCCAGGTCTCCAAATATTTTAGCAGTTCTCCAAGGATTAAAACCTTGAACAAATGGTTAAGTCAGGTATCTAAACTGAACAGCATCTTCTCAGGCAAAATGGAACCTGTGAACCTTCTCACATTTTCCATATCCAGGGACAAACGCCTCTGTGATTCAGGGGATTATTCCTAGAAAGCAGCTGCTGGGCCCTGGGCCCACAGTCCAGGCCAAGGAAGGGTAAATTCACACAGCTTCCATATTGCTGGCAGAGCCCTCTCTGAAGGCATACCAGGGCTCTCAGGAACAAGCTGGAGCCTCAAGCTTTGTGTGGCTGGGCAGAGTCAGGCTGGACAGCCCAGCAAAAATGAAGGCAAAAGCACCCATGTAAGGATAGAGGTTTGGGCAGAGGTTTGGCATCCAAATCAAGTTCAACAAAGGGAAGTTTCAGGGTCCGGGAGAGGAATAATCAACACGCCAGTACAGGTTAGGGGCTGATCTGCTGGAAAGCAGCTCTGCAGAGAAGGACATGGGGGTCCTGGTGGACAACAAGCTGTCCATGTGCCAGCAGTGGCCCTGTGGCCAAGAAGGCCAGTGATATCCTGGGCTACACAGAGAAGAGCTAGCACGTCACAGGAGGTGATCTGGCCCCTTCACTCAGCCCTGGTGAAGTCAAATCTGGAGTGCTGTGTTCAGTTCTGGGCTCCTCAGTACAACAAAGACACGTAGCAAGTCCAGTGGAGGGCTACAAAGATGATCAGGGGCTGGGTCAACTCTCTTGTGAAGAGAGAGTGAGGGAGCTGGTCTGTTTTGCCTGAAGAGATGGCTTATCATTGCATAAGGAGGATATTACCAATGCATACAAACCTCTTAAGAGTGGGTGTCAAGAGGATGAGGATGGGCTCTGTTCAGTTCAGACCAGCAACAGGACAAAGGGCAGTGGGCACAAACTGAACCCCACGAAGGGTCAATATTTTGAGGGTGACACAGGATGGGAAAAGGCAGCCCAGAGGTTGTGGAGTCTCTTGCTCTGGTCATATTCATAACCCACCTAGATGTGAACCTGTGCAACCTGCTCCAGATGAACCTGCTTTAGAAAGGGGTGGACTAGAGGTCCCTTCCAATCCCAAGCACTCTGTGATTCTGTGCAACACTTCCAGGGGTGGAGAATTGAAGCCCCCACTCCGAAAACAAGGAACAACCAAAAAAGGAAAGAAATTGAATGCTCTGAAATTACTACCATTTTTGATTAATGTCCTAAGCCCACACAAATTAATTTAGCAAAATATGCTTTCCACATGCATTAGCAAGTCAATGGCGTTTATCTATGCAGATCTACAAACTAAGTTGTGTAGACTGTGTGAATGTGTTAAAACTAATAAGCATACCTGAATTAAATAAACAGTTGGAAACTGCAGGCTTGGGGACTTTGTAATACCATATGGAGTCTTTCAGATGTAAATTACCAGCTGAAATTCAGCCTGGGTCAGTAAAAATCCAAATTGTTGCATTCTAATAATTGTTCAGTGGTCTATATGAAATTAGTTGATTGACATGTCTACAAATTACAAGCACAATTGCTGCTAATAGATCCTCTCAGAGAGACTGGAAATTTCATGGGCATGGAGAATGAACTGGCAATTCATCCTCAAGGTGAACTCTTCAAGTCAGGAAGAGGCACCTGGGGGAGCTCTGTTGGTGCTACTTTTCATGCTCAGACTGTTCTGATTAATTATTATCATTTATTATTTGTACAGTCTTCTATTGCAGTATCACCTTTAAGCTGAAATCTTAGATCATCCACTTTACCAGGAATGACAAACAGTTCCAGCATCAAATCATTTGCACTTAAAGTCCATCTATAAACCACTCTGAAAATGTAGCTAGATTCCTTAGTACAAAGTAAGGTGGGGTGACTAGAAGATACAGGAAATTAGTTTAAGAACTGTCTAAACTTTACAAGAAGGTCATATCAAGGAATTAATTTTCTACTGTGGCAGTCTTCTACGTTTCCAGAGCTAAAGTATGCATGTCAGAAAAGTGTAAGATACACATCTGTGACTTTCAGAAGTTACTTTCTAATATGGCAAAACTGTTTTGGGAAAGAAATCTCAGATCTCTAATCTCAAGTTGGGCTGGTAGGAAGGTATCTAGAGGTTAAGTCCTGTGAGGAACAACCAAGGGATCTGCGGTTGATTAGGCTGGAGAAGAGGGAGGAGGCTCAGTAGTGATCTTTTCACTCTCTACAACTGCCTGAAATGAGGTTTTAGCAAGGTACGGGCCTCTTGTCCCAGGTAACAAGTAACAAGGCAAAAGGACATGGCCTCAAGCCATGCCAGGAGAGGTTCAGGCTGGATATTAGGATAAATTTCTTCATAGAAAGGGTGGTCAGGAAAGCATTGGAAGGGACTGCCTAGGGAGATGGAACCTTCCTGGAGGTGTTTAAGGGAAGAAGGATTGGATGTGGCACTTACTGCTCTGGTCTAGTTGACATGGTGACTGATCAAAGATTGGATTTTATGATCTTGGAGGTCTTTTCCAACTTAATTGATTCTGTGATTCTGAGAAAAACAGGGAAAGAGGTTTTCAATGTATATGATCACAAATGTGCATGTTTAGAAACCTTTTGTATATCAATACACTGAAAAACTTATGTTTAAATTGGATTGCATAAAGAATTTCATTGACATAGTAGATGTGATGGGTTTTAATAGGGATTAAAATATTGCATCAATTACTTCTCTTATTTTCCCCTCAATTCTGTTTTTCTCCACACTTAAAACAAAATTCAAACATTACTAAGAAATTGCTTTTTTTTCCACGTCTCTGTTTTACATATTCTTGTGGGGACAAAAAAACAAAAAGGCATCCTGTATTGGCTTCATGTTTATATTGTCATGTCCCTTATAAATCTGATAAAATTTTCACAAAGATAACTTCATCCAGTGGGTGATGCAGGGCCAGGGTGATGCAGATCAGCTGTCATGGGACAAATGTTACCTCCCTCACTGCACAACAGCGTGCTTATTGCTTCATCCCACGGCTCTAGCTCCCTTAGCTCTTTTGTCAGATTCACCCCAGGGACCATAGCCATTACTGGTACAAAACAAAGCAAGGAAAAAGAGAAGTTGGTATATAATTTTTCCTCAGAACTATCACCTCAGTGAGATGCTGTTAAAACACAAATTAACTTCAGTCCTGACAGAGCACTGGGCATTTCTGCAACATTAGATCTACCAGCATCTTAAGAATACCTTACACATCTGACAAGAGATGAAAACACTGAGGTGAGTGGAAGACGACTGCCTACGCTGGGGCTGGCAGCATATGAAAGCCCCTCTTCCCAAGAACTGATGGCATTAACTAGAAGGGAGTCAGGACTCAAGCTTTGCCTCTCAGTGGAAAGACATTGCTTAAGTGACAGTGAAATATTGCTGGTCAAAGGAAGCGTGATGCCTGCCAAAGCACTCATGTCATATTCTGCTTCACACCAAAGCACAAAGCCCAGCCCATTTCCTGTCTCTCTATACCAGGCAGGGTTATTAAATCACTTAAAAGCTTAAAACTCCTTCAAATGCATGTGGCTTCTTTATTGAACACTGCCTTATTTAATAACATTGTGATTTGCACCAAATATTCCTTCTTATTTTGTTCCCGTATGTCTCTGACCAGTCAGCTTTCAATCTTTCATGTAGCTTGGAAAAGAGATACTCTGTAGCATGGCCTTAGCAGGTTAATTTAAAGTCTTAATTTCTGCTGTCCTGGCTTTTTTTTTCTCTTCTGGCATTTTAACTAGCTTTCTATGTAGAATTATATAAATTATAATTTCATTTGTCAAGGTCGGCTATTTGCCAATATATTGTATTTATCTGGAATTTTATTTGTTTAGCTTAAAAAATTTTAAAAACCACCCCATATATTATCATAAAACATAAAACTTTTATGTTTCTGTAACAGAATTGTTAGGAAAAAAATTCTAATTAGTGACAAAAAGATGTGTTACTCTGGAGGTATGCTAATCATCCTAAATTTCTGCTTAAAGTAGCACAAACCAAAATGTAAATGCTGGCTTTAAGACCAAACAATGACATCTTACATAAATAAAAAACAAAACTAGAAAATAATCAATACAATGGTGGACTGGGGAGAAACACCAAGGCCAAGAGCATCAATAAAAGTTAAATGGGTTTTATTCTTACCATTTCCATAAAACAATATTTAGAGGAAGCAGAAATATTTTTCTCCTTTTAAAAATAGTCACAGACAATGCATTTTTTAATAGGCACAATTTGTCTTATGGCATATGAATACTTTTTATCACATTATTCCAAATGCATATTGCACATCTTGCAATAGAAAACTTATCATGAGAGGTATCTACCCAAAGGTACAAATTTGGCTGGGATATGTATGTCCCCATACAGAAAGGTGCATAAGCATACATTGTCAAGGACCCCTTTACCTTGCAAAAAATTAGACATAAAGCTATGATGGTCAACCAAATCTTGACTTTGGCCCAAGTCTTGATTTTCTGGGTAGCAAGTTTAGAAGGTTTTCACTCTATATCAGACTTTCCCCAAGTAGTAATGTTATTGGGAACAACAGACAGCAAAGGAATACTGAGATCTAACTCACTACATCCACTCCATGTTTCCCCTAACACCTTAAGAAAATACTTCTGAATACAAGTTTTGTGGAAGAAGGCCTGTTATATTCTGTGTGGTTCCTGTGCCCTGGCTTTGAATGCACTGAACTGACCTTAAACAGCAGCTATGAAAGGCACTTTTCTCTGGCTGTACTGAAAAGCATTTTTGCCCTCAATAAAATAATGCAAATAATTAAAATCTTCACAGCTACACTAAATAAATAAATAAATAAATTCATAAATAAATAGAACCCTCACTTATTTTCCCCTTTCATTTCCTTTTTTTTAGATGCCTTCTACCTAAGGCAGTTCTTATTAGGTTTCCCTCTGACAAGAGAAAAATAGAACATAAAACTGGAAATTTCAGGTTTGGTTTTATTATAGTCTTATAACTTAGGGCTTCTGCCATATAAGAAGCTGCAATTTTCCATTTATTCCATAAAATAAATGTATTTGCTTTAAGATGTGTTCTCGTATTTTACATTTCCTGGCTCATAACCCGCCTCAAATTCTTGAAGATGAAAACATAAACTGAAGTACTGAAAAAGGTCATTCCTCTGGCAGACTTACCAAATCCAGATCATGTGGAGGAATTATTACACCAAGAGGTAGAAAACAACTTTTTTTAAAGGAATTTTTTTTGCCATTCTTTTCTTAGTAACCTTTAATTTGTTTTGTTAGGCCAATGTTGCTTTGGAGAAAGAAAAGGACTTCAGAAAAATGGGTCTGAATTTAAGAAAAAAATCAAAGCTAATATGCTTTGGAGTTTGGGAGGCAGGGGGTTGTATTATTATTTTAGGCTCTATTCTTTGTTCTGCTGCTATTCCATAAAAGTACATTTTGAGGGTGGACCCAGCAAAACTGTGTGTTCAGGTTTTTTAGGGTTCCAACTGGCTGGTATGTACCTATTTGCAGGAATGTTCAGATCAAACACTCTTCTCCATTCAGTGCTACCAAACCAGCCCATGTCTGATGTCAGGAATGATGTGCAGGCTTTCTTCAACAAGTGGCCATGGGGTGAGACTTTCCTAGGGATGCCTTCAGCTGCAGCAGGAACAGCCAAATCAGAGAGCTTCAAAAGCATGTAAGTTCTTTCATTGATGGATTCCTCTGCCAAAACAGCTTGGAAGGAAAACCTCATCTGGATATTCTGGTGACAGCAGCAATAACTTCAGGGATTGGTGGTGAAAAGCAGCTCCCTGCTTGGCATTTAGGATCATCAGTAGATCAGAAAGACCCTGATCCTCACAGGTTTGTGAGTGCCTAACTTCTGCTTAAATAGTCATATGTCTTATACTCCTTTGTGGAGCTAAGTCTTTCACATCTCAAGGATAGAATTAAGACCACTCCAATTAAATTCAGGAGCTAAAGCACATAAGAAACCCGGACCCTTCATACCAGATAACAATTTGATGGGTAACAGAATAACTTTCTGGTTCTGCAACTCAAAGTACCTGCACTGGAACCAGCCAATTAGCTCTACGTGGTATTCCTTGTTAGGGTACAATAAATCAGTGCAAACTTAGGAGTCTTGGGACATGGTCCATATGTGTTGTGTGTGTGCCTTTTCCCATCCTTAATATAGATCTAGATTATTTATCTGTTTCACAAGGCCATTGTGAGGATAAGGTATACTGATAATAGCGAAGCACTGGATGGCCATGATTTTAAGACTGAACTAATAATTTTCATCAATTTAAAAATTATTATAAAGTGAAAGTATTGAACAAGCCCTACAAAATGAGATTGTGAAGCTCAACGGTGACAATAATGGTTGACAAAAGAGCTCCAGGATAAGCTTGCTATAAGGAAAAATACATCTTTAGAAAAAATCCTGGTAGCACATTATAATTTTGTTGGATTTATTCCCTTTTTAGACTGTTTCTATTTAGCAGGTTCAACATGGAGCATACAAAAAATGAAGCTTTCCTTAAACTTACATGGCAGAATGAAAAACCCAGTGCAATAGTCACCCACATGCCTCCTCAGGATTTCTTTCTTAGATTAAGCTCTTCAGTAGTAAAATCCAAAAGGTAAAATTTGATTAGCACTACTTCCAAATGTATTTGTCATTTTTCGTACTAAGGCTTTTGCCTGCCTGGTGAGAGGTTTTTGTTCGTTTTGTTTTTTGGATTTTTTCAAATGAATGTGGAGAGGATTTGGTTTTAAAAACAGAAATTCTGAATTAATTCAGGAGTGCCAGGCACTGTGCAATTTGCAGTGTTTAAGGAAGCATGCTTCTGTGCTGAAGTCAGGCCTTGACATAGTGCATGGAACAAAGATAATGGAATAATATGCAGAGATTTTCATCCAAGGACCACAGAGCTTTAATAGAAGTGTGTAAGTTGGTAATAAGATTTCTGGTTTACAGCAGAGGAAATTGGGCCTAAATATTTGGCCTTTTTTTATTCACACAGAGCATGAGTTTCCTGCAGCTGTTGCCAGAGTCACGTACCTACTGCTCTGAAGTAGACCAGAGCATCGCCTGGAGCTAGAAAATCCATCCTAATGAGAAATAACATGTTTCTGACTTTGTTTGAGAAAGGAGTCTGAAAGCCTTTAGCCTCTGGGACAGAGCCTATACAAGGATATCCCAGGTTTAAGCTGGGTTTTATGTCAGCTGTATGGCAAGTGGTTTGGGAGCTAATGATTGGCAAAACTGCCACAAATCATGGAAAATCCCTGGCAACCAGACCAGACCCCAGTGTCAGTGTGGTGAGTCCCTGGGTGCCAGCTAACTCCTACCCCACAGCTGTAGAGCTGTAGCTTTGTGCCTCCACCATAGGACTCCCTCCTGTAATATATTGAAAGAGCACTGAATCTAAATGTCAAGGACATCCTGAGCTCAAGTAACAGTAATTCTACAACATAACCTTTTTTGTAAATTTTCATGTAGCTTTATATCTGTTCTCACTGTGACAAATGTTGATCAAAATAACTTAGCACACACGTGGATGCTCATAAAATCAATGTGCAGGAAGGATAAGTCTCCTGAAAGGTAGGCATACTGGTTATACCTGCTGACTTCTCCCAAAGATCTGCTGATTCTTTCAGTCTTTATCAAAGAATCAGCCAAGTGTTTTTAAAATGTTTGATTAGCAAGGGTTCTTAGTGTGGAGACAATTAGATACTGCTCTATCTGTTAAAATAATGAGATTTGATGAGAAAAGTTAGATAATTCTACTCCAGCAGAGGGCTATAACAATTACTTTTTGAAGAGATAAGATTATTTCAGGAGTGGGTTGTCCGAAGTTTATGGAAGATACACAAAAGAGAGAGTTATGCAGTAAGTTTCACTCTGCACTAAAGACATTTTCCAAGGAGGAAAATTATTGTGGAAAAAACCACCTTTACTTTCTGAGCACAATTTATGCCTTGCAAAGTCTATGAACCACTTAAACCAATTCCTGGGATTAAGCAAAATGCTTTATAAAGCCTGTATATAATTATGAGAAGCTCCTGACATATCTATATTCTAAATATATTGTGTATGCTGCTAAGATCCCAGGCTGGGATTTTCTAGGCAGTCTAAAGGAATTATGCTCCACACTGTTTTGAAAATCCTAGCATCAGATGACTGTACTAAAATTGCCTATTCATACTACTGGTAAATATGCAATATTTTTAAATAGCTTAGTGCTCTTGCAATATGAATTATTTTTACAGTCTTTTGGCAAACTAAAGAAAATTACAAAGAAACCAAGCAAAAGTGTTTGTGAGTGGTGTGTAACCATAATGAAAGGAGCAGTACCTGGCAACTTTGAAAGATGACACAGGTTTAGGTGACTTGTATTTACACCTCTGCCATCTAGAATGCAAAGGGCCATCAAGTCCCTTTAGAACTGGACAAGAAAGAAAAATAGAGTGCCTCTGAAACCCCTGTGATAAGAGGGAGAAAGAAAGATTGGCTAAAGATTGGCTTTTAAATCATCTTTCATGGTTCCCTTATAATATAGGAAATCCTTGCTGATACACAGAGTCTACTTTGTTTTCTGGTTTCATTGAATTATACGTCCAGACAAAGAAATAGCAATAATATTTCTACCCTGAAAAGTCCTTGCTTTAGACTTGCTCCTGTCTATCAGAACCTTGTCTCTACTTGATTAAACAGAATCAGGTCCAGCAGTTCACATTTGCTCCTTTTTACACAGAGCTGTTCTGTCTGTTTTACTTTCCTCATTCTTCTGAAAGAGCAGCATTATAATTCTCTACTTAACAAAGATTATTTCTTGTGTAAAAAGAAGGCAATATGTTACCTCGTCTACCTATTTGCAGCTTGTGATAATTCAGGGAGATGATCTTAGTTTAGTTTATATAACACCACAGGCTAAAAAATTTCTATTGTATGGGGAATAAACTCCTCAATAATTTGTTTAATGTTTGAGGTGTATGCTCCGACACAGCAATGCTGTCACAGAATTGATCTGTAAAGCACAGACACAAAAATCACTATTGTGGACTTTACCTCAGTAACCTACATTCCTTTATTTAGCCAGCCCGCAGTGACATGTTCACTCAGACAACATCAATTCCTAATTTATCAGAGATTTTAGGACTAGAGATCACCTTTCATCTGCAAAACTCCCACTGCAAGCAGCTGTTTCCTCTGCACAGAGTTTCAAAGCAAAGGCAGAATATCAACAGCTGGCAGGAGTTTCCTGCCTCATCCTGCTGGAAGTGATGAACAAACAATTAGAATGTCCACCTCATAAATGATGTACAGCACTGATACATGAAATGGTAAATTGAATCCCCTTCCTGAAACTTGCACGTCACAAAATGTATCAGTCTCTAAACTATATTGCCCACATACATACACACTTTAGAACACAAACTCATTTTAAATAAAGAAATCCCTTTGAAGTACACCTTGAGTAATTTTAAATGTGCTTGTTTAGGAAAATAAATCCTATGGTAAGTTCTAGTTTCTACATTTCTGATTTTTTTTTATTGTGACATAGCCTCATTGCTTAAAATATAAATACCCAACACATGCTGGATGCTGGTAGCAATCAGATTTCTGTCACACACATGGTCACCCACACAGCTCTTTTCCTAGTCATATGTATAACTATTTGTATAGCCAAAATATTTTAAAGGCAGGTTTTGATTAGAAATAAAGAACACCTTACTAAGAGTCAGCTTTCCTTAGAGGAAGTAGGGTTTGGTAAGAAAAACCTCAGCTCTGTGAAAAATTCCCTGTGACATTTCTCAAAAGCTGAAGTGCAGTTTAGAGCATTGTACTTTGCAGGGCATGGCAGAAGGATGAAATGCTCATACATCAGCTGTACGACAATTTACCACATTTCAATATTTGTAAAAGATATCACCTAGTCAAATATTTTGTACCCTTAGAAATGTTACAATTCCTTTTTTATTTGCACAAAAAGTGGTCAGTTTAGACATAATGGGATTGATTTAAGAAGAATGAGTTGGCTTTTCTTGTGCATAGTATGTACAAAGCGGCTGATGGAGGCTTCTATGAACATGCACCACCATGCTCATAACCCAAATTAGTAACGAAGGCCGTTCTTGTATGAGACAGTATAGCCTAGCACATGTCCTCAAACAGCTACAGCTTGGTTTTCCAAATAACAGAGCCTCCCTTTTAGAGTTTTGTGAGTCAGAGAAAGCAAAACACCTTCAGGTGGAGTCAAAGATATGTCAAAATTATGCTCTTGATACTCTGGCCTCAACAGAGACTGGTAATCAACAGCAACAGAGTAAACAGAATATATGCCACAAAAGCACTTGCAGTGGCACAGACACAGATCAGCAATGGTCACATGAAAAATTAATCATGATCACCAGATGGACAACTTGATTCAATTGCTTTGTATCATTGACACATCATACAAAGTGTGCATTGTGTAACCTGTCTGGACAGCAGCAAAAGTAAAGTTCTTAATAGGTGAACCTAAAATAGATGCACACGATGAACTTTCAAAATTCTTTTGATGAAGAATGCAAATTATAAATAGCCCTCAAATCTGAAATAAACAAAGGAATCATATTTTTTTCCATTTTCACAATCATCTGCTTCCCTCAAATGTGTTTCCATAGATGGGCATTATAGTGTGCCATGGTTAAGGAATGGCATTCCCCAATTTACTGTTCCCACTGGAACACACCAGACTGCATGCTGCTCTCTCATTTTCCCCCCCACACCCCTTCCCCTGCAGCAAGATGGAGAGGAGAACTGGAGGCACCAAATAGATCATGGGTTGCGATAAGAACAATTTACTAAAAACAGGAATAAAATAAGAAAATGAACAGTAACAACAATATTAATACCAGTGTGTAAAAGGCAGGGAAAGGATCCACACACAATGCTCCCTATGTGGAACCTGTCACCACACAACCACACCCTCTGCCACCAGCCCACACTGGAAGGGACACACCCTCTCTCTGCCTATTCCTCATGGAAAGAGGTAGTATGGAATAACCACAGGGTCCTGGCCATGCCCCTCCTCGGCTGCTGCAATAATCGACCCTGTCCTGGTCAGAACGAGGACGTAAGTGCCTGCTGATGATTTACCACCACTCAAATATGCTCCCTTTAGTGCACCTGATGCTCTGAGAATATCAAGGGAGGTGAAATATTTAGGAGTTGCATTACTTTTCCTTAAAAAAAGAGAATAAGCAAATACAAACTATGCTGAGTTCAAACTGTATTTTATCTAGTTTTGCAGCACCTTTCAGATGTATTCCTCTGCACTGGTGCTAAACTTCTCTAATTTGTTTTCTGCTTTCTTCCCCTTCATTCAGTTCCTATTGTTCAACCTTGTCTGCTATCTACTGGTAGATACTAGATGTTCAGCTTTTGATAGTCTTAGGGTTGCTAGATGTTCAACTTTTGCTTATCTCTTGTCAGCTGCTCAGCTGGACATCACTCTTCAGCTTTGTTCCTCTGAAGCGGGAGGATGACTTTAGGCCATCAATTAAACTCTTGTCTTTAAAATCATTTGTGCTACCTAAAGGGAAATTTCATTCCCATTGTAATGCACCACTGCAATAAAATTGTATGAATAACATTTATCTGTGGAGAGTCTGAAAATGAAGTGTTGTAATATGGAATTAGACACTGATGAGAACAATGGTATTTCCCATTTCTACTTGATGGAAGGTGTTCCTGAAGTAAGTATGACTATAACCATGGAAAAACACTGAACTCCATCAGACAGATGCTGAACATAGAAGATTCCATGTGATCTGCAGAGCATTCTAGAACAGAAACCAGTGGGCACAGTTTTATCAGTTACTCTGAACTGCCCTTTTGCAAAGGGAAGCAAAAAGTCTGCACCAAACAAGGCAAACAGAACATAAACAAACCCTGGCATCTGGTTGCTGCTTGCTCACCAACCTCATGCAAGGATTACAAGGGCTGGTGAGACTTGATTTCTTACAACCATTTTTTACCATGAGAGTCTGTCAGGATATCTGTTCGAAACCGCAAAGAGAAACCTAAATCTTTTTTCATTTATTTTGTGCAGCTTCAGTAATCACTCAGAACAGAATTTTGGTAAAAGACAGACTACTGGGACAAGTTCTTTTCTAACTTTAGAGGAGGTGGGAGTATTTTATCACTTTACTTTCACTGTATTTTCCTGTAGAGTGCGATTCCTGAGAAACAGCTAAGCATGTAAAATTATCAGTAATAACAAGTAAGAGATTGAACAGAACAGCAGCTGAGATAGCCAGTGGATGATCTTTAATGTCAAAGGTATGATACATAGCCGTACGTTCTTGCCAGTTTTCAAATACAGTCTTTATTTTCATTTTTCCACAGACTTGTACTTCTTCAGAGAAACCAAGGTGCATACATGTGGTATTCACTCATACTTTCGAAATGTTGTTCTGGGCAAAAAAAGGAGCCATAACTTATATGCAGAGTCAAAATGTATTGTTGGTTTAATTGAAGTCTTAGCAGCCTAATCAAACACAATAAACAGTTATTATTGCAGTTGTAATTAAACTAAAATTCATAGTATTAATTACCTAATTATTACTGGAAAAAATCCTTTAATCATACTGCTACACATTTTGAACATATAAGTACCTTTCCTCTGTGTTCACTTTCCAGTGCCCCAATGGCTTTTTTAAAAGTAATCAGGGAGAGAGGCACAATGATTCCTCAGCATGCCAACCTCTGATAGGATGATTGTGGAAACAATCCACAATTATGGATACCTCTGTTCTCAATTTTACATCCACTTGTCACTAAGTTTTGTTGCAGCGTGTCTGCCCATCAAGGTGCAGAACTCTATGATATGTCTTTCCAACGGAATGCCCTGGGGAATTCGCTGGAGGGAAAGGATTAATGGGATTCCACACAGTTCTTTACATTATCTACTAGAATGTGCTCTCTCTCACTTTCTTCCTTGGTTCTCAATTGCCCATTATACTTGTTCTCCTGTCCTTTTTGCCAACTCTAGGACTGACTTACCTGTCTCTCAGGGTTACATTCCTTTAATAAGCAGTGACTGACCATGAAGATTTATGGGTTTTCACAGTCTAAAGCCTCTGTATCCTCCTATTCCTATGCTGTCTCACAGCCCATTTTTATTCCAGGGTCATAAAGAATTCAGTCTGCATAGACTTTCTAGTTATTACTATTCTCTATTAATTAGCATTATGCACTGTGCTGTGCAAAAGTGAAAAACTAAGCTAAGACAAATTCAGGCAGTAGGCACCTAACTGGTAGACAATTGCTATGATACCTAAAGCAAGCTGAAAAAAGCTCAGGTCAAAGGAAGCCCCTACAAGTCCTGAAGCACTGCAATATTAGGTCAGTACAAAACCTGTGTCCTCTTACAGGTAACGCCACAAGTGTATTTGCTGGACTGCAGCACTGAGCAGCAGCACTAGTGACAAATTGTCAAACCACCTGCCTTTCCCTTAAACCCCCAGGCCAGAGAAATCAAAAGCCTTTATGTGTCTGAGATTACAGATCCTTGCAAAACCTGAACCTGTGGCTGGGAGCAAGTTTATAAAACTTCTGTTGGCCTGGAAAAATTATTTCTATCTCGCTCAGTACCTTTGTGCTACTCAGCCACAATATTTCAAAGTAATTACAAATAGCAAACAAAGATGGCTTTTGCTATTTCTTATTCTTGCTTTCACTTTATGTATTTAAACATGGAAGCTGATGAGGAACTGCGTTGAATGTAGCAGTAACATTTGTAGGGAGGTTTGGTAGTGACACTATAAATAGCCTGGAAAAAATGGCTTCATGGGATGGGGATGGACAGGGCGGGCGGTATTTTCTGTGAACTAGAAGTTTCCCAAGGTGAAGAATTTCTATTAAAACTCTGAAAGCTGTGTTTCCCAGACATTACTTTCTTCACTACTTTTGGCCTCTTGACAATGTAAAGTTATCCTGGGATTCATTCCTTTCTTAACAACCTTGGTGAAAGTCATTTATCTATATTTGTTACATATCTCTATGACCTAGATTTATCAAGTATAGAATTTCAAGAGATCAAGCAGACAATCTGGAGGGAGAAAGATTTTTTAATCTATTAATTTGTAGCTATAGATAATGAATGAATAAGCTTTTTTTAATAGTCCTGATTCAAAGATGTTAATCCATTTCACAGGCTCGAACAGTGCAGTTGTTTCCTGGGACAAAATTTTGTCTTTCAGGTTCCATATGGATATGGACAAGCCTGCAGGGCTGGCTCCACAAAAGAATAATCCCTTCCTTCTGTATGGCAAGATGCCCTGGTCTGCAGCCCTCTAATTTATTGTTAGATGAAGAGTGTAATCAGACTGCTCCTCCGATGTCTCTTTGGTGATGCCCTCTGATCCCATTCCCTGGTCACACTGCTAACACCTCTGGTGTTATTGTCGCCATCTGACACACTGGCCTAATCAATAACCAAGATGTAGGGAAAAGGAGAGCTCTGTGGTGAGTTTCTGCAGCCTCCTTTGTGAGGAAACATCTAATTATAAGTGACACTGCTCACACTGCCCTCTTAAAACACTGGCCCAAGGCATATGAGAAAATAATTATTCTATTTTCTAGTACAGCTATGTCTCACCTTTATGGGCGTACACCAAAGAGGAAAATACATGGCACACAATTTTGCATTTTTGTTTTAAGGTTGAAACTAAACACTAGGAAACCTTGTCAGTGCCTGCTAAGCTGATTCCAATTAAAGCTTCTGGCAGAGTTCCAGCTGTTTTACTACCTCAAATAGCACTGAACATAACAAGGTTTATGAAGCATTCAAAAGTCAAATACCCTATTAACATAAACATATAGTGAAATCAACTCTTCTACAATTTTCAGCTTGCTTTCTTTCTTTCATTTACGTTGGACTAATCTAAGATGATGTCTGTTTTCTTTGTTGCATCTCCCTTTTTTTCTGCTTGCTGGAATGCAAAACAAGATTTAGTATTTGAATGGTGCCTGATTTGCCTTGAGAACTTACTCCCTTTGGCAATTTTATTACAACACTTTCAATCCCACTCTGTTTTGTTAGCAGTATGCTGAAGGTTTGTTTCCTACTCTGCTTTTAACTCCAAAATAGCAAGTGGTATATTCTATTCTGGACTGTTTGGGAAGATTTCTGAAAACCTGGATGCTAATGCCAATACTTAAATAATAGTTGCTTGATTTAATTAATTTACGATTAATAAGAATTAACAAAAAGAAAGAGTAGTGTACTACTTAAAACTATTTCCTGATAGTTTTTTCATTGTTAAATAGTAAGTCATTTCTGTTTAAACTGATTTAAAATTAGGTGTATCCTTCCCTGCATCTTCAGTAGGGTGAATGTCTGCTGTGTTCAAAAATATGTAGTGCTTTTTTCCAGGATGGTGATTAAAGCAATGGACAGAGAATAATGAAGAGTGCAATTGAATAATGCTGAATTCATTATATTGATAATATAGATAATAGATAATATTTTAAACAATTCTAGGCATCTGAAAGTACAATGCATTCCATTGTATACAACCCACCAAGCAAACCCATTTATATCCTTATTGCCATCAAAGAACTTTTGAATAAGCAGAAATAGAAATAGACAATCATCATAAATCTGGTATTGGCCACTATCTTACACTTCATGAATATGGTCTCTTAAGAAAAAGCTTCATGATGTTATTCGTTAAGTCTCACCTTTTTATTTATTTTGTGGTTCAGCATCTGATAAGTCAGCTCCACATTCTCAATATGTAAATTAAATTCTGTCAGTAGATCATATTGCTGCTATTCTACATCTGTAAGATTTACAGGATGTTAAAAAAAAATAATCCTTGGAGCCAGAAGCATTTTCTTCCTTCATATGCAGCCTGACCCAAAGGCCATTCCAGTTTACTAAATGGCTGATTTCCACAAGCTCCCAATCAGATCCATAATGGATTAAATGCAAATTATTTTTCTTTTGTTTTAGCTGAAATAAGCATTGTCAAAAAAGGATAGTCTCCTAATACATAATAAAAACCACCCTAGAACATGTTTTTTTAATCAGTCCAAACCAAGCAGTAGAAAATCAAACCACTACTCTGAAGACAGATAAACTCTTTTCTTTTACTTTTCAGTTTTGTATTTTAAGGAAATTTTATTTTAGGAATTTCTGAACTACTTGTCATGTAATGTGTCATCATCAATTCAGTCCTTAACAAGCTGAAATCTAAATAAGTCCAGAAGAGCTTCAAAATATTTCAGAGTTCTGTTAGTTTGAGAAGGATATTTTTGTAAATTATGTGTTATCCTTAAACTTTCAAAATGCTCTATTCTTTTAATATTCTTTTTCCACCACAATGCTTTTTTAGGGACAGTCTGGTTGCAAACTATAAAGTAGAATAATATTTAATGGTTATTTTGGCTTTTAAACCAGTTCAAGACTGAGGAAGAAAAGTCTTGCAAATACTTGAAATCAAGATCTAATGCTTAGTACCTCTTAATATTCTTTAGTACTCTGACACACAAATCTTAAATTCCTTTGTATTGTATGACCTTCGGAAAAATAATTTAAATTATGATTTTTTATTAAACAATATAATTCAGGTTTTGGCTTAGTAAGAACTTTCTGAGTCCCACTTGAAATTCATTATGATTCTCTTTGATACAGATAAGTGGGTTTTAAAATTTCTAATCTTTCAATTTCTGCAGTATTTAATCTCTTTTTAAGGTTTAATATTACTCTAAAATGTGTTGATATAAAGTGTTGCATATTACTCTGAGAGACAAATTGTAATTCAAAGTAAATATTATAATAAATTGTTTCAAGATTCAGAAAGTACTGAGACCCTGAGTTTTCTTTAACTCTTGGAGTCATTTGTACCGAGATTATAGTTCACTGTGCAAGAGTTTCCCTGCTGCCTTCTCTTTTTTCCTTTTTCCTTGATGGCAGCCTTCAAGGTGATTTCTTTTTTAAGGTGATATTTAATGCAAGGCATTCTAGTTTGCATTCAGGATATAAGAAAGAAAAGCCTGTAAAATCCTACTGGGAAGCTCTATAGTACAACAGGTTACTGCAAATCTACCCACTTTTCCTTTTTGAGACTACCCTACAGTGTTTCACACAAAGGGCTTAATCACTAAAACATATCTTGTTATTTAAGAGCCTTGACTGTAGACAGACTGCATCAGTTAGGAGAGGCAATGTTTTAGCTATAGCTTCTAGTAAATGCCAAAACAAACACAAATATATTGTTCTTTAAAATTTGGATTAAAATATCTTGTCTTTAAAATGTTTCCCAGCAGTCTTTTAAGAATGTATCGTTCTTTTCCAAAAGTGCAAGTTCCTCTTTGATGTGCACCCTCATTTTTGGACACATTGCAAATTCTTTCTTAATTTGATCTAAATTTGTTAATGTACCATTTTAGATTCATTCCATGCTCCTGAACACTGCATTTATCATTGATTTTTATTCACAGCTGCTTAGCTGTTCAGCCTACTAACCTAATGCTTGCCTCATTTCCAGACACCACTTTGGATATGGAAAAAAAAAAAAAAACAAAAAAGATTATCAGAAAGGAGCAGCAGGATGTTTGTTAATTTTGAGTTCTGTGTATGAAGCCTGATTAGGCATGACTAGCTACAAGTTAAGCGTTGGTTATTTACAGAGGAACACAGGGAGAGCAATATTTTCAACTTTTTTTTTTTCCCCTTTGAATGATGAAAATACATTATTGTTTCTCAAAAGGCTCCTCTCAGGTTTTGTTGGGTAGTTTTTTAGTGAGAATACTGAGGAGGCGAGGTGTGTAATTTTAAGATTAATAGACACAGGATGCATGAGATGCAACATTCAGAGCATGAAGAATCATTAACTAGCAACGATGTCTGAGGGATGTTCCTGCATTTCAAATGCTTCACTGCTTCATTGAGTAGTGAGCACAGCAGCTCACTCTGAGGCAGATGTTATGCCCGCACACATTGCAAATGCAAACAATTATCTCCAAAGCGTGCAGAGAAAAATCAGACAAACTATGTAATATTTTTAGAGGAAGGGAAAAAAAAAACCAAAACAATAAACAATCCAAAACCAACACTCCCCCAAAAGCCCAACCTATTTAGAATTAGAAACTATGTGTATGAAAAGCAAGACACTCAAACTCAGATTCAGTATTTGGCCAAGAAATGATTGGATTCCAAGATTACAAAAATTTTCAGCTGAATCTATAGCTGATTTGTAAATTGCTGGTTGTGGTAAGAATGTTATATATGTGACTCCACTGCTCTATAATTATCTGTTGGTCACTAATGAAAATGTCCTGAACTCCTTGACACAGGTATAGAGGAATATTGAAATAAATAGACCAGTTATTTCTACTGGCATGGAAGTTCATAAGCTAGAGACATCACAATGTATCTTGTAAGCCACAAGTTCTCAAATATTAAATACAAAAAATTCCCAACACTAATAAGAAGAATTATGAGAGAGAAGGATAATACCAGGATAACTTTTTGTGAGAGGAGGGAAGTCAGACAGGAGTTCAGCTTTCTACTTCCCAAAACCTAACACTATGGCTCTGTTCTGTTCTGTTCAGCCAGGGTGCTAAGTGCCATAGTACTACAAGCTCTACAATTATGACTAATATTGACAAAACCAAGAGATCAGGGTCTAAGTGCAAGTTAGTGTGTTTGCTGCAGTGCATCTTGCCTGTATAACAATTTTCATCCAGGACAGTATGAATATCTACTACAAATTTTGTTCCTGTGGTGCTCAAGGACATTGTCTATAGGTTGAACAGGAAAAAAAATTCAAGTGTCAAGCTGCATAACCGAAATGAGAGACACAGTACGAAAACTAATATAGTTACAAGTGTAAGGGTTTAAATTTCATGCCAATATGACATCTTAGAGGTTTGCACCACGTTAAAAAATGAGTTGAATCTCAGAGGGAGTACAGAGGAATCTTTACACCCAATGTGAAATTGCAGTGACTTCAGAAGGTGAGATGGTATCTTTTTATGATGTATACTGAGAATAAGTAAAGGAGAGAAATTAAGCGAATGGAAAAGGTAAGGGAATGAAACATTATCTTCTCACCCTATCCAGGAGAAAGAAACGCTGTGCTTCTGCAGCAGACTGGATCTACACACCAAGAAGATTCCCTGGTCTGCCTCCACAGCCTACCCCTGGTGCCCTACAAGGGCTGTACACTGCTATTACTACAGACAGGGCAGTTAATTTCCAGAGAAGGAGATGGGAATGGAGGAGAAAAGAGCAACTCATGAATCCAAAAACACAGCTCTGAAAGCATTTAGAGAAACAGATATTTTGCTCTGTTATTAAGGGAAAACCCAAACCGGAAAATAATATTAAAACAAAAGTGAAGGAGAAGATGTTCTGACCTCAAAGCTCACCTTTCCTCTCTAGACATCTGATATGCCTCTAATCATTTTTCTAACACTGAATATATGTCAGACATGTTAAAGTAAGGAATTCCACGGGTCTGTAAAATCTTCAGTGCTGTCAACAGGTACCGCTGAGTAGTAGGCTGGAAATTCCTGTTCTCAGTACCTTCAGAGTACTCAGAGTACCTCAGTCCCCCAGAAATACATTGCATTATTTAATGAAAATTCAGACTTTGCGTCTTTCCTGGTTCTGATTATCAAAGACATTTCCTGTACAGGTCCAAGCTCTCTGAGATTCTCGTGATGACACGGCAAAAAGCTGGGATGTATGCAACAGCTCAGGATAAATGAGCCTAGCATTATTTTAAACCACTTTTTTTTTTTACTTTGAGAATAGTCAAGACAGCCTAAATTCCTTGGAAGTGTTTCACGATTAAAAGGGCCTTCAGACTTGCAGGAAGTCCACTTTTGTGTCAGAGCCTAGATTCACTCTAATGTTAAATACAGTTGGCATTTTGGTTCTAGATATACCTCCAGTGAAGTCTTTTTTTTCCCAAGCTTACCAAGTAGAAACAGCCTGTGGCAATTTGCTCCTGCCCAAACCAGCAGTTATGTCCTTTTCTTTCAGGAAAGTCTTCTCAGACTGATTCTTGAATTGCTGCTACACACTCTCAGGACAGAGGCTACACTTAACCTTGAAAATGGTTGTTTACTTTCACAAATTAATTTCAAGCATGGTATCTTAGATCAAGGCTCCCAGAAAACTGCAATGATGTTTCTCAAATACCTACACAGATGCAGAGTTATACTCCCTTTTCCTCCGGAAATCCTGGATCACTGCACTTTAGTATTCAGCTCTGCCTGGAATGTCCAGAACTCTAATAAAGGTTTTCACCATTTCTCTGAGTCCTATCCTATTTTTATGATTTTATCACTAAAGATGACATTGCATTGGATTTGCATTGGCAGTGGGTTGCTACAGGAGTGTCCTCTGTGACAAGCTACCAGAAACTTCCTGCATATCCAGCTGAGCCAATGCCAGGCAGCTCCAAGACTGATGGGCTGGCCAAGGCTGGGTCAATTCGAAAGGGTGGTAACGCCTCAGTGGTAACACATTTAAGAAAAAGTAGTAATTGTGCAGATGTAACTGCAGCCAGGGAAGAGCAGGGTGAGAATGTGTGAGAGGAGCAGCCCTGCAGACACCAGATCACCAGGAAGGAGCTGCTCCAGGTACCAGACCTGAGATTGCCCTGCAGTCCCTGGTGCAGCCCATGGCGAGGCAGCTGTGTCCCTGCAGCCCATGGAGCGCCACTGGAATGCCGAGATCCATCCTCAGCCCATGGAGCAGGCTCACAGTGGAGCAGGTGGGAGGAGGCTGTGACCTGTGGGAGACCTGTACTGGGTCAGTCTCCTGCAGAGACCTGCAGACCCGTGGAGAGGGGATCCCATGCTGGAGCAGGTTTGCTGGTAGGACTTGTGACCTGTGGGGGGATGCACACTGGAGCAGGCTGTGCCCAAAGAGCTGCACCCCATAGAAGGGTGACTCACACTGTGGAGAACTGTTGTCTGTGGGATCAACTCATGCTAGAGAAGTTCTCAGAGAACCATCTCTCATGGGAGAGCAGGGGAACTCCTCTCCCTGAGCAGTGACAGGAGCAACCTGCCATGAACTGGCCGTAGCCCTCATTGCCTGTCTCCCTGCACCATTGGAGCACAATGTAGAGCTGGGAAGGAGGCAGAGGTGGGGGGGAAGTGTTTTTAGATTCAGTTTGCTTTCCATCATCCTGCTCTGATTTTGTTAGTAACAAATTCAATTCATATCCCTAAGCTGAGTCTGTTTTGCCAGCAGCTGTATTTAATGAGGGACCCCTCCAGTCCATATCTCAGCCCATGAACCTTTTGTTGCGTTTTCTCTCCTGTATCCACTTGAGGAGTGGAATGATAGAGCAGTTTTGTTGGGTGCCTGGTGTTCAGCCAAGATCAGCCTGCAGCCTTACTAGACTAAAAGGAAATATGCTTACTTTATAGAATCCTAGGTCAAAAATACAGTGAAAAATGCATTAAGATGCAAGTATAGGAAAAGAAAGAAAATCACTTTTAATCCAAGATACAACTCTGTTTTCCCTTCTTCTCAAGCATTTGGCAAGCTATAGATGCTTATCTGAGCTATATAACCAAAGCCCTACTAATGCTGTATACTGTTAGTCTGCCTTCCCTGAATAAAACACCCAGATATTATTGATCCAGACCTTATTCAGTAAGCAGGGTTTGTTTTATTTTTTTTCTTTTCTTAGACTGTTCACTATCCTCTCAATTTTAAAAATGTTATTGTTCTTTTGGCAGAGAAAATATTATCTCCTGTGCTTGATCCTGTACTTTTATCACTACTAAGTGATAAAATTTTTTTTCAGATCTGGGGGGAAACATGCCAATTTCAGTATGGGACCTTATGAAATAACAAGTCATATTTTTCCCACTCATACATTGCAGAAATGTATTTTTATATAGACACTCATTTATCATAAGACTTTAAATTTTTTAAATCATATTTGCATGTGTTCAATTAATTAATAAATAGAGATTCAGAGCCTGGCAGTAAAAGCACCATGAGTTACCAGTTCAGAGGACAGATATAACTCAGAGACCATGATCCAAGTTCTGTAAGACTGTCATAAATGTTATGAGCTATTTTGGGTGATCCATCTTGTTCTGTATGCCTGAGGGTTTTTTCCCTGGGAAACACTTGTAAAAGAGTCACTCTCATTGCAATATAACAGATTTTCGATCCTCAAAATCTGAGTAAAATAAAGTTGTTATTAAAGTTTAGGTAATGCTTGCTGGTGAACACCAGCAATGCAAAATATTATTACTGTTTTGTATTTAGCTAAGTCATAACACTGAGATCTGTAGAAGTTCAGTTTTACATTTTTTATGCAGAATCACTCTTCTGTGTATGTTAAAGCATTGTGGTGCTCAATATTAGGTAATAGTAAGGTTTGACACTCTGTTACCTGCCTTGAAACCCAAATTTCAGAATTTTCAGTATAGCAGTATCCTTTGAATTTCACAGCTATCCTGTGAATTTCTTTTTCGTGTTCTAATAGGATGAAACCATGTTTTGCAATGTTTCGGTGTCAAATTGCACAGGACCTCAGTGGCATTGTCTCAGTTGCACCTGGCATTATGAACCAGCACTGTAAAGGAAATATTGGCACACAGGGATTCTACACCACCCTGGCTACTTATTGTAAATACTTAATCATGGGTAATACCAAATAGAACAGATTTGGCTGGCTTCTAAAATAAAAATGTGTGGAAAACACTCCTAGGTGACTCATAACTGGTTGAAAAGGTGCATCTGAACTTCTGCAGTGTTGTTTCTAGAAGCAATTGCATCAGAACTGAGCAATCTTACTTTTTGATTATGGGAAGCTCAGAAAAGACCAAAACTCTGATGGCTGTCCCTTTGGCATGAAGTGTGAGCACCTTCTCCCTTTCTCTGCATAGCCCTGCAGTAACAGCATGTTTTGCTCACAAATGGCACTTGAGGAAAATATCCTACCAAGTTAATGCATAGAAGATGTTTGTAACTATCTCATTTATTTTTCAAGAGGTTTTAGGTGGTGTTATGTGCATCTGGGGGTGTGAGGTGGGGAGATGTGGAAGTAAGGAGGTGTGAAGGAGACAAAGATATGTGTACACATACACATGATGTTTTGGTCATATCCACAGGAGGGGCAGAACACTTATGGAATTTATCCTCTAATCATCCCAGAGACAAAACTGTCTGGTGAGAGTTTCTGCACAAACAAGATATTCAGAAACCATTGCAAAATGAATAAAAATCTGTAATAAACTGTTGTTATTGGTCATCCATTGATTCCACATTTCCATTGGTAAGAGTGAGAGAAAAGCCAGGTTACTTAGTTTAATTTGTTCACTTTTCTCTGGAAAACTGATCTAAAATCATCTGAAGGGAAAGAATTAATCTACCCTACAAATCAGACACCTGTAAAAGCAATTGTATAGTTATAATTTTATTTCACACTGCTTTTTACTGTTGGTAAAAAATACCAAATATTATGAAAAATTTTTTTGGGTGAGATTAGCAATACCTGCATGATTTTATAATTTGAATGTTTTGCTCAGGTAAGGACTTCTCTAAATATTTCTGTCATTTCTGTTTTAAAACTATAACCAATATTATCTAGCCCAGAAAATATGGAGCTGCAGATAATATTGATAACAGATTTGTTTTGTTTTGTTTTTACTTTAATCCTTCATGTCATATTTCAAAAATTATATAGGTCAAAAAAATATTCATACTTGTTGACATCTACATTCTTTCAAAAATCTTTCTGGATCACTGAGTATGTGAAGGACAATAATGGTGAAAGCTAAAAGAAATGAGTCCTTAAAGCTTCTATCACTACACAAAGATGACAGAAATAACAGTAAAATCAGCCCTATAGATAAAAGACACTGATTGTAGGAATTTGCCTTCCCAGAAGAAGAGAAACTTCAAGTTTCATCCTCACATCATGGCATGTTTTAATATCAGCTGGCCTCAATATCTAAACTGTTATCTCCTGTTTGTGAGATTCAAGCTTGCCTTCTATACTGGAGAAGGCAAAATTGTAAATGTACTGCTTTAAGTAAAACATTCCGTGAGTATTTGAATGAAAATGTTGGAAGCAGATTTAACTAAGAATTACTAGAAATTGCTCTGCAATTTGGATATTGTTTCTTCTTCAAACATGTACTTCTGTATTTGTAAGGTGTTTGCCTGTTTTTTCTCAATCCATGCACAGAGGAGAAAAAAAGATTGTGAATGTAAATTGATTTGTAAATCAGAGAAAATTGCAGTTGTGTCTAACATGTAAATGTCATTTTTTCATGCATATTGTATTACAAAAATTAATTCCTTGGATTATTTTGCTTTTATACAATTTTTCCCGTGTACCAATTTTGCCTTAAAACATTAAGAAGTCATTCAAATGCAAGATAGAACCTTCTGGTGTCAATAGGAATAATTTATTAAGAATTCATGTTCACAGAATTTGAAGATATCATTTTTCAGGTAGCACTAAAACCACAACTTTAATGTTCAAGATCAAACATGCTTCAAGAAAATTTTAGGCCTGGAAATACTCAAAGTACTTATAAGTCTCAAGTAGCCCCTGTAAAGGTCAATTAGTATAGGGAAAAACAATTAATAAAGAAGATCTCAAACATGAGAAACTTAGGAAGTGAGCTGAAGATATGTATGCTAATTGTGTTTTCCATAGCCTGGTTCAATAATGAGCTTATTCATAATTCAGAACAAGTTGACTGATGCTGGAATACCACCTGAGTAAAACACCTCTACATTCTGAAAGAGAACATGATTCTGTGTCCCTGGTGTATTCCTTCATTTATAAGCTGTCTGAATTGAAAAGGCAGATGTTTTACTGTGGGAATTGACTGCAAGGGTGATTGCTTTCAGGTGAAACACTTAATAAATTAAAATTTAGGGAGCAAGATAACACTAGTTAGGGAGAAGAGCTGAAATAAGTAACTGTGAAAAGGAAAAAAAAAGCCTGGTGGTTTGTGTTACATTTCTGTGCCTAATTAGATAATTAGAAGGTGGGGACTAGAGGGCCTAATATTGATTATTTTTCTGAAAATATCTTTACTGAGAACAAGGACACAAATAGGAACTGAAAGTGTTTTGGTGTGCAATCTATTATGGTCACCTTTAGGAGTTTTATGGTTTCTTAAGAGAACAAAACGATGTTTTCTCTAAATTTGCAATGCACTTTAGAGATCAGTGCAAATACAGAATTGACTGTAGCTAGACATCACTAAAAATGAAAAGTTTTTGAGGATGATCCTTGGTGAAACAGCAGCAGTCAGCAGATGTTATTTTTTCTTAAACATAAGCAAAGCCTACAAAAGAGAATATTAAAAACTGACCCTCAGGCAATCAATTGAGCCAAGTGTTTTATAGTGAATTCAAATAAGAAACATATAAATATTTTTCAGTCTTGGCTCAGTTTACTCAGGTAAACTTTGTGCACGTATTCCTTGTTGGATTGCTCGGGGGTTTTTTTGGAGCAGGCAAAAGGGTTTTTTCACAGATATTTCAGAATATTCATTCACAGATGTTTCTATACATGTTTTAGACCAAAAAAAATTTGGAAATTAAGTAAATTCTCATTTCAGAGCGTAAAACCATCACTTGCTGTGATCCAGAGCAAATTAGGCAACTGAGGAGAGCTGGTGCTTCACCCTGCATAAAGAGAGGGTGCTATGATTCTTCTGAATGTTCTCCTGAACCAGAAATTTCAGAAGAGCTGAACTGTAAATTCGAGCAATTAAAATGTCTGTATACATTAATTAGATTTCAAATTATGTACCAAGGTACAGTCATACAGTCCAAGTGGTGCTTCAAGGGATCTTGTGCTGGCTACTGTAACAAAGAACATAACACCTGAGCATTAGGATACAGACACTTTTGTCACTGACGTGTCAGGGTATGAAAGTGGGGAAAAAGAGAGCTTTTAGTAAACTCATAATAACAAAATAAGAGCATTCTTCATGCAATTTTCTCCTTTTTTACCATGGTCTTTTTCAAAATCACTGGCATTTACAGTTATCTTCTCTGGATACAATTGTTCATCTTCCTAGGTTGGTTTTGGGTTGTTTTTTTTCTCAGCTCTCTAAAAAGACATAAAAGCCACATGAAGTCATATTTTTACTGATATAGGAACACATTATACATATGTTTTCTATGCTTTATTTAAAAACTGACTATTAAATCTTTTGGTGATGATTGGTGGTGATGGTATTGTTGTTACTGTTGTCATTATTTTATATCTACAAAATTTCATAGCCTTCCTTTTTGTCAAGCTACCTTGGAAATACCAAATAGGAGAGAGTGGAAGGCAAAATTTGAGTGACAAAGCTACCCATGCTTTCTTTAGTTAGAAATAAGTCTATGAAAAATTCATAGAAGAAAAAAGGCTACTCTGGTACTCAGAAGTATATTTATTTTCCTCAATTTATTCCTGTTGTAGATAGAAGCTATTTGTATATTGAAAAACTTCCTGCAACTTGGAAAGCTAATACTATTGTAGAACTGAATTTGGAATTGCAGCCTTCAAATACTCGTCTCCCATAAGTTTAACTTTAATAAATCCACAGGGACTGTTTTATTTGAAGGTCTTCAAACCAAAAATTCCTGCTTAATTTTTAACTTCCACTGAACCATAGATCTCCAGTAGATTAAAAATTACTTACTTTTGTCAAAATGAACCATCTTTCTGTGCAACCCTTTTGCTTTGAAGGTATAGATACCACAACTAGATACAATTAAAATAAATCTTCTTGCAACACATTATCTACTTCTGTAAATTTCTATTGCCTAAAACACCTTTTTTGAGGTGTTTTAGGCAACAGAAATTACCTGCTAGTGTATCTAGGAAAGGGATCACTGGGTATAGACTTCCCATCAAATTTTGTCACAGAAGAGATTTTATGCAAAAACAAAAAAAAAGCTTGGGAGACTCAGAAATAGAGAACTCACAAATTACAGCTCTCCTCAAAAATTATACATATGAGATGATAGTTCAGGAAAGCTTTTTCTCCTCTAATTTACAATAAAGCAACCACTTGTTACTAAAATTTATTGACTTCATATTACATTTTCCTACCAAAATTCTACCATTCTAGTCCCCCCTCCCTCCCCCCCTCCAAATTTGTGCAGGATGCTAAGTGAAAAATAACCTTTTTCAGGTGATGTTTTGTTTTGTTTTGTTTTGTTTTGTGTTTTGTTTTGGTTTGGTTTGGTTTTGTTTTCCAGAAAAGTGACAAGACATCATTGCCTGTCAAGAGAAACAATCTCATCAATAATTCGCTCTCATCCTGGATTAAGTACAGGAAGAGTTCCCATGATTTTACAGGAATTTCACCCTAGAAATGCAACAATCTGACTGGTGAGGAACGGAACAACCTGTAGCTTATGTACCACAGACCTAGTACATTAAATACCATTACAAGGCTCATCTGGAGGTTCTCTGGTCCAGTTCCCAACTCAAAGAAGGGATAAATATGAAATGAGATAAGCATTGCAAACTATAAAATTACAAAACCCCCACAATTTTTAAACAGACAAAAGACAATGCATTCCATAGTTTTCTCCAGATCTAACAGAGCCTTACTTTTGTGCCTTCCATATCTTTCACTGATGACTCCTAGAAGTGTTCCTTAATTTGGCTGGCAACAGTATGCATTTATCAATTCTAATACAATAAATTTTAAAAGATGAGTTTTAGTATTTTTAGTATTTTTTGTATATTTTTAGTATTTTTCCTGTATGCCTTATATTATTTACCATCAAAAAATTAAACCTTGTTCGATTTCAACTTTAAAATTTCATTGCCTTTCCACTTTGATACACTTTCAATATAAGTCTTAGCAATGATTCAACACTTGTTCACAAACCACTTTCCATTAAATTACTGATACTAAAATTAAATTAAAATAAAGGCAGTAGTGAAACTGTTTCACTGGAGACTTATTCAGTTTTGTGTGTACAAGTGGGATCACACAGACTAGTAAATAAAGTTTATGATACTTGTACTAGTCATGGATCATGTTCCTCATGTCCAGTTTAATAAAAAAATTACTTAGGACGCTTTCATTCTCAGATAAAAATTCTTTCTGTAAATTACTAGCAATGTATTGCTCATGACCTTTTATTCAGCTATCATTTCAAAAACTAACTAAAATCTATTCTTGGATGATTTTAAATATATGAAGGAAAATTTAAATAATCAATAATTTTATATAATGTGTTTCATTTATTTCTTGCACAGGTCAATGTAAAGTTCCTATAATTTTAAGTAAATGGTAGTCTTGGAATGAATGGATATGATATTAATCTCAATTCCCATAAAATTAAATAAAAATTTCTGACTCCCTTTCATCCCAGCTCATAACCATATGCAAAATTAAATTACCAAAATGTGATAAATTTAATAATTTCTGAATGATGTAATCAACTTAAACTGCTCAGTGTGCTTATAAAACTTGTGAATGAGATCAAGCCTGAAGTACCCATATTATGAAAGACAAAGCCAGAAATTGAAATAAGGCTTCATGAAAGAAGGAAGGGTCTGGTGTCTGATGGACTTTGGTGAAAGTGGTAACACACAAATGTGACCAGCAAAGGGGAAATTGAATAAATGTCAAAAACCACAGACCTAAGGAAAAGAAGTACATAGCTGTAGAATCCCAGAATTAGTAAAGATCAGCCACATGATTCTGCTGCAAGACAGTAGAGGCAAACATAAGGTGCAGAGTTTTCATATCAGCCGGAGAGCCTAGACAAAGAAATTACTTAACCTTTTGCATATATGTAAACAGATATGTTTTTAATTAGCCAATACCAATGTCAATGTAAGGACTTCAGCTTGAATAGTCTGCACCAAAAAAAAAAAAAAAAAATTCATGGTATAATAGCTTTTTAGCTCTTTGGCCTTTTATAAGATAATACCAAAAAATGCAATGGACACTTATCCCTATATACAGGCAGAGAGGGACTAAATGCCCTTTTTTAATATTTTTAAAAAATCTTTGCAGACACCCTGTCTCATGTCCACCTACAGAATTCCTACAACTCTCCTAGGGCAGAATTGTGTGATACTTACAATTGGAAAACAGAGGTCACTTTATAGACAGCAGCCTTCCTGTATGTCCATTCAGTTTTTTCACTGTTGTACAGCCATAGGGGTTTGCAACTTGTGAAATCTTCCAGAAGCCTCTCTGGTCTGTCTAACTTGAATTCAGCTTGAGCAATATTCTAAACTTACCATTTACCATGGCTGTCTTTATCACACTTAATCTTAAGTATATAATCTTGGAAGTTCCCCTGAAAATTATTTGGTATTTTCCCAAACACGTTCTTTAAAAGCTATTTTGTTTAAGGTTTCATTAAAGGCTACTAATGCAAGAGACTGGGATCATTTTAAATTCACAGCCTTCTCATGAAAGAGAGACTCAATTAAACCTGAGTCTCTGTATGTTAAATGGAATGCCTTGAATTCCCCAATCAATTATTTAAATTATAACCTTATGTCCTTCATTGCTTCTATTTACTCCTATTTAGTGTTTTTCTTATATTGTTGTTTCATTCTGTTACTAAGTGCTGGGTGTGTGACATTTATCTCACATTTATTCACAAAGTGCTTAAAGTTCATTATTGACTATGCATAATCAATGTATGCTAATTCTCTTTGCTTCTGTTTCTGTCATTATTGCATTTTAAATTACAGAAACAAGAGCTCAACATCTACAAGCTAAGGCTTTAGGAAAATACATCATCTTGGAAAAAAGTCAGGCTTTCTAAATGTACTCTCTTTTCTCAGCAAATAAAAAATGGAAACAGGCTAGAGCATTTGTTAAAGACAACATTATTCTTTCAGAACTACATGGCTGATCTTAACTCCATTATCCTGCTCACCTTTTCTGCACAGATCTCTGAGCATGAAAGATATACAGGACAGACTATCAAGGGTGAGATCTGCTTAGTAGGATCTGAAAGAAGAGTGTTGCTTTAAACTCTCCAAAGCTTCAGGATCCAAACACAAAATAAAGCTCCATTTTAAGTAAGCCAGGAAAACATGGCTTACTTATAGCTTACCAACATCAAACATTGACACATTCTTCAGTATTCTGAGCAAGTGGAAAATTCTTCAATATTCCTTAAGAGCATATAGCCTTTTAAAAAAAAAAGGATAAAAATCCTATACACAAGTTCTGCTGCCCAAAGTTAAATGGACCAGCTGTAAAGTTGTTTGCTATCAGAACTAATTCTAAAAAAAGGCCAAGAATAACCAAGTGCTCTTTCAAATTATTACCTTGTCTCACCAAATACAAATGTTAGACAGACACTCATCGCAGCATCTTCCAACCTCAACTATAAGATTCAGAAGTCCTGTAGTTGCTGTAACACCACCATTCAACATCTTCTGAAATTTCAGCATGCTGTTATCCCGTTTGCACCCATATGCAGAAGAAAAACCTAAACATGTGATTCTCACGCATGTACTCAGAGGGAGAGCAGCTGCAGGCAGAGAAGGCTGATCAGGCATGATGCTGTGACATCTCTCTACAGTGCTGACTGAGGAGCTAAAGGCTCAGAATGCAGACTGTGAAGCAAAGACTCTCTATCACTACAAATTGTTATGTTTTGACTGAAGAGGTTTAAGTTCAGAGATGCCCAGTTGATGATGATGTATGTCACACATCACATATACTGGTTAAGAATCCAATTGTATGTCTCACATGTGACAAATAATACGAAGGAAGATCTTGAAAAGAGAAATTTCCCCTCAGAAATGTCAGTGTCTACACATCTTGTTTCAAAACACATCAAATGTTGAAACCTTGCCAGTTTTTTCATGAACTTTGATAGATCTTCCACCTCTCTATTGCCTTAAAATAAGTCAAAAAAGCAATTAGTCCTCTATTTAGACTTGTAATTTTAGGAGCCATTGCTTAAGTACTTGATACCAGCTTTTTACTGTGGTGGAGGAGTAGATAAATGAGAATTCGTAGTGCTCCCACAACGTGGTGACTTTAAGACCTTGGGCTTTGGTCTATAAACTGAAAGTACTCCTTTTCCCCCCACTCATCTGCATTACCAGTACAAAATGGGAAAAGTTATTTTAACAGTGTCATCAGCCACACATTCAATCACTTTCTCAGTATTACTCACAGGTACCACAAAAAACACATTGTCAAAGGAGAATGGGACAGCAAACTGGGACGTTGCAGAAGCTGTGAGTCTGATAAATGCTGACCCCAGAATTCATGGAATTCATGGAAAAGAAATTTGGAATCTTTATTAGTTATTCAGGGAAAGGGAACAATTTTAGGCATGATTTTTTTTTCTTCAGAAGGTTATTGACAGAGCTAATTTTAAAGTCTCTCTTTTGGGGATTAGTTTTCTCTGAAAAATGAAAATCCATGTCTCCAAGGACTGTAGAGATATTAAACTTGAAAAACTAACCTACTGCCTTCCAAAAGATGAAACAAGTGAAAAAATCTCATCAGATCAGATGCTGTTACCTTGTGAATATAGGCATAAAAAAAAAGGTATAAAAACTGTAAATTTAGACCTCAGTGTTACTGACATACTGGCCATGCTGCTTCTGCCAATCCCATACTAGAAGAACAAATGTGGTAGCAGATAAGAAGGAAATTATGTTCCACAAAATAAAATGTCATAATCATATGCAGGTCTCAAAATTAGCTGCTTTTTCATGTCAATTTTAGTTGTCAAAATCTTCTGACATTATCTTTAAGATAATTATTTTAAACTAACAGAATAGAAAACACGGCTTTATGTTCTTAAAAGAATGTGTCAAAATACCTAATTCTCATACTGGAGTTGGCTTGAATAAAGCATTTGAACTTAAAAGAAGTGTAAAGTATAAGCAAAGTAAAGAGAGTAAAACTACCTCTCCATTACAAATTATATTGTGTTTGTATATAATACAATCTAATTTATAAAGTCCCTTGTCACAGAAGCTTATCAAGGCACTTCACACCCTGAAGAAATTATACATCAGCTCAGTAAAAAGCCATCTTAAAAAGAGTCTTTAATCTTATTTTAAAACATTTAGCAAGGGAATGAAATAAATGGCTTGTAATACACTCAGACCCAGAAGTCTTGTATATATTTATCTTTTGAATACAGAATTCTCAATAAGGGTGAATGTAGTAGAGCAATTTCAGTATCACAGTATTTGTTCAAGGTCTCTGCTGAATATCATGAATTAGTCCCTCTTTCCTTTCTGTTGACCTTCTCTTCATTTATTGTTACATAAGGTCAAAGACTGGCATCCCAGAGCAGTCTAAAGCCCTTTTAGCTCTTCCTGGAGTAAATCCCAAGTCTGTCAGCATCCTCCAAGCTCCATCAACCTTTTTTCAGAAGGGTCAGCCCAATGTGCAAAATAGATTGTGGGTAATCCTATGTTCAAGGTGCATGTAGTCGTTACTCCTTGCTAGGCTACTGAACAGTGTGCCAGTTGTGCCACTTGTTTTTGTTGAGGCTTATTACCTGGGAATCAAAGAGGCCACACAGGTAAAATCTTGGCTCAAGTAAAATTCACCATTTTTGCCTGAGTGTTCCTGCTACTCTTTACTGAGTTACCCTTATTACTGATATTCTTCTTTTTATAATGCATGTTTACTTGGCAGTGCAGCATAAGATTCCCACACCAGTTTGGAGGCAAGCACAGTCCAGCCACAAGACACCACCTGCAGCAGCTGAGCCAACAATATTCCACTGCACTTCCCTGTGAGGAAAAGGGATTGCTGCTCTGTTCCACGCTGCCATGGCTAAACCCTGGCTATGTGAATGAGCCTGTCTGAGGTGATCTGAAGTAGCACTGCACCATACTGCAGACTGCCAAGCTGATAAGCCCACAGTCTTGACTGCCATCCACCCACACATCTTTGCCTTCCTCCTGTTGGGGAGTAAATAGTAATATAGACTGTTGTGAAGTGTCCATCAAAATCACTTAAAAAAAACTGGTTCCATATGTTCCATTCTCTTTTTATGGCTAACATTCTTTCTTGCAAGGACCTAAAAGTAAGAGTAGCAAAATTCTACATTAAGACAAAAAGCTAAGTTATGCTAAAGAGATCTGAACTCACACTTCTGAGACCCTAAACAAACTGTGTACTAGAGCACTGTCCAGGAATTTGTGCAAGGTCCTAATGTCCTTGTAGAAGATTTATATCTGCTGAGAAGTGCTAGGTCACAGAGGTAATTCTGTCTATGAGGGTAGCTCTGGCCATGTAACACATTGCATCACCAGGTTTTTTCCCAATAGCTGGAAAAGCAGGGACATTCCACAGCACACAGCACCAGGGTGGAGATGTTAGACTGGACCCAGATGTCATCCATGGTACAACTACTTCCCCAGTGCAGTGCTGTGCACAGTCTGTGAGCCAGCACTGAAGCACCCTTCCTAGCTTTATAACAGGACTTTTAACGTGGCAGTGATCCATGTGCCTTAGACACAGTTAGAAGCTGGTATAAGACCAGCTTCTGTGGTTCTGGGCCTTTGTTACACGTCAGCCTTTGGTGGTTAAATTTCAGGGATGCAGCAACACTTGCAGGGTCTCTTTTAAAGGGAGGGAATGAGCTGCCTGAATGAAGAGATGATGGACATTTCAAATTGTGTGACAGTTCTCAAACCTTTTCCTCCTCTGCACACAGACAAAACTTCATCAGGCTGGTTTTTTCTCTCTTATGCAAATCCCATCATTTCAGGATCAAACCCTTCTAATAGCATGGGAAAACAGCTCATGAGCAACTCCCTCCTGACAGCACAGGGAGAGTTGAAGTGAGTATCTGTCATAGGCAATCACTATTTAGCAGCTCTGTTCCCATCACAACAGAGCCCAGTGAAATGTATTAAAAAATTTTCTTTTATTTAATTTTTTTTCCCTCAGTCAATATCTAACATTTTCATCCACTTATCTTCCACAGCTTTTTATTCCTATCTCCATTTGGTTTGAACTTGCCTTATCTCTTCTATACTCACCCCTTTTGGTTTTCTTGCTTCATCTTATTCTGCATTTTCATGCATTTTTTAGGTCTTGCTGTTGTCATTGTCTGTAGAGTTGCTGATGCTCGACTTTTCCCTTAATTTGAGATGAACGGAGGAAAATTAATTATGTTCGATGTTGAACATATGCACACAATAAACACCCAACTTTTAGAAGATGTCATGGAAGCATCTGCTATGTTATATTTTTATGATGGGTATAAAACTGAAATAATTGGTATTTACTTTTTATTTTCATCTTCAGATGTCATTTCTGCCCGCCCCCTCTATTCGCACTTAAAAACGTAGCACTACATTAAAGTTAAATTGACATTAAAAAAGTCAATTTAAAAGCGCTTTTTTTTAACTCCTGAAATTAAAACATTCCCAAAGTAAAAATTATCTTAACTACTACAAAGGTTTTTGTCGTCTCTTGCACTGTACACTCATTACTGACTACAGGTTAAAATCTATGATCATTAAGGTCTTTACTACTTGTTGGTGTGCATGTAACTGAAAGGCTTTTGTGTCTGACTACTTAAACTGAACTGACATACCTAATAAAACAGGCGTTGAAAACTCAGTAAAGGGTTTTTTGGCACCCCAAGAAGCAAGTGGGATCATAACATCATTAAAGCACATAGAAGGCAACTCTGAGTCAGCAAGGCAGCTACACTACTTGGTAACTGTCACTTGATTAATCTTGAAAGCTGACAAAAATCAGAAATAGTGATTGCCCACCACAGGCATGAGATATCTGGCTGCTTTAGAAACATAATCACTGTGTTGCAGGAGGTCTAATCAACAGCTACCTATAATCTCTGTGGTAGCTGTAAAAATGTGTTAATGAAATATTCATGCAGATAACTGTCATAGACATAAAACATCATAACCAACTCCTTTTTAGAAATGAATACTTTATTGGACCATCCTGTTCCAACTTATTTTCCTACAAAAGCAATGTAGGTTCAGTTGCTGATTCTTTCTAGACACTGTGAGCAACAACTCAATGAAAATATCAGTGTTGAGTCAAACTCCTAAGGAAATAAGGATCAGATGTTGGAGCCTGTTGTGCCTGGAGAAGATGGCACAATTTAGTGCCCTGGATGCAATTCACGTTTTAGAGATAGTTCCTTTTGCGTATAATATATTGGCAAAGTTTTCATTCTGGAAAGGCAAGAAATTAGATATATATATGGGGTTCATTCTTGCTCCTACTTTAATGGCTCAGGAAAATACCAGAGAGGAAAGATTTTGCTTAGCAATGGCAATAGGCTGACCTAACAACTACCTCTAAGTCTTAGATAGTTGCTTAATCTCTCTGCATCTTACTTCAGGAGAATAAAGAATACAGTAATTCTTTTCTACTTTACTTACAGATTGAATTAACTTTCATTAACATTAAGTGCATTTGTGTATATATTTTGCAAGGTACATTAAGTATTTGTGAAACATATACATACTTTTAAGCAACACAGTAGTGTCTAATTATGAGACTTCAGCTGGCGTGACAGATGACAAAAAGTACAAAAACCTCCAGATTTTTACTAAGGATCAAGAATGCTACCCATTTCAATGCAAGATTCCTAAAAGAGGTAAGAAGCTCAGAAAATTAGGCTGCTATTTGAAAAATACAGCCCATAATCAGTTCAGCTAGGATAGAGATTATTTTGTGGAGAACAATCAAAATCTGTGCTTATATGGCATTGCATATGAACCTTTATGCCATTTTGCTTTGATTAGAACATTAAACTTGTTATCTTTAAAGCCTGAAGTGATCACTGCCTTGATAGAAAGTATTTAATTTTCAACTGCTTTTTGAATTTCATTCACCAATTCAGTTCCATGAAAAGTTTCAGTGTATTAGTTTAGTCAATGTGGAAAATATTTTTTAAAACAGGAATATTCTGGGTAAAATGTGCAATGATTATATCAGGTACAGTTTCAAATATACCCCTTGACTCATTATTTAGCCACCCACAGTTCTACTGTCATTTCAATTGATTCATCTGTTACCTAAAAGAAAATCTAAGATTCCCTTAGAGCATCTTAAAATATAAAATACCAACTTAGCTGAGAAGAAGTAAAAGACAGATCCAAGAAATAAATTCAGAGGCTCCAAGCAAAATTTGCAACATTGCTCAAAACACCCTGCTCAGCTACTGCCTGCTCCAGAGACACTTGCACCTGATAGATACTCACCATTAAAAGTTATCAGGCTACCTAGAGCCACCTAGAGTTGTGCCCAGGAGTGTCTGAAGTCACTGCAACCATAAATCACAGGCTCCCAGTGCAGGAGGTGGCTGGCAGCCAGGATGCAGTAGATCTCTGCTAGCCACGTCAGAGCTACTGCAAACGCTCCTCAGAGGAGCTCCAAAGAGCTAGACTTGTTAAACACATGCAGAGCAGACGAGGATGAACCTGAGATCACGACCAGGACCTCGCTGTACATCAGGGTCGCGGCCGGAGCAGTCTGGTTGCAGCGATGGCGCGGAGCTGCTGCAGATATTCCTGCAGGGAGCCCAGGCACCCCGGCACTCCCCTGACCCTGCCACGCTTCAGCAGTAGCTGTGCTGGGAACTCAGAGCAAGTCTCACACTCCATATTTCAGGATTCACAGATGAAGTAGCAATGAACTCCTCTTCTGCTCAGGAATCTGCTCGGCGTGACGAGCCTGCTCTGCAAATATTTACCACAGTTTATCGAGTGAGCATCATATACAACACAGAAAAGAGGCACAGGTGGCACTTCAGCTCTTCACCATAAGCTAGTCCCATAGTGAGGAATGGGTTGGTAAAATTCTCTTTTTTTCCAAATCAGCTGTCTTCCCTCCCTGATGAATTCCTAAAAGCAAGTTATACAGGTCTAGGTTTATTGATATACTTATCTCAATTGCTCCCCTTTCTCTTTCAGAGGACTCTGAATTATTAGTGTGCCAAAACATAACTCCATCAGGAGAAGCTGGTCTTATCTGCATCCAAAATAGCTGCCAAAATAGAAGCTGTACCCTTCCCAAGGATTTGTGGGTTTGACAGTCCTCAGGCAAATAAGGAGTATCAATTTTCTATATTCTATTTGGGTAATGTAAATAATTGGTACACCAGCTAATAAAAAAGCCTTCACTGTTGTAATTACCTCTTTGGGCAGGCGTGCCATCCAATTTAAAAAAATTTATAAAGATTAAAAATGAGTTCCAGACTAAATCCCAAGAGCTGTAATTCAGAAGATCCCTGCTGGCCTGCCAATAGTTTTAGCTTATGTTCTGAAAGCTCCTGTTTGTCAGAAGACATGGATTAACAGGCAAAGCTGCAGCATCCAAGGGCACTGAAAACACCAGGTTTTTCTGTTGGCATCTTGCAACCAACACAGATAAATTCAGATGCTTGTGCACTTACCTCTGTTCAAAAGCAGACGTATGTCCTGTCTCTAATGTTCAATCCTGGTCTGTATTTCAATCAGGAGCTAGTTTGGGCAATTTAAAAAAGCTCTTTGGCCAATTAGCTCTTTTTTATATACCTAATCTTTTGAAAAAAATTTCTGGAGTCAGAATTCTCAACACTCCCCAGAAAAAAAAACCACAATATTAGTCCACTGGTAATATGATAATATAAATAAAATAATCACCATGTTTATGCTTTCAGCAAAGCACCAGATTAGAGTCAACTAATTATTGCTAATTAAAAAATTGTGTTCAACCTGCCTCTTTTCCAGATGTGTGAGAACCCATCACCTGATTTTATAATGATTAAATTATAAAAATGTTTTTGAAGAATAAATAAAGTAACAAGGCATAAAATACTGAAAGCAATGTAAGAGCAGTTAATTATGTTGTACAATATATTATGTGGTTGTAAAGCAGTCAGGACCAAGTGATAACATGAGTGGAGATTCAGTATTTTATTACCTTCAAAACCTTTCTTCCTACACTGTAAGCACAGTAGCCTGAAAAGATTCAGTTTGTAGAGAAGCAATTTTATGTCATGATAACCATGGATTGTGGAAGTAACTTCTGTCCACATCGTGAGATGGGGATGCAGAACTATGCTGTTTGTGCAACACAGGCTCTAAAAATTATCTTTTTAGTTCTTTTTAGAACTGAGTAATCATTACTTCACAATTTTCTGGGCAGTCTAGGAGCTTAGGACACACAGCTCATACGTGACATGTACTGTCACAAGCCATTATGAGATGAATAATAGATTTTATGTATTTGAGATTAGCTATGTGGCGAGTGTGGAAACATAATTTTTCTGATGTGTCTCTGTAGAATTAAACTACTTGTCAGTCAAGTCTCAAACCTTTTTTTTTTATTTAAACCAAAATAACATATTTCAAATAAATATAAATATAAATATTGAAGCAGACAACAAGAAAAAGGAAAAGGAGGGGGGGTGTTTGCTTCATCTATTCTAAAATGCATTCTGGATGTTTTCATAAATTACTATTTTGGGAAAAAAAAAAAAAACATGCAAGATATATAAATGAATATGGGATTGTTTTTCAGCAGTCAGTCCATCAGCTCTAGATACTTTGGAGGTATTAAATTTGGGGGGAGTGGGAGGAATTGGTGCCCTGGTATCCTCTGCACAATTCAAGTACCTGTGAAGTGTTTTCATTCAAGCTGAACGGGGTCTGCAAGCACCCCAGTGTCTTGTAAGAGACATTTAATGGAAGAAGTTAAAGGAAGGGAAAGACCTAGATATATCTAGAGGGCAGCAGATTTCTCCCGGATTGACTGCTTAGAAACAAAGCTCATAGCAGGAGGAAAATGAGGAGCACCAAAGGAAATGCCAGAATGTTTGCCAACATGACAATGTTTGCTTACTGCCAACACGACATACGCTTTTTGTGATTTGTATTTATTTCCTCCTTAGAAGCAGCCTCTTCTGATTCAAAATTATCAGATCTCACTGAAAGTTATTGTTGCAATATTCTTTTCTACTGTGCTGCTGGTCAGCACCAAATAAGGTTTTACTTTATTTTAAAATGTTGAAATATATTTATAATGTGTTGGTGCTAGAGTAGTGAAACAACAACAATGTTGTTGCTGTAAACCTCATCCTCCCCTTCCAAGCTGTTTCTAAAATTAGTTTATGCCATCTCTAAAACAGCATGAGTCTTCTGCTTGCTCTGCCACAGTTTGTAGGATAACTAAAAACAACACAGCAGGATGCTGCAGCCCCTGTGGAGTCATCACGCTAAGCTTCAGGCACCAAGAAAAAGATGATACAGCACCAGATTTAGGCTACATGTACATGCATAAGCCTGTGCATTTGTCTCCCCACTTCTTTGGGACATTCCTTTCTCAGAGAGGAGCCATAACCCACCCTCAGAATCCTGGAATGGGCTGGGTTTTATTCGAGAAGTCTATCTGGCCTGCAGTTAGGTTTGGATCTTGGTTTTGAAAATACATACACTGGGAATGTACAAGAGGAGATAAGCCTTTCTGCTCTTTCTGTTTTTTACACAGACATCATCTGATACTTGGCTAATGTAAATACGTGTGACTGTGAGTAGGAAAGGAAATAGCTCTGGTTTCATTGGTCTCAAGTCACCTGTTTCTGTCTGATTTAATCAAACACCTTTAGCCTTTTCATGCCCTCGGTCAAAGGGTAAGCACAAAATTATGAATAGTCCAAGAAGGAAAGTGAAAAATATTGACCATTTTACAAGTCTTAGGCTGAGCAGGGGAGCAGTATTCCCAGGGGAATTCCCTTTCCCAAAATGATACCTAAGGCATGGTAAATTGCTTGCTGGCACCTGCTTTCTCAGAGGAGGTCAGTTTAGTGACAGCTCTGTATGGTCATTACCCCACACCCTCTGGTTGTCACAAGGGCTTCCAAAGCACTACTTCCACAGGTATATACTTCTTGTATTTTTCTCTGCTAATAGCCTTGGCAAATTACGTGAAATTAAATCAGAGTGACAGCATAAAAATGGCAGAAAATTAATTGGTAAATTTACCTAAGGACATTATCAAAAAAAAATCAATCACGTGTCTCTTGTTTCTACTGGAGTTGTCTTTGCTGTAACATGGATGGACACCCTGGTAATGCACATCTCCTCCAGCTTAGGCAAAGGAACACCACGTGTCAAAAGAGCTATTTGCCATGCACTGATATTTGCCAAACTTTTTGACATCACTCCATCCGTTATTGTGGAGATGGCTTCTGACAAATACCATGTATGTGACCTGCATGTCTCTCTGGTTTGTTTCCTTAAACATTTTGATCATCTACTGAATGTTAAGATCCAATGAATTCAGTTGTTACCTTTTTCTCTCTTGAAGTTAATGAACTTGTTTCTTAAGCCATGCTTCAATTTTCTGTGTGTGACACAGTAGTTTGGTATCATAAAAAGTGTCTGTCTCTCTGGAACCCCATGGCAGAGTTGGATTTTAACGCTCTGCAACCATGGTTACACTCACTGTGCTTTCCTGAATTTCACATAATTGAGAAGCTGGCTTAACAGTGCTGCAGCAAGAAAGGCTATTCACTCACTTGATCCTTCTATGTGGTAGTCCTTTCTTTTAGCTGTTTGTTCAAAACAGCTCGAACCATGAAACAGATACAGAACATTTCTGTGATTATGGAAGATATATTTCCTTTAATTAGAATTAGAGGGAAACAAAAATTCATTCCTAAGTGTGCATTTGTGTTTGGGGCTAATTTAAGTTTAATTTCTATGATACTTTTGCATTATATTTGTAATGGAAACATGATTTTTTTTTTTGTATTCACTGGTTCATATAACATAAGAATGTACATTTTGAACAGGAAATATCATAATAATTCAGCAAGGAAAGTAGAAAAGGAAACCAAGGGGACCACTTAACCCCCAGTCAGAAATAGTGGTTTCAAACCTTCCATTTGCTTTTAAGGCTCATAAAGCAGTAACAGACCAGAGGGAGAAATGGAAAATTATAGGCACAGATGGTCTGAGGCTGAGAGAGGTAAAGGTAACTGAGGAAACTCTTTTCAGAAACTGAAACAATATCATTCATGTTCTGGCTTTGCTTGGCCCTGGGCAGTTAAGCACAGCTGACTCTGAAAAGTGTGGCTTGTTTTGGAATTGTATGTGTTAAGAGCAGATTTACCTTTACAGTATTTTATCCTTGCGATTATTAATTGCAACTCATTATTTTCAGCCGCATTATCACAACTAAATGTAGAGCTTGAGTGCCTGAATATCTTTTTCAGGCATATTTAATTTTTATTAACAAAGGATAATTGTACACTGTCATAATAATTCCTGAACAATGTGCAGAGTTTTCAGAAATGGTGATATTTAGGCAAGTAAAATTGAGAATACTAAATACATACATCAATACACAGTATGCTTAAGAGTTGAAGATACAATTGTTGCTAAATGGTTGCAGCACATTCTAAAAAAAAAATTAAAGGTTTAAAAAAAAAAACAACTTAGTATAGAGTTGTCTTAATGAGAATTTTCATATCACAAAAGTCTTTAGATGTGTATCCAAGCCCCCAAGGCTTTGATAGGTATTTAATGTATGTACTGGAATATGGAGTGTTTCCCTGCCCACATAAGTATGTAGATCTCTCAAGTTGCTGTAATTATGACATGCAAGACCCAAAAATCAATCCTGATTGTTGGAAAAAACAGATGTGCACCAGTGTGTATGGTCATGACATGAACACACATGTATCCACCCCTCGTAGACAAGGTAAGGAGTTTGGATAAAGAGAGTATCCTTGAGTACTTCCATACCCAAAATCTCGTTATGGATAACTGGCAACAAATCCTACTGTATGAAGGCAAGCACTTATTATTGCCCTGAATTAAATATGAACAACTTAATTAAGAGGTTATAAACAATTATTATTTCAGTTACAATGTCAACATAGCCATGTCCAAATTAATAATTCTAAAAAAAGCTCATTAGTAATAGATTTTGTATGGTTATTAAAAAAAACATTCACCAGTCTCCTCCTTTTCTCAGCTGTGATGCTCACCCTTCCAAGGTTCTTTTGGGTCACAAGGTTGATGGCTCAGTCTTTCCCAAAAAGACTAGGAAGAGGGATTTGCTGCAAGTTTGTCAGCATCCTAGAATTTTTGCTGGAGGTCAGCAGTGACTGTGATGGGGTTTTCTTCATCCCCAGTCTTGGGATCTCCTTAGGTTTATTTTCAAATATTTTTTCACTTGTAGTCCCAGCTTTCCTCTGAAGGCAGAGTGATAAAATTGCCTGCCCCAGCCCTAGGTGCCCTCAAGGGCTGCTGTTTTATCCACTGACTTCCTGTCTTTGTCAAAGCAGTGCCATATCAGGGATCTCAGGGTGAAGTTAAAACACAAAAGCCACTGCCCCTCTTATCAACTCCCAAACCAGGCTGAACACAGCTTTGGACATGGCAAACCTAGATAAGCCTTGGGTCCCTGCACTGTTGGAGCAGTAAAGAGCCTGTGACCTGTTACAGCTCATGACAAAATTGTATTTCCTGGGCTACAATAACAATGATGGTGTGATTAGAGGCAACTGCTGCTGAACAATATGCTGTTAGATACCACCACTTCTCCGAGGTGCTCAACCAGATTTAAATGCTCTGCCCAGTACTTGTATAACAGCAGCAGGAGCTGAGCCAAGCCACTTCCCAGGAGAATATCAGGTCCTCAGCTGCAAGAACTGGCATCCTGGCAAGGATCAGGCAAAGGGAACCAAACAGGATATTGCTGATACTTAGCAGGGAGAAGGGCTACAATAAAAGCAATCTTAAATGAAAGGTGCAGATTTATATTTGGAGAGATGGAGATGAGGCACTAATAATAGGACTGTAGACCCTTCATTAAATTCTTTTCACAGAATCACAGAATATGCTGAGTTGGAGGGGACCCACAAGGATCGTCGAGTCCAACTCCTGGCCCTGCACAGGACTCCCCAAGAGTCCCATTATGTGCCTGAGAGCATTGCCCAAATGAATCTCCTTGAACTCTGTCAGGTTTGGTGTTGTTATCACTTCCCTGGGGAGCTGTTCCAGTGCCAAACCACCCTTTCAGTGAAAAAACAATTTAAAATGTCCAGCTAAACCTCCCCTGACACAACCTTAGGCCATTCCCTCAGATCCTGTCCCTGGTCAGCACAGAGCAGAGATCAGTGCCTGCCCCTCCTCTGCCCCTCCTGAAGAAGCTGTAACTGCAGCGAGGTCTCCCCTCAGCCTCCTCCAGGCTGATCAGACCAAGTGACCTCAGCCACTCCTCATGCAGGTTCTCCTCAAGGCCCTTCACCATCCCCATGGCCCTCCTGTGGACACTCTCCAACAAGAGTTTAATATCTTTTTTGTACTGTGGTGCCCAAAACTGCAGACAGTGCAATAATGTTCATCACAGGGTAACACCAAATAATTTTTCTGAGTATTGACCACTGAAGCCTGTGCAGCCCTAGTGATTGTCTAATCTTTACTGTGACTCACAGAACAATACTCTCACCCTGATTATGACTTCAGAATGTTTCTATGACCTTGATGAAAAGGAAAATCTGAAGAAAATTGTTCAGTGTTTATTAGATTATAAATCATAAAATGGTATGAGGAAACTTTGGTCTTGGAATGCTACATTTAAGTGAAAGCATGTAATGCTACCATTTCATAGATTATGCCTTTTTTTAAAAGAGTTGTGTCCATTTACCATATAAAATGTTATCAAACTCTTTCTGCTAAGGAGATTTTGAGTGTTGATGCTTTCAGATACTTTATCTGTCACAGAAAGAGTGATGCAACACTTAGCCATGTAAAACAACTTGGGAGCTAACCAGAAATCAAGTCACTAAAATAACGAGAACATCTGTTCAACATCTGTTGTTTAACTTAATTTACTAGACCTGTGTACAGGAAAAAACAGTGTTCTCATTACTGGTCCACTGACAAATAAAGTAATGAGAAATTGATTGAAATTATTAACAACTCCATTTCAGCCTAGTGCATGAGCTTATAATTTTATTCCAGCATGAATTATTTTCAATTCTGAATTTGATCATAAAAATTGCTACTTTTCAATTACTTTTGCTATCACCACTTTGTATACAAGAAGCAAGTAAGAAAATGCTGAAGTGTTTGAAGTGAACAACAGTTCTTTTTTAACTTTGTTACCACTGTAACTATTTGAATTCAGGATGAAATATTTTCTTTTTATTTCTCACATGATTCTGTGGAAATTAATGTAACATCACAGAACCCAGACCTGTGCTAAAGTTGCCACTTCATCTAACTTACAGTTCTAAGGATAGTTATAAAAATCTGAAGTAAGTTAGTTGTTTTTAATCTATTTTATCCACTGTAATTTAATTTTTTTGAAGTATGCAAGCACCATATTACCTCCCTTAACATATTAAAAGTAAACCATATAAAATATGAGATTAAATTATACCTCTGCTTCAGTTGTGTAAATATTTATAAGCTTTACATGAAACATAGCAGTGGTTGCTAATGTAGTTATTGATTAGTAAATCTCATGTGAAAAAGGTTACATTAGTCTTGCATTAAAACACTCTGAAAAGGATCTTGTATCACATTTTATCACTTTTTTGTTTTTTTCTCTAATGGGAATGTTTTGGAAAGCATTTAAATTCATAACTAATCTCTCAAAGTTTTTTACACATTTTTCTGTTATGGAAATCGTTCATAATTGAATTAAATTTACTGGGAAATACTTGATTCCTCCTACTAGGAAAGAACAGTTTCAATTTAAGCCCTTCACAGGGGCCCACATCCAAAGGAAACCTCTAATTCTACTGAGGCTTTTGTTCACTTGAGTAGAGGCATCATTTATGGGGCAGGAGGAAGAGGAGGTTTAGATATCAGCAATGCACACAGTGTGTAATCCTGCAAGAGCTTCCTTTTCCCTAATAAGAGTTCCCACATACTTGTTGAGAAATTGTGCAATCTGAGGACAAAATAGACCTCACAAAAATGATGGAAGCATCTAATTTGATTTAAGCATGTCATTTAGGGAGCCTGATGAAAAGTGTAGGAAATCCAACACGTTCCAACTCAAGAATGTGTGGGAAAAGCAAATAACTTTGTAGCACATCTCATCCATCTAATGGGGAAAATTCACTGGATTCCACTAAGTCCAAGTCCAGTATGTAACAGAATACAAGCTCAGTACAAAACAGAGCTTAGCACTGCACTTTGTTGTACAGATGAGCCCAGATAGAAAGCCATCATATGTCAGCTGATTTCCAGGTATTTCTTATATGTGTGGATTTTTTCCTGTTTCATTACAAACTAATCTAAGTCAAATTGCCAAGAATGGACATGGGCTGAGCACATTGAAACCAGTAAGTGCCACAGCTCACCTGATAAACTTGCAATGCTGTTACAATTTGGTTCTGTATTTTAGGCCACCTCACAGTGTTCTTGCCATAGCAGCACACAAAATAAGCCAGATCAGTTTAGCTGGATATTTTGCAGGGAAGCAGAGCATTAGCTCCCATCTGTTTCCCTTTCTCAGTGTTACTCTTCCCTGGCACTCTGACCCGGCACACCAGGCACAGAGGAGCAGGAGGAGCTGCTGTACCATGCTAGGCATGTGAGTGGTGTCAGCTCCAGGACATCCAGGAAAGGAGGGGTAGCCCCAGGCTTTCTCCCTGGCTTGTGCCCGGACTAGGAAGGCACTGTATGACTTGTGAAGGGGCACACACACCCCTGCCATATGGCCTGGCACAGCACACAGAGAGACATCAGGGCTTCTGTTCAGGCCAGGACTGCACCTATCTCTGGATTTTCCTCTGAATTAATTCTGACCAGAAAAAAGAAAGAGAGGATATGGGTCTTCAAGTTCTGGAAGCTGTGAGAAAAGTGTTCATTGAGTTATGTGTAATTAAGGTTCAATCTAAGCACAGAAAGACACTACAGCACCTGCTGCATGTTATACCTGGCTCCAGGTTCATGCAATAACTCACACGCTTCACCAAAAACTTGTAAAATGAAGGACAAAAATTCATACAGAAGAGATAAAATTTTTCAAACCATCATCAACAAAAAAGCTTGATCTGATTTCACAAAAGCATCAAGGCTTTATTCCTACACCTGCCTGTAATACTTACTCCTGACATAACCGCAGTGAATTTCTACATTTCAGATTATTTTCGGTTTCTCTGAGGCAGATGGAGTTTGCCTTTCACATGACGTCCTGGGGGTGAAGGTTCAGTAGGGATGAACCACGCAATCTGCTGCACTGTAACACATGACATGCTGTTGATCAAAGAAGAACGTGTTACGGACCAGATGTTGCAAGTAGAAATAACACGTCCCAAGCCTTGCTTTCACCTAATTCATGGCATGGTAGACCTAAAAGTACCTGCAAGATGTAATCAATAGGGAAAAACGTAAGTGAATACCACAGAAGAAATATCTCAGTTAATTTTCTTCTCATTATTAATTGTCCCCTTCCCTTTTTAACATTCTGCTGTAATTTCCCTCTTGTGTTTGATTTTCTTCATCATATTTTTAACCCCACTGGGATATTTAACTTAAAATTGGATTGATAACTGCCTTTAATTTATTCTTCTCTTTTAAAATGCATGGGTCCACTTTTTCCCCATGGGGTACAACGCTACTGAGGATTATTTCAGATCCTAAGGGAATGAAGAATGTTACGATTAGTCAATCTCCCTCCCTTTGTCTCAGTATGGTTGTTTAATTCTATTTATTCTGTAGACTTTTAATGTAAAATAGCCGTTCAAACAGTTATGCTATTATGTTTCAAATCTGTTGAGGGAGTCTAGGGTTTAAGAAATGGAAAAAGAAAACAGATAATTGTTTCATTTGCGTATTTGACATGAGTTTCTCATATGATGTGGTATAATTTGATCTTTGTGTCAACTTTTCCATCTACCAAATGAATCAGTATGGAAGATCAGCAGAATACGATTGAACAATGTCATGGGTTTTTTTACAAAACAGGACTTTCCATCCATACTAGGAGGACATTTGGTTTGCAAGTTGTCTAGTACAAGCCCCTGACTTCTTTTTTACCTTATGCTCTCTCTTTTCTTGTGCCCTGCCAAGAAACAGCCCAGAGAATTAGAATAATCTTAAAAAAAAGCCAAAAAACCTACACCAAAAAGATGATCTATGGGGAAAGCTATGAGGATTGTTTAGAGTAAGGAGGAAAAGACTAGTGAGAGAGTATGTTGAGAAGAGGGTGCATTCATCTTTTCTCCACATCACTACTGAATAGAATAAGAGGCAATGGATTTATATTTCAGCAAGAAAAATGGGTGTTAGTCACTAGAAAAAAGACTCCAACAAAAAGGACAATAAATACTGGATTATTGTGGAGCCTTTAAGTTCAATTATAGACAAATGTCTGTCATAGATATTAACACTTTGGAGGACAGATTTATGGCCAAGCTGATCTCTTGACTTCTCCATTTGCCAGACACATTTTCTAAAATTTCTCTCTTTTCCTGAATCTTTTGCTGTCCTGTCTTATCTGTAAAAGGACAAAGTGACTGTTTCTGAGGAAGCACTATGCCTGACAGAACACCACAGGTGAGTCTATGTATGTGTCACTGTATATGCCACTGAAATGCAACTCATTTATGGACTACATCCTTTTACAGGCATTTATTCACAATTTTTACCTAATACTTGTTAACATTGAAAAAATATATTAGAAAAGACCATGTCTTAAGAACTCTGTTCATCAAATCATTGCATTTGTCTGAAATACAATATGAACTTGCTTTATGTTGTTATCCAAATCACAGTGTCATCTCATATTTTATGGTCACAATCTGTCAACACAGTCTTCTATCTCATTAGAGACTCAGTGTGATTGGGAGATCTTTTCTTCATTCTTTCCGTGGTTTTTTTTTCTCTCTAAAATAGAAGAGTATCTTGGCATTTAAGATGGAGTCCAGTTTGACTTTCTTGTTTTCACAGTCAGTTTTAAAACTTCCCCTGTAACTGAAAGAGTACCTACAGTCTGCCCCCTCAACACCAGACCACAGCTTTCCTCTCTGGCATCTAGGCTGCAAGACACACTTGTCCCTGGGCTGTAACAGGTTATGCTTGCAAATAATTTGAATTTTTAAAAAGACAATTTAAAAAGCTGTAGCAAGAAACACACCCACCTATTCACTGTGAAATTTTAAGGTCATATACAGATTCAGAGGTGAAGATGGATTCTCTGCTGGTTGCTTGCAACCATCCTGGAAACTGGAATAAAAACCCTAGCAGTCAACTATTATGCTGTGCATAGCAGCTGAAACACGTCCTTTGCTTGGTGAGTGACACTGGGAAGAGAGGAATTACTGCAGCAACATCTTTTGCCAGTGTAGCTATGGGGACTATTGGCTATTTGGAGTTGAGTCATTCATTACACAGCGGCTGCTGAACTCACTCCCAGTGGGGGTTACTGCTTGCAAACTGCTTTGGAGAATCTAAGTAAATCAGATAACATGTTAATGAGTGTGGTATAAATAGATAAATAGATTTGGCTGCTGAGCATCTTTGTAATTTGTGAAAAGTAATGGTGTTCTGAAGCTTTTGAGGTTAATGAAAATAAATAGCGTGTGCTTAACATATCATTGAAGAAGGTAGCTTATATTAGTATCAACTTTTATTTCAAAATGTATTTGTCCAGGAAAAATGTGAAAGGTATACCATATGGACATTTTCTGAACTCAGTGGGGAAAGCATTGGAAGGGTTTAACCCCTCTACCTTGGCATATTTACATAAAACTAAAATAAGCTTCTCAGTAAAGCCTTAATAAAATGGAATAGTTGTACCTCAGAGAAATAATACTGTAATCCATCACCTACTTTCCTGCCTCTTAATTCATGTAAGTAGTTGTTTCTTTTTTAGTTTAGTGACATAATAATATGGTATCTGTTATTCTGGCTTTGTTGGTCTGAGTAACAACATTTAATATTTGAGTTTATTTTCTCTTCCAATGTCCCTGTTGAGGTTTGTAATGGAGAAGAATTTATCTTTTGGCTCTGCAGAGTGGATTTGCCTCAGTTTGGGCCTCTCATACATAGTCCTAAAGAGAATTCTTCCTTATCTGTGAGTTACACAGTCTAAGTTCAGTCTCTTAATGAGTTTAGTAATACCAATTCACCTGCCTAAACCAGAACTGTGTTTATGGCCCACATTGCATAAAAGTAAGGCAGAAACAGTAGGATGGTAACTTACTCAGTGACATTAACAGAAATCAATCTTGTTTACCAGTTTAGATCCCAGTAGTTCATTGTCCCCCTGCTCCCCAGACAGCTAGTATGAATACTCAGAACAAAGTAGCTTTTTTTGCTGCAAAACTCCCACTGTCTACACCAGTTCAGTACCTCATTGCACTGGGAGCCAGAAGGTTTTTCATTGTTCTCCACATAAAACTTTCCCTCTGCAAGTTAAGCTTTTTACTCACTAACCTATTCATTAGGTTCTCTTCCAGTTCAGCATCACAGCTAGCTAGAGAATTTCCATTAAAACCCAATTTTGCCCACAAGATTAGAAAATTGATCATCAACATTTTTCAAATAAATTTTAGCTATCAGCATGCTCTAGGACCATTTTCAGAAGCCTGTGAAAATATTTAATAACTAAGTGACATTAAACAATATGCAAAAATATCTTAATAATCTAGCATTGCATTTAATTGAATATTTTAATAAAAACTTAATTAAGGTTCCCACATTTGTACTTGGGGGCTATCCTGAACTCAATACCATTCAAATCCCATTAGTGCTAATGGCTTAATGCTATATGTGGAGAATATAAAACACATAAAATTTACTTTTAATAAGTCATTCATCCTACATTAAATGTAAAACTATTATTAAAAACACATTAAAGAGGATTAACCACCAGTATTACAAGGAATGTTTTTAATAATCAGTTGATATTTATTTAGTTTATAGTACTGTCTAATTATTACACAATTATGGTTTTATAATTCCCCTCTTAAGCAAATGAAATGTCTATCTGGAAACATTAATTTAAAAAGTTACCAAAATCATATTTTAATGTCATTGGCTGGATTTTTTAATTTTCTTGTATTTTCCTCCTTTTTTTTTTTTAAGGGAGAGAGAGGTAAAAGTTTGATTTTAAGAATACTCAAGCAAAGAAATTTTAATTTAGAAAAACAAGACAGCAAGTACACAACAGATGATCAGAAGAACATTGTATCTCAGAGCAGGTAAATTTTGATTGCAAAAAAACTATATTTAAGTGAAAACAGGTTGTCCTCGTAACATAAGATTTTAACAAATAAAGATTAATTAACAGATATCTATCAGACCTAAGGGAAAGGGGGTGGCACATTGAACAGAAGGCAGGCAGAGAACAAATCAGACAGCTGAGTTTTGGACAAGGAAAACTTTTCAAGTCCTCAAAAATAAAATGGAATTAATGAATTTGGAATGTTTCTGCCTATTTAATGTCCTTGAAAGAATGGTGGAAAAACAGAAAGAGTATTACTGTAGAAGAGGGTCTTATCATGGACCAGCTGTGGACCATTTCTTTTCCATTTGTCACACTTCTGTTCGAAAACCTTGTTAGGGTGTCTTCTAATCACCTCTTTGGTTTCTTCACATTGTCTCACACCAAACCACATATTGCCACATCTTTCCTCTTGATAGACACAACTGAACTTACTTCTTAGGAATTAAAACAGCTTTTCTGGTGAAGGCCAAATGAGTAATGAATAGCAACTGATACAAGGCCAAATGAAAAATGAAGAAAAAACATAGTTTAAAGTGCCATAAAACACATCTCCATATTTTGGGTATCTTGAACATTTTGATGAGTGTTACATGAGATAATAGACATGGGGAACCTGTAGTCAATACAGCCCCAAACTAAATGTAGAAGGCTACACTCCACCTGGAATACATTACTGCACACAGGACTAGCCAGAGCTAAAGGAAACACCTTTACATTGCTTTATAAATATCCTTGCAAATCCACACCCACTACGTGACAGAAGAGCTCTGAGAATAGCTTGGAGATACATCTTCAAACAGTTTATATGGTGTGCAGACTCTGACCTTAAGTCTAATGAAGCCAATGCTCATCTCTTATTTGGCATGGAAAGGGTTTGAGTCACAAATAGTGCCATATGCCTGGAGTGTATTAATCCCTTTAATGAGCTACGGCTGCACTTAAAAGAAGAAAGAAAAATTTAGAGATGAAAGAGAGGGTCATCTTTGACTTTGCAATCCTTTGATTTCACCAGTTTCTGTCCTAATATTAAAGTTATTTAAACATTTTAATTGCTTACATTGCAAACACATAAGGCCTTGAAATACAGAATATTAATAAGTCTTTTTAATATTTGGCAACAGCATCTTATGAAATCAATGTGATTTAGCTGCATTTGGAGAGAAATTATCTCTGAAGTTTCAAGATAATTCAAAATAGCTCCTTTTACTTGTTTTATTTATGTGAAATTCTAGACATCTCCTCAAAAAAGGATAAAAAGATCCATTTTCAATCCAAGAATTATACCTGAATCTCAAATAATTGAAAAATATTCAATTTCACTTTGAAATGTGGATATTACTTCAACTACATTGTGTTCTTTTTAAATAATAAATACCCAGAGAATGTTGTGGTTTTTTCTTCAACAATCCATACCATTCATCTCAGTAATGCTGCTTTTCTGTTTTCATGGTACAGTCTTCCTCTTTGTGATGGTCAGACCCTCATGGAGCTCTTCATACCATTCACTATTAAAAAGACACTTTACATCAAAATTTCACTTTGTTTCAGATTATTTTTCTGCTGAAGTATCCAACATAGCTGAGTGCTAAATCAGTTTATAGAAGGAGTTACGTATACTAAATGTTGAGCATGACATTTTATGTGTGGATCAGCAAATTGTGAACAATTCAAAAAGAATTTGAAAATAAAAACTAGACATTGGGATCTCTTGTGTATGAGTGGAAGACACAGGAAAAGGAAGGAAGAACAATGTTTGAGAAGGCACCCAAAGCCAGTTATTATCTCTATCCTTTTATGAAGCAGCAATTCAGATGCACACCCTCATTCAATAATGCCCAGTCATGAGATCCTCTATTCAGTTCTAAGAGATTTTTCTCCTTTCCTTCTTGTTGGTGTTGATCCACTGTGACTCAGAAGAGATGAAAATCCTTTGACACATAAAACAAAGATCAAAAAGGATGACAGAAGTCAAAATGTTTAACGTCTCTAAGTGGTCACCTTTGTTAAAAATTTTCACTTGAACATAGTCAACTACCAGCAAAGGATAAAATATAATAAAAATAATAATTAAAAAAAAAAATGTTAGGGAATACTATGTTAAATGTTTTCTAATCAATTATGTCTGCTAACATTGACTCCTAGGTACTTAAAAAATGTGCCTAGGGCAACCTCAAAACCATTACTGTTGTTTTTAGAAGTAGCACAGGGAATGTGAGAGCTGTCAAATAAATGCCAGTCTTTAAAGAAAGTAACAGAGAGTATCACACACAGGTCTATGGGTGCCTGTGGCTCTGTGGGGCCAGGATCCATGGGGACTACCCACAGGTTCATCATGGAAAGGGCCATCCCACCTTCCCAGGTAGAAACAGGGAAGACAGGGGTCACTGGGGCAGCCCCAGCCCACGGCCCCTGGCATCTCCCTGGGGACAGGAGCAGGCCTGTGGCAGGGACAGGGGCATGCAGGCTGGCCTAAATCAGCAGAGCTATGTCCAGGCAGGAAAGGGCTATGGGAGCTGGACATGTGCCACCCTGGGGCACCGCTGGGGCAGGGGCTGGTGGCCAGGGAGCTGAGACGGGGTCCTGAGCCCTGGGCAAGATGGGGGAGCTGGGCAGGACCAAGCAGGGCTGGAGTAGCCTCAAGGACACAACACATTAAATAGCCTCTTCAAGGAGACCCCAGACACCATTTTGCAAACCACTGTCTTAAGAAAGTCAGGCAAAAACAGCCAAGCCTGAACAATTGGAGCGTGTACGGCAAAAGAGGTGGATAAAAATATTGGGAATGCAATGAGACCACAAAATAGAAAATACACTGATCAAACATGGAGAAGAGACTACAGAGGAATGTATTCAAATGTAACAGAAGTGATCTTCAGAAACAGCAGAAACAGTCTAGAAAATACAGGTCATATTGAGAAAGAATATGTTCAGTGTACAGCACTGAAACAATTATGTCCTTGCTACCGAAAAACATAGATATACATCATTCTAGGCTTTAAAAAATATTTTAGTACATGAGAAACCTCAAATTATTGCTAATTTCATATTCAGAATATACTATGGACACCGAAGTTATATATTTCGTTTAGGTAGAGCCTTCAGGACCAATCAAGGAAAGCCCAGATCAAAGCAACTTTCTCTCTGATTTTAGGATTCTGGGATTTGCTAAAGAAGCCCAAATATCTCCCCCAAGTAGCAACTCTTCATTCTGATTATTTGCTGTCCTGCTGTAGATTCACAGGTTCCCTGGCAGGCATGAGTTTTGTAGGAGCATTTGAGCAGCTGTTGGTAGAAGTCTGGAAATGTGCATTTAACACTGGGCGTGAGGGGGAGGGTGAAGGGCAAAATTAAGCATCATCAATAAAGGGCATGTCACCCCAATATATTGTAAACCAACTTAGTTATCAGAAAAGGCAAATAAAAACAGCTTTCTTCACATGTAAGAAGTGGCACAATTTATCTGTCCAAGACCAGTCTGACTGTGCAATCATGAAACCTTACATACATTTATGTAGGAACCTTACGTACACATGTGTACTCTGACCTGTGAAGAACTGGACTGAAGTTGATCTATTGCAATTCTAGAAGGGATTCAGTAATGCAATGAAATATGGAGAACATGATAAAAAAATACCATGAGTTTAGTTTTTGCGTGCATCATACCATTTCACAATTTTATTTTTCTTTCTCGTAAGACCTGACAAGTTCCCTCTGCTTAGAGAGTCACATTTTCCACTGACATGGTTGGATTTTTGTGGGAGAATGGGTGAGACAAAACTACTGCAAACTGGAAGATAAAAGATAGTAAATATTCGTTATTACCTATTATTTGTTAGACACACAAGGAGGATGTTAAAAAGAATGTCTTGTGAATACAAGCATTTTGTTGGGTTTTGGCACAAATGTTCTGGCTGCTGGCCGTTGAAAGATGTTATTCTGCTGCCACTCAGATGGGTCTGCCAATACTAAGGGTCTTGCTGATGAGCTGGAACAAGGCTATAGTGGTTTGTCTGCCACATGCTGGCTTCTCCTCTTCATGATTTTTAAATTCTCTCTTATTTGGCCCTGATATTATATGCAAGTCTAATGAACTTCCATCCAGATCTCAACAGAATGTAAGCGGGTCTGACAGCTTTATACTGTTTATGTGGAAAAAAAACTACTAAACATGAAGACAAATTGAAATATTATGAACATAAACAAAGAGTTTGCCAGCTACTAGCTAGAAGAACCAGTCATGGTTGAGAATTGTAATTTAAAACCAGGCACAGAAAACAAAAGACTTTTGGAGAAAAGTCTGCAGAGAAATCCTGTATAAAATTAAGGAAGTTTTACCTTTAAACATGCCAAGAAACTAATTAAAATAGAAGTTGCAGACCAACAGTGGAATGAGTTTAAAAAGAAAGTTAATACAGGAAAATTAGATTACTTTTGAATACTATATATCAGAGGCCAATACCTGGGTTGAATATTGGTTCTAAGATGGATCTATTTTTCATTTTGTAACTCTGTTAAATGTTATTTAATAAAACTCCTTTGTAGAATCAAATTAAGTTAAACCAGTTGGACTTTATAAAAAAGAAAAAATTCTGTGACATTTCATTATATTTTTAATGAATTGATAAGCAAATACATATGGCATCTATAGGATTAGGGTTAGGGTTAGGGTTATTGATGTAATTGTTTAGAATTTCTTGGTAATTCTTGTAGTGCATTCCATATTCTAGTCAGAAATGGCAGAATTCTCCTGAGCTGTTCCCAAAAAAAAAGGGGAGTTGTATGAATGTGTATTTTCTGTGTAGTGTTCACTCATGAATTCTAAGTTTATAATAGAAAAGTTTAGTTTATAATAGGAAAGTTCTGGACTGTATTGGCAGTGACCAGATTTGATAAGAATCCTCTTGAATCAAAGGACTTTTGAGGCTCCTAGTGTTTTCTTAACATCTCCATTTAACTACTCCTCCAAAAGGAGAAACAAGAAAGTGTCATGAAAAAGGTTATGCGCAAAAGTTTTCTGTTTGTAGTCCCAGAAATAGGTAACAACCAATCATTTTTATTATCTGGAACTAACAGAATTTTCATATCTTGTTTTATTAAAAGTTTTTTGCCATGCTTGGTTTCAATAAAGGGGTTTTCATTTGAGTGAAATTTCATCATCTGACACTGTATCTTCCACATGAATTATTTTGAGTGTCCTACATTCCATAACAGCAGTGATGGGAGGGGCTGACCCTCAAGCCCCTGGGTAAAAGCACACTGCTGAGATGTGAAATATAAATTTCAGGTTCCTGCTCTGCCTTCTCCCAGACAGGAACCAGAACCACTGTTTCCCACATCTCATAGAAATATCTTACCCACCAGGCTGTCAGCTATGTTGGATGTAGTTTAATCTCAAAATAATATAAAATGACTGTTTTAATGATACACTTTTTAATAGTGAAAAATTATTATGACAGAGATGTTTTATAAAGAGAACTTTATGGGAATAAAACTTCTAGCTTCTCACTCAGCTGTTGTCTTGCTGATAGCATCAACATTATGTTTCTGCTGGCTAGATTATTTAGTTAATCTGTCAGAAAACATAAACAATCCTCCTGCTTTCTTTAGCACTTGTTCTGTGGGGCGAGGAAGGGCACTATTGGTCCCTTCAAACCACAAATACATAAACTACATGAAATCCAGACGTTTGTTCATCATCCATCTCCCTGCTCCCTCCTGCCCCCCTTGCTGCTGGATACCTGGCTGTTCCAGTTTCCAGTGCTGGGTCACAGCAGGAGGCTCCCCACAGCCCTTCAAAGCGCTGTGCAGAGATAAATGTCTGCCAGCATTGCTGTCCACTTGTTGGTTCTACGAGTTTGCTGCCAGAGTTTAAAAAGTGAGCTACCTTCCCTGCCATCTGATTCCATGGCAACCACTCCTCTGCTTTCTACCACTAAGCATCTGTTAGTGTTTTCATTGTAAACTCCTGTTTTCAAGAGTTTAGGGATTGGCATGAATTGTTATTGTGTCAGAAAAGTAAAAGATCTGGATCTTTCTCTTTTCAGCCGCTTAAAAGAAAATAGCAAAGTCCTCCAACATTCAATGCAAAACAAAGCAAAAACAATTAAAATTATTGGAGGTTGCCATGGAAGTCTGAATGGCACTTCAGGTCCAGTTCCTACCCTTCTGATATCTCAAGGAAGGAAAATTAGGTACATGAGTGATTTAGTGACAGGATACAGCAGTTCAGCTGCTGACCTCATCCCTGCTTTTATCTGATGCGGTGGCAGCAGATAAAAATTGCATTTCTAAAATGTAGAAAGCTGTGCACACTGGCAAATGAGAGAGGAAATCAAAGTAACAGGAGATGGACTAAGATGGAAGTGGGAAATGAATGAAGAAGAAGGTGTCACATGTTAGGTATAAAGGTAGCAAGGCAGAAGAGCTGAACCAGAGGGAAGAAACTATAGATGAGGATTGCTACCAGTAAGAAAGAAAAAAGGATATTGCTAGCAGTGACAGATAATGGTGCTAAAAGAGGATCATGGAACACATTACCAGAATTTCAATTTTGCCATGATAATCGGACATTTTCCTTAGGGACACAAGTTAGAGGCAAGGAACAACGTTTTGGAGTCAATAAAAAGAAGTCAGGATTAGTAAAGTAGCTTTTATCATCACTGAAACAAGGTTATTTTCATTCTTTTCTTCACACTGCAATCCTAGAAAAATGGTGATTTTGAGGATAAGAAATTTTATAGAGGACACTGTGATTTACTAGGTAAATCAAGGACATTTTCACTGTTGAATTGAGCAGAATAGGAAGAACTAGGAAAACAATAAGAACTTTTGAAAATCAGACTAGTGTAATAAACTGAAGGGTTTTATGTTTGAGATTATGTGGAATGGCTTCTCCAGTAGTTTCTAAACATCACCATCTCCCCTTATTTCTACCACACATAATAAACAGATTCCAATCTTATTTATTTGCCTGTGAATAACTCTTTGGCTCAGAAAATGCAGGATGTCCAACCAAATTGAGGCACACTATCCCTCTTTATTCTGCTTTTAGGACTTGGGCCAAAGCTGGCATTTTGTCAAGATCAGTGTCTCACATCTTCCAGGGATATCTGACCTCTTTAGTCACATATTAACTCAGCTCCATAGCTGTCAATCACGAGTCTTCAATTGCAGCATAGCAAGTATCAAGAGAACTGTCTATATTCATGATAAAACAGCTTTTTGGAGAAAAGAACAAGGCTGTGAGAAGTCTCACATCATGCCTTAGGGGCACACTAAGACCAGAACAGCAGAGGTGGTCACAGGGTTCAGCTTTAACTATGCCAAAAAAGATGGTTCAACAAGAAAAATACCTGACAAGATTGTTCAGTAAGACAAATAAAAATGCAACCTGAAGGGGGATGCAAAGATGAAGACAGGCTCTTTTCCATGTTGCCCAATGGCAGGAAAGATGCAATGGGCAAAACCTGAAAGATAGGAGGCTGCCTCTGAATATGAGGAAACAATTTTTTAGGGTGATTAAGCAGTGGCATAGGTTGTCTGGGGATATTGTAGGGTCCCCAGGTTGAATATATGCAAAAGCTATCTGAACATGGTACTGGTCAACCAGCTGTGAGTGCCCCAGACTGAACAGGCTTTGAACATGATGACTTCCAGAAGTCCCTTTCAAATTCAGCTGTTCTGTAATTCTATGATTCTGTAACAAAATAATGAGTTGTTTTGTGTTAGGTTTGAAAAGTAGCCTAAAATTCTCATGACATGTTCAGTAGTCCTAAATGGAGAGCTATTGGCAAAATCCCTAAACACTGTAGAGTTTTACAATAACTCTAAAGATGCCAGAAGCCAGCCTAAACTGTGAACAAAAGAAGCATCTCCATCTTCCCACCTTTTCTGCCTTGTGTCACCACAAAGCATTTCTGCAGTCAGGAAGGGCTCGGAAATACTTTTAGAAAAATTATTCTTTTGGCGGCAACAGGTTCCAACACAAAATAAGAGTTCTGAGAAAGTCTATGACAGGATTAAGGGCAGAAAAATATCTTTCTACTTTCGGTGTGAAGTCATTTCTAAGTCATTCCTCAATTACCTTCAAGAGTTCGGATCAGCTTACAAATCAGTACCTGCCGGCAGCACTCCATTGTAGCTGTTAATTCATGCTTCCGCATCTGTTACATTAGCATGCCAAAAGAACTTACAACCTCCTTGAAACTTCCTTCAGCATAGCTTCAGCATAATTGAATATTAAGAGATCAAAATTTAATTTTTGTATTTTCTTAACCAAATCTATTCAAATGTGCCCTATGCACTAGCCCCCTTGGAGTATTAGGTGTAGAACAAGGTCAGAACTTTTACAACCAAACATTTCTGAGTGACATATAAACAAAGAAAGGTTGGAACCTTTTCTTTCTTTTAAAACATGAAAAGCCCAAATGTTTCTAAGCAATTTAACATCCACTGGGCCATGCTGCCAACTGTCAGTCTAGTAACCCCTTCTTAGATTTATAAAGACACCCAAAGAATAGTTGAGTTTAAAATATCCTTCGTCTAACTATATTTCATTCTAATTAAAAACATGTAGTCTCAACTTTGTTAAAGAGGAAAAAAAAAAAACTTAGAATAGGGGACTGAATTGACAGCAAGGCTGCCTGTGCTGTCTAGGTGCACATTTATAAGCACTCTCATTATGTGGGGATCAAATCCTTTCGTTAAATATTCTCATTTAAAACCAATTTGCATAAATAAGGGCTCATTTCTCAAAGAGCGCATTTATTCAAAGAAAATTAGATTTCACTTGGAAACACACACAACTCCAAATTTCTCATCATGTTCTCAGGCTGGACAAAACAGAATAATTTCCCAGTGTGTTCTATAGCAGTTCTGAAGCATGTTTTTCCCATTCTCTGTTTGACCCAACAAAGCTGCACCAGAGCCTCCCTGAGCACACCAGGAGGTGCTTCCACTTCATATATCAAAGCAAAACCTCGTCAAGCACCTACCTCTGCTTTGCTTTGATTTCAAAGGAAGGATGCACACTTGCACTCCAGAGGGAAAATGTGAAATGCTCCAGTCAGGTCCCTCGTGGTGAAGCAATCTGGATTTCCAGTTGTTCTGACACATGTGCTCCATCTCAGTCTGCACATGGGCAGTGTCAAGGAAAGCCTACATCTCCACCCAGTTTGAAATCATCATTTTGGAGATGGAGAGAGACCCTCTGTTCCCTTTCTCACTTTCATACATCAGCTTCTGCCCAAAATTCCTAAACTGTGTGCTGGAAAGTTGTTCTGTTCACCTTCTTAAGCTTTCCTAATTGCTCTCTCAGCTTTTTTAAGATGCCCAAGGCTATCAAAGAAGATTTTATCTGGAGTTTTTGGCATCAAGGGAAAATAAGAAAATGGTTTGCAAGAATTTATTGTTTATTCATACTTGTTCCATTCCAATTTTTAAAAAGTCTCTAAAGCTTACTTGTCTCTCCTTAGCAGGATCCAGGTTCTGTTACTGACTCTTTCCAAAATAGCCTCCTCCAGGCTTAATAATGGGTATTAGAGTCAGGGTAATTCAGAGGCACACCCTAAGTGCAACAAGGGGCTGAGATGGCATTTCTGTGTTTGACCATAAGGATAATGTGGATTACAATTCCATGAGAGAGCCTGGGGAAGTCTCAGATTTCCCAGCTGCAACTGCTACTGTATCAAGCAAGGAACCCCAAACCAAATCAGTATTATAGGCAACATTCAGAGCACCACTAAAGTCTAACACTTTAGAATGGATTTAGTTGCATTGGATGAATTTTTCAGGAGTAGGTGTCAGCTTCAGACTGATTTCTGGTGGTTTTAATGTTTGTTTTGCTTTTGAGCTGAAACCATTCAACTACTGCTGAAAATATACAAATGAAACATCACATTTCGATCAGTTTTTAAAATGAGTGGTTACAACAATTTATTTTGAAGAACTTCAGGACTTCTGTGATTTGAAAGGCTTCATGTTTGGCAAGGAATTCATTGCAGAAAAATTCACGTGGATTTGCACAGTTTACAAGCCTACAGATTAATATCTGTTTAAGTACAGTATAAAATTACCAAGTTTTGGCAGCTGAATTTTCTTAAGGTTTCACTTTCTTCACGGCGCATCCTCTGTCCTTCCCTGCCTCCTGCATGCCACATTTATAATGACTAAAATATCTGTGCAATTACTATACCATCTCTGTAATAGACATAAATATATTTTGGGCAGTATTTGTGCTAAGATTTGTTTCTTAAACCGCTTTCTAGTTTTGGAAATTAAGTGTTATCAAACTCTGAAACCATGAACAGATAAACTTTTTCTCATGTTGGCATAAGTCTTCCCTGCTAACATATCTAGTTTTTCAGTATGTTGGGAAAGTTCCAAAAAAATTTTCTTCTAGCGTTGCTTTCCATTTGTTAAAGAGGAAAAGCTTAAAATTATCTGAATAGCATGCATGATCTGAAACTTATCAAATGGTCTGAATAGCTGATTAACTGGGTGATGGGATTTGTTTTTTTGTTTAAATATAAATATACAACATGGCCCAGGCTTGTGAAATTTGGTGACAAGGGTTCATAGGTTCAGTTATGTTTCTTATTGAGCATGAAATTCATATTAGCAGAAACATGGGAACCTCTACCATCTATTAGGTTTACTTTGTATGCTATGATTAAAATATATTCATAAGAAACCAGGAAATAAAAACACTACGATATCAGCTATGTAATCTACATAACTACAGTTACAATCCTCTTAAACAATGTTTTCCTCTTAATGAGATGTTTGATATAATCTAAGCATCAAATTATGACATTAAAATTACTTTCTTATTTATATCACATCATATTAGCCACATTAGCAATACATGTTATAAACCTACATCTACATTTAAAATGTTTTATTTGCAGTCATTTTCACTGAGTGCAATTCTTGCCACACTTTTCCTTAACTAATTTGCTTGTTTCTGTTTACTAACTGAATAATTGTCAGAGTATAATTAACACAGATGTCGCATGAGTTTAGTTTTCAGGTTCAGGTTAAATTTATACTACTGCATATGGAAGTGTCTAATTAGATTGCCATCTGAAATGGTGAAGGAGTTACTACATTTTGAGTAAAATCTTTTTCACAGACTTCTATCTTACTCAGTGTACTATAATGTTTTCATTCATTCGCAGTTTCAAAAATAAGACTTTGGTATTAAGAACATCAGTTTACACACATCAGTATTGACTAAGACAGCAATGTTTGTCAGTTTGACACTAAGCCCCCTAGTTATTCCAAGGTATTCTGAATTCTGTAAGCTAAAGTTTTATACTGGGCCAATAGTTACCAAGATCCTAAATATTCCAACCCTCTGCAGTTCTGAAATCCAAATCTCTTTCTTATTCCAGTGATTTAATTTCCAGTGATTTACTTTCCACTTACTCCTTTCTCTTTTGGTAATACTTGTAGACCTGGAAGTACTGAAACCTAGGATTCAAAGACTTGGCAACAAGATGGAGTTGTTTGTTAGCAATAATCTTGAAAGATTTATGTGTCTGTATACTACTGTGAAAAAACAAGACATGTACCAAGTGTGACTTGGATTCTTTATCAAACCAGTTATGATGAATTAGGTATTGTTCTAGTGATAACCTTCAACTGTGATATTTCACATTGATGCCAACAAAGTGGATCATGTGGAATAAGGAACATAAAATGGTGGCAAAGTCAGTTAGATAGCTCATTGCTATATGAAAAATGTCATTATGCACATCCTTAACAAGAAATTCCTTCAAACAGTGAGAATAAAAGTCATATTGATAAGTTTTGGCATAGAATACTAATGGAAGAAAATGTATTTATCATAGTAGAAAATAAAAAAGTTAGTGGGTCAGGGCAATTACTAAAGCTTCTGCTTAATACAGGTTGATAATACACCCCTTCCCTATTCGTGCCTTTTTCATTATTAAGTAATTCCAATAAATGATTAAAGTGCTGATTAGGTTCTGTAATCCAAATTACTAAATGTGAGCTAAAGAGCCATTCACAGATCTAGTCTCCCAAGCAGTGTTTTACTTCCAAATTGCCACTTCAAATTTATAAGCAGAGATATTAAGTATGTCGTTCACATTAATTCTGATTTATAATCAGAATATAATAACTAAATCACAGAAATTGATGTTTTATATACTTTTTTATTGAAGAAAAACTCCACCATATGTTGCTGAGAAAAGCAGACATTGCAATAACATCAATGTTACAATTGAATCTTCAAGCTCTATTGTCTTTCCTTGATGACATTTCCCTACAGAATAACAAGTATCAGGTACTTTTACTCAAGTAAAATGCACACTGAAATAATGGAATTGTTTTGATTGAGATTCCAAACCAAATAAACCCTCTCTCTATCGCAGTTCTTCAGGAGATGACTAGCTGGTCTCACACATTTAAGAAAAGGAGATTGTTTATACATGACTAGGGAATTAGTGGAGCCGCTAATTACCTACATCCAAACAAATGCATGACAAGACAGAACTCCTCAACACTGTCTCAGTACTCAAAATCATCCATTTAAAGCCCACATTAACTTTACTACCTTGTGAATTCTATGTATGGAAATCCATCATTACTCTAAAACTGTGCACAGGGAACATTTCCTTTATTATTTATGATGAGTGCTTTCAAATGCAACCGTATCTCAGAAATTTAGATCCTCCTTCAAAACAAACATACAAACGAAGACAATTTATTGAACAAGTGGGCATGTGTTCTGTTATATCATCCTCTCCCAATATGTTTGTTTTTTCCTTTTCAGTATGTTTCACTGTAGTTCAGGATGCTTTTTTGCAATGCTATGATTGCTGTCACTTATCAGTGTAGTAATGGTTCTTTACTTAGCGAGAATGAGCCTCTTAAAAGCAGAATCATCTGGGGGTCTGTTTGTTTTCTTTACTTAAAGGGCAAAATGCTTCAAGAAAGGCTTTATGGCCAGCCAGATCAGGTGCACCATCTGGATTTTGCTTTTGCAATTTTCTGTCTGGAGCCCTCAGTGTATCTCAGGACACCATAGTCATGTAAGCAAATGTTATTTAAAGCATTGTACCAGTAATCTCTGTGTACATGGTGTTGAGCCAAAGAAGCTAGGCACTTTTGTCCCAACTTATTTTTGCTAAATTTCTAAACTTCTATAAAGTAAAGATGAAAAGGACAATTGTAATTTAACTGTTCTTCTCAGCAGGGTTTGTTTGGCAACAAAGCATCCCCTTTTTAGTAGTGCAAGGTACTTATCTCCCTACATTATTATTCTGTGGTCAGAAACCTTCGTTGAGGAGAAATGAAACATGGAAGAGACATAGGAATATTTATAATGCCTAAATTTGCACAGTGCCATTGCTGTCCATAAAAAACACCAATACAGAACTGATTTGTGCTCTCACTGACTCGTGTTCTCACTGACTCCTAAAAGTATCTATAACAGGTAATGTACATCTCTCAAAATCCTTTCCCAAAGAAATGCAAGACTTTCCATGAGATTCTTCAAAACAAAGGCACCCAAAATTTCAAAATTTTTTGATTCCTGGAAGTCTTGCCTTTCACCTTCTGTGTGTGCTTAGCACCTACGTTTCTGCCTTCATGCCACTTGTTTTATCCAGTTTTATTGATTTGTTCCCATTCCACAGAGTTGTTACAATTCCCCCATTTTGTAAAGAGCAGTTAAAGTGCAGCAATTGAAATGGGAAAAAAAGCATCTATCATGCCTGTGATTTTTTTTCCTTGCTACTGATTAATTAGAACTAGAGAGTGCAGAAGAAATGTTTAGAATTGAAAATATCAAAATTATCTCATCAGTGAAAAGCTGGATCTTTTGGTTAGTAGTATCTAATTTACACTGTAGCAGATGGAGGGTGTTGAAGGTCACAATTACTGTGTAAGGGCAGCTTGACTGTAAAGTTTGAACTCCATGAAGGTAACGCTCATTGATAGAGAATGCTTGTAGTGAAAACCTTTTGTTCTTTTTTTAAATCTCTATTTCATGTTGGTAAATTACATCTCAGTGATGAAACAAAATCAGATTTCAGACTATCCTCCATTTCATTCTTCATATTTATTCTGGAGCTATCTGATTAGACTGAAGAATCATGTAAATATCAAAGAAAAAGGGATTTGTTGCTTACTGAATTGTAAGAAAACTCTGAACTGAGAAATTTTTTCAGCCCAAAAAAATTTAAAAACTGAATGCAACTTCATATTTAACTAATAGATGAAAAACATTTTCTTTTAAGACAAGAAAAAGCCAGGTCAATTAACTTTTAAAACAGAACAAGACAAAATTTTCAGAAATTTACAACTCACTAAAATAACAAGCACAAAATTTGTTTAAAATCACTGAAATAAGTGCCTGCTGCAGTGGCCCTTTAGCAAAAATTGTAGGTGTATGTTTTCACAGAATCATCAACTGAAAATAACTGCTGTTTCATGATCTTTCTGAAAACTAAATTGTAAGGTAGAATATTCCACATTCAGCAAGAGATGAACTGTTTTGTGTATTGTGGGATAAAAGCATGCAGATGTACATATACATATATCACATAACACTTAATAAAAAAAATACAGATAAACCTCCTTTGTACTAATTTGTTTGTGTAGCTATATTCCAACATTCATGAGACAGACTTCTGAATTGAAACACTTAACAAATAAAACCAAAACCAATCCCAACCAAAAACAAACAAAAAAATAACTCTCTCAAAACCCTTTAATTTGAAAATTTAGGACCAAATTACTTGGGTAATGTTTTGTACAATTAGTGACTTGAAAGTGACATTAAGTTGGCACTGCAAGCATCAAGCAAATGAGCTATAGAAATTTCTGATGTAGTCTTTCCAGTCTAACTTGGTCTATGAAGATGACTGAAAATATTTCTGTCTGAAGAATACTCCATGGTTTTTTTTTAAGTAAGTAGGTTCATTTTTTAGCAAATATCTATGTATATAGTGGCCCATGTCCCATTACTGAGCTTGAAATTAAGTTGCCTCCTGAATATTCACGTCTTTTTGTTACTACCTGTCTAGGCCTGGTTATCTTTTTTAAGCTAACTACTCTCTTGAAGTCTAGAAAACTCTAGAGCTATACTACTGATAAAGACAAAATAATTAATTCTGGGACCATTTCAACAAGGCAGGTGCAATCAGCTGAAAAGTAGACTTTGGGAACAAGTGCAAATATATAGAGAGAGCTGCAACTGAACCCTCACCAATATTCAGAAGAAAAAAACAGGAAAGATTGCTGCATGCTTTTTTGATCAAACATAGACACTTAAATAGACTGAGGCTTAATTCTCTGAAAAAATCCTTTTATTTCCTAGGCATTGACATTGATCAAGGCAGTATTAAACAAACTCATTTTTGTCAACAATCTGTTATTTTTTTAGTGCATTGATAAGTTTTTTGCAAGAGTGTCGTGTATTTGCAGATGTCACCAAGCTGCAGTGAGGCAGAGAATGTGGCACTGTGAGGAATGATTCTCAGCCACTTGACTCACAGCTTAAATGCGTGGAAGAGGGATATGTACATGTAGGTTTAAGAAGCTGGAACTGCCCATTGAAACATATACACATGATTAAGATAGTGAAGGCAAACACATGCTCCATTCCTAGTGACAGCTAAGTATGACACATTTGATATGTCACCATCAGATTCAAAGTGACCTGTGTTAGAGTGTAGTACCCAATCACCTGGGAGATGTTATTATGTCTTATCCATTCAGAACTACCTGTGAATAATGATCTTTTTCTCCTCATTTGTTTTCCTCACTACCTGTGTCCTCTCCAAGTCTTGTTTGAGCAGCCTTCAGCTTCCTTCTTGGCTTCCTACCTGCCACAGCATCCAGCATCACAGAAATGGCCTCCCTGCTTCCTCTCTGCTTGAGCCCTGCACGCCAACTCAGGATACTTCAGGAGCTTTGTACGAGCGTGCCACCATGGCTCATCCAGATGCTGCTGAGTGTTTGCATTAGAGATTCCTTTCTTACACCATAGCTTTTTGCTTTTATAACATCATTAGCAGTGTCAACCATGTTCTGCTAAAAACTGATTGCGTTTTTCTTCACATGATGAAATGAAGTAATTAGTAATGGTACAATGACAGTAAATAAAAAGCCATTTTTCATTTATGTGAGTAGCAGTTTAACTTTTAATTTTTATTGTCCACATTAGTGCTTTTTTTTCACTTCTTTGTGATTAGCTGATCCACGGGATATTTTAAGTATAAACTGTGCCAAAGCTAAAATATATCAGTTTTAGAGTACACATGGTGACATTTTAAGGAAAGAACCTTAACTCATCTGTGCAATTTGTGTAACTGCATGTGCATGCATTTTCTAAAGATTAGTGCAAATTACCAATGATGTGTAATCATTTAAAGAGCAAATATTAGGAGCTAATACTGGATTTGTGCTTGTAACTGTGATAGTGGCCTAGACAGCCTGCAAATTTGATCAGAAAAAAAAAAAAAAGTAAGCATAAATTGGCATCTGCTCTTTAACTATGAGAATTTTATTCAGATACATTGCTCAAAAAATACAAAAAAGAATTACATGCTACAGAACCCAGACTGGAACACTGCAGTTGGCAAAACTTTTCTACGTTTCTATGCTAATGAAATATGTTGCATATTTGCGGTGAATGAGAATTCACAAATAAGTTTTTAAAAACTGAACTTTCTCGTTATGAATATTGGATGTAAAAATTAGATTTCAGACTGGAATCTGGGAGATATATACCCAACTGTGCAGGACCATAGTATGCACTGGATTTTCACCCAAAGATTTGTGAGAATATACAGATCTGTTGGCCAGAGTATAACTGAGGCAGGTCACTTTATCCAGGCAATCAGGGAGTGACAGGGACAACAATTCATTCCATCAAGTATTTCTGTCTCATATATATATGAGGTACCTTTCTGTTTGATGCTACCCTACATCTATATGTTGTGGAAGTAGTAAAATCTTATATATCCTGTGCCATATACAGTTTTCCAAAGAGTTTCCAAGCCTTTCTTCATGGAAAATTCTAAGATGGTTAATATGGCCATTGGGCAGTAAATTCCACAATTACCTACATAATTATAGGAATTCACTTTGTCAGATGCATTTGATAAAATGAGCTATAAAACAAGCCACATAATCAATACACGGATTTAACACATTCAGATATGAACTTTGTAGGAAAAAAACCCACCACCAAACTATCATATCCTTATATTTGTTGCAGAGAGGTTTCTGTATAATCAAAATCCTGGTGCAGGAGCCAAAGTCTTCCAGAATGCTCTCTGCATTCTTTTATTGCTACTGGGAGTGCAAGGAACAATGTTCTCAGGAGCTTTGGTTCTCCATCACGCCAGTCTTGTTCCAGAACCCTGTATCCTGGCAAAGAAAAGCAGCCAAGGCACATAAATGCCAGGTAGCTGCTTAGAAGCCTGCTGCTCCAAGCCTTGGCCTGGGATGAGTGAGAACACTCTGCTATCAAAGGTTACTCAAACCAAGTAGAAAAGGGAGTGAGTTGGATTTAATACAGCACAGCCTTTCAGAAAGATTGGACTTCCTACTCCCACCTACACCATAATGAGCTGCCCTTCCAGAAAGGGAAATCCTTTTAAAATGAGTACTACTACAGTCACAGAATTATTCTTTTTTTTTTTTTTTCTGTTTACAGCTTAACCTCTATTTATTTCCCTTTTTTTTCTCCCCCACTCCATCCCACCCCTCCTAGATTCAGAGTAAATATCAACCATAACTGAGTAAACTGTTTCTTCTTTTAGCATATTTTAAGTAAGCTGAAGTCTAAGGGGCATTACAGAGTTAAAAAGCAAGTAAAAGCAGTGGAAAACAGAAAAATTATGTAGTAATAGATGAGGAAGAAAGAATAGAGATTTGAACTGAGTCAGAGTGGCAATGAAGCAGTGAGATATAAGAAGGCTGTTCCAGATGGCAGAAGCAGCAGTTGGGAAGGCTCTGGCACCAACAGTGGCAAGATTGCGGGCAGGGACAGTGAAGAACCAGGCGCTCTGCAGAGAGAGAAGGGAGACAGAAATACAAGGTCAGGGAAGCAGTCTGGCTCAGCTGCATGGAAAATTGTAAAACCCAGGCTGATGATACTCTGTCACTGAATCTTGTGCAGCTGATATACAAGTGGTGGCTGCAAGGTACTAATCATTCCCCACTATGGCAGGCACCCTGCACTGGTCAGTAGATGGTGAGCAGGGCAGCAGTCATTCAAACCTCAGAGATGCAGTTGGAGAAGGTCCTTGAGGGAGCAATCTGCTCCTTATGTTTGTGAGAGGAACGGAACAAAATATCTATATTTAAGTAAGTGATTTACTAAGATTTTTGAAGATAGCTATTGCTTTTCCAGTTTTGAAATTTGTTCTCATATAAACCAATTCCATAAGAACGCCATTGTGTTACACAGGTGAAGGGACCATACCCTCTGGTAAGGTCATTTCCTCTTAGATGCTGTAAAAATACCATGTCTTCACTTTAAAAGAAAGACCATTTTTCTTGTTTTTCTATAGCTCAGGCACGTGTAAAAAGCTTTTCAAATGTGCATGCAAGAAGTTTCCTTATGTGAATTAAACAAGTGGTATATTGTGCACAAACTCTGGAAAAAAAACCTCTCTGAAATGTCTGTGGAGGATTTTATGACGATAGCTCATTATCTGCAGCACAGTTTCACATATATTAATCTACACTCTCTGACTGCTTCACTCATAGCTCTTGCCAGAATAGCACCAGAGACCTTTCAAAGGAATCTGGGGTCAAGCTCTGCTGAGATCTTCATTTCACTACCACTGACTCAAGAAACTGTGAATCTGGGTCTGGGCACCCAGCACGGTCAGACAGCACCATTATGAGCTATGCCCTCCTGGCTGAAATAAAGAAGCTCTGAGTGTGCTGGTCAAATGCCAAGACCACAAATGGGGTGAGGTTCTGTCCTGTGCCGTAAGCCCTGTGAGGCAGATGTCAGGGAGGGATGTGTGCAAGCAGATGGATCCTTCGACAGACCTGGGACTGAGACTAGCCTCAAGTGCTAAGGCCTCAAAGTGCTTAAAATTAACATCAGAATGCAGTCAGTGCTTTACTAGTTGGGCCACTATGTTAATAGATTGTACTGTCCTCTTTATCTGATAGTGCCTAATAGATAGCTCAGAAAACGTACTTTGCAGTTAAGCAGCTGGGAAATAAGTAACCAAGATGAAAAATTCCTAAATTCCTAAATTCCTTTTCACTTTGGGTATTTTTTTGTGTATCTGAAACTCCTGATTTTTGGGAGGAAGTGCCCTACAACACTCCAGATGCTGCAAGCTTCCCCCTTGATTTAAACAAGGGTTGGAGCAAGTGATTAATCTTTTTCATCACATTTTGAGATACTCTTGTTTGCACATCTGTCTAATCATATTGCATAAAATGCTTAAGAACACAGAAAACAGAGGGAAGGAAAGGCTGGATATGTTGACTGTGTCCTTAATTGCATTTAATTGTTAAGAAATTATTTCTCATCAGGTAAATTTTTGCACACAGTATTTTTAGTGCACTCTTAGGGAAGATCTAAGTTGACCTGGACTCTGGAAAGTGGCTGTCACTTATTCAAACAGCAGTTCTACTTTTTATGACAACTAGGAGGCATCCAAAAGCTTCAGCCTGATTTGTGACATCAATTCTGGTTTTTACAATAAGAAAGCTCATTAAATAGAGAGAACACTGTCCTGTGCCTATGCATCCCATACAAATACACAAACATTATTAGTGATATACTAAAGAAGAGCAGAAGCTCTTATCTGGTGCCTCATCATTTTCTTTTGGTTTAAACTACGTTTAGTATAGGTCTGACATGAATTTGCACTTATATGTGTACATGATGGGAAATTTTATAACATATGAGGACCAAATTTTTTCTTGAAGGTGACTGATGTAGCTCAATTGCCAGATCCTGATGATGGGTTTGGGTATTCATGTCCGCAAGAATTGGCTTTACTCTTTGACTTTACTAGTCCGAAATAGTCTTACCCTTCTTCATATGAAAACTGGAGGATAAATGGTGTCAGATTTTACCTCAGCTCCCAGAGAATCAATTAGGCAGCATAGTGCACCACCCAGCACAAGACATGGCCAGTAATGACTGCTGTGCACCATTTATTTCATACTTTCATTCAATTCCCTTTGCCGCTGTAATTTAATTAATTTCACCCCATCTTATTAATCTTCAGATAACATCTTGATATGGACTAGAGTACAGCTTCATCGTGTTCATTGGATTTGTTCTAAGTGCCTCTTTGTGAATGGTTTTTTGTCTTTTCCCTCCCTGGAAGTTTATGTGAATAGATGTTTAGTTGTCTGAGTTCACAATGACTAATGTCACATCTATAATATTAGCTTGTGAAAAAATGCATTCATACTTCTTTAAAGTATGATGCTAAGTCTAATCTCACTTTTTCCTCTCATTTTGAATTTGACTTAGCTGCCCAGGGCGCTGTACCACTGGCTTCAGACAGTGATTCAGTGCCTGCATTGCTTGAGAGAGTTTGGATAATTGTTGCTGTCTAACAGTGCTCTCTACTGATGAAAAGTAGAAAAAACATTTCATTTTTGTGCTTTTCTAAGTGCTCTTAATTTGTCTCAGAAACTGTGAAATTTAACTAAAAGAAGTATTTTAAATATTGTGACAAAATAAAAATTTCAGGCTGATCCATACAACTTTTTGATTTGCTTTCATTTAATTATATATGACTGGTCTATCCAGTATTTTATATTTTATGCTTGTGCAAGAGTCACAGTAATATATCAAAATATTTAGGTATTCCCAAGCAGGACTTGGGTATTTGGGATGAACAGAATTCCCACAGTCTGTTTTTCCTAAATGCTTGCATCTTTCTAGGCAACATTTTCCCATCATGTAAAAGTTTACAGCAGAGATAAATCAAATATTAGACAGCATGCTCACTTTGCAAAGAAATCTACCACAGCATACAGAAAAAAATATATCTGCTGAAAGCTGTGAAAGTGACTCTGTTAGTTTTCCAAAGCCTTAGTGCATTTCAACTATGTGAAGTCTTCGAGATTAGGCACAGCATTTGGCTTTAAGTAATCTCATTAATTTAATATGAAGTCAGATTGGAAGAACTGTTGCCATAAAATATTGTTGGGCCTTTTATGATATAAAAGGATCTTGTAAGAAGTTGGAGAAAGACTTAACCAAGGTCTGTAGTGACAGGAAAAGGGGTGATGGTCTTGAACTGAAAGATAGCACATTTAGACTTATTCTAAGGAAGGAATTTTTTCCTTAAGTCTAAAGTGAAGGTGGTGAGACAGTGGAACAGATTGCCCATGAAAGTTATGGATCCCCCCATCACTGGTCAGGTTGGATGGGCCTTTGAGAAACATGGCCTAGTGAAAAATCTCTAGATCTAGAGAAAAAGGGTCTAGGTGATGTTTAGAGGTCTTTTTCAATCCAAATTATTCTGTCATTCTATGAACAGGAAGAAAGAGACAGAGGCAAAGAGTGGGACATCCAATATAAATAAGTGAGATCACTGGTTTTGGGTCTATTAATAGAGACACAGGAGACTCCAGGTCACAGTGGCTCAGATGCCCAGCACTCAGAGGCTTACTGCACCACCAAGCCCAAGCTGGTAACTCTTACTGGGAGGGAGATGTGATGGCCTGTGCAATGCTCCACAGAGCACTGCAGGTTTTGTATGCATGCACCCTCCCTGTTGCATCAATAGTGTGCAAGGCTTCTCTTTCCTGGGGATGCTATTGTTACTGCTTTTTGCTGCTTTAATGTCAGAAAGGTATTATGTGTCTGCCCATTGCATACTGAACTTGCTTAGTCATTTTCTGAGAGCCTTTAAGCCATCTTCTGTAAGGTTATATGTAAATCAGTTGGCAACATGGGGCCACAGCACTAACAATAATATTCATATTTCTCCAGTTGCTGGTCCTTTTAATGTCTGATTATGAAACACCATAATAATAACTTCATAGTCTTCAGCTAACCAGACTGAAATTGAGTATGGGGACAAAAAGCAACACAGCACAAGCCCTGCCTTATTTGCAGTACTGATGCTCTCTGTGTTTTATAAGCATTCCTTTGCATTGACTTTTGTAGTTTTAATTTATTTCTCTATTTAAGTCAATATAGAAAAAAGAACAGCTGGATCATAACCTCTTTCCTTGAGTAAACTACAATCACAACAATACTGAGACTTCTCCTCCCTCCTCTTTTCATTTCTGCCAATGAATTTAGTCTCAAGCACACAAATTCCTTGGTCCATTTGGAATTCATGTGACATTTTGCATGAAAAACAGTGTGAAATGCTGTTTTCTCTGCTCCTGTGTTATAAATTATTCATCTTTTTGATTTATCAGACAGCTTTTTCTTGTAGATAAGAAGTCACCTCTCATTTGCTCTACAGATCACATAGCCTAAACAATAGAAAATGGCTTGAATCCAGAGGGAAAAAAAGGAGACCTGAGTATCTGTAGTTTGTGTTAGGATTATTAAAAGAAAATGCTGTGGCTCCAAACCTGCTTAACTTTGAATGAAGTTGTTTATCCATGAAGTAGATTATCTAGAGTGCAATAAAAATGCAGGTGGTAAAATGTAGATGTCCAGTTTTGAAGGGTTGCAAAGGGAGTTATTATAGAAATTACTGGCGGAATACCTGTGGTCTGAGCCTCATAAAGGGGTCTAGAAGTAAGTATGTTAAGATAAATAATGAACAGGAGAGTACTAATAATGCTTGGCATGTTTTCTTTTGGCGAAGTTACAGAAGATTTTTTTGTTGTTTTATTTTTGTAGGGCATCCTGTATAACACCAAGTGGTGACCTTGCTGAAAGAATCACTCAAGTGACTGGGGATCTGTGGTGGTGGGATTGTCATGGTTGAACACTCAGTTCTGCCTCAGACAGTCCCTTGGTCACGCACTGCTTCCCTGTTCCTCCACTCTTTCCCACATTTCCAGTCAGCCTGAGGCACGGCACAGGGCCAGCTGCACCATTACCCTAAAGCAATACCATCAGGTTTTGCATTTATTGAGATTTGAAACAAATACTAAATTATTACGTGCGTGGAGAATTCTTGCTTACGAGTTTGCCAGCTTCTGACAGATGTTTTGGTGTTTCTCTTCATAATCCAGTTAACGCAATATTTCCTGCTGGCCTTCAGTTTCTTACCCAGCAGTGTCTATGACAACAAGCCAAAGTGGCCCCTGTTTGCTGGCCTTGATGGCAAATGGTAATTCTTCAGGAAGCTAAATTCTCTTGCCCTGCTCAGAATAGTTTGACCTTATTCATACAATTGCGAATGATACCCAGGTTCAGCTACCCCCAGAATAAATTTTGCATTGCCTGGGAAGGTGTTAACAGGCATGAGTCAAAATTGTATTGTTCCTGAACTATATTAAAGCTGTGCTTTGATCATGTTTAGCTTACTGACATAGATGTACACCAGTGCCTCCAGCAAACAGAAGCCCAAAGGTTTCATCATCTGGAGAAATGTATTTTGTATGCAGTGAAACTGAGGCTGGTTTGTTAAAGAAATACATAGAAATAACATCACATGTACAAAACCATAGAGGCTGTGTGATTTCTCCACAGCTTTCACTGAATATTTACAATAAGTTATGTAGATAATATGAAGATACAATAAATTATGCAGTAATATGCTCTTAAATTCTCTACTCAAAAGCTGCTCTCAACTCAAAAGCTGCTGCTGCAGCTGTTGCACTTTATAGTAGTATCACAGAATCACAGAATCATAGAATGGTTTGGTTACAAGCAGCCTTAAAGGTCATCACATTCCAACCATCCTGCACTGGGCAGGGACATCTTTCACTAGACCAGATTACTCAAAGCTCCATCCAACCTGGATTTGAGCACTTCCAGCGATGGGGCCTCCATGGCTTCTCTGGGCAATCTGTTCCAGTATCTCACCACCCTCACAGCAAGGAACTTTTCCTTCTATCTAATATAGATTTACTCTATTTCAATTTAAAGCCATTTTCCCTTGTTCTATCAATACAGCCCCTTGTTAAAAGCCCCTCTGCAGCTCTCTAGTAGGTGCTGAAAGGCTGCAGCAAGTTCACCCCAGATCTTTCTCTTCTCCAGGTTGAACAATCCCAATTCTCTCAGCCTTTCCTCATAGAAGAGGTGTTCCAGCCCTCTAATCATCCTCATGGTCCTCCTTTGTACAAGTTTATGTCCCAGTAGTTTTTGCTGTCTATGGCTCGATGAGAGGCTGTGGTTTCTGTCATTCAAAATGGCAAAGGACCCTCAAGCTTCTGTCAGTTTCCATAAAAATTTCCTTTTGAGCACTGAAAAGATTAAACCTCATGGAACCTGCTTGAAGAGACACTCCAAAGTGAAAAACTACATAGTTCGAGGTGCCGGTGGCAGCAGCTAAGCAAAATATTTTTAATCTGAAAAAGAATACATATTTCTATTCCTTTCCAACGGTTGCTTTCTTCACATTTGTGAATTACTGAGGCATTTAAATCTTGCTTCAGATTTTAAAAACAACCAAAGCTGTTTGTTGTGTCAGTCAGTGGAGGAGGGGTATGTTATCATGTGTGCATCACATGGACAGGTTTATGACTTCCAAGACAAGACACAGGCAAAAACTCAGGTACAGCATACTTTAATCAGTGGTAATGACTGGCCAACATTAGCATGTGAAGAAGTGAGATTTGGCCAAGCATTTTACGTATTTTTCTCGATTTTTACACAAACAGGGTGAAATCAAGAACCTGTGAGACAAAAGCTTGACATTTAAAGCTCTTATTGGACATTTTTTTTTCCCATGGGCTCTACATGGGAAACTTCACAGTGGGCAGTGGGTTTAATGTGAGTTCCCATATCTAACTGAACTTGCAAAATTCATACATAGAAGAGAGACATGAATTCAGCACAGACAGCAGTGCAGTCAGGTCTTTTGTATCATTACTAACTTTTCTTACTGAAAGAGTTATGTAACACCATAGGAAGAAATATTTGTACAGCTGCCTTCAAATATACAATTTTTAATCCTCTTTCTTATTACTCATAATTGCTAAATTTTAATTCCTCAAGGCAGGCATTTTCCATGCCATGTGTTTGCCTGAGGACACATTTTTAATTGATCTTGAAAGTAGATTAAAGCATGTTTTTGGCTTAAAAAACTTGGCTATTTCTCAGAATAAATCACAAGCAAAATATGTTTTGCTCACATTAAGATGCCTGAAGTTCCAGCACCTCTGCATTTGAGCTGCTGACTCGGAAAGCCTTGTAATGGAATCTACTCAGAGATGCATTTTTTTCTGCAAAATATTATCTGCAAACTTACCAAAAAATCAGCAGCCCAGGAGTTATATTTTTATAAGATTTTATTTTCTAAATAAGTTACATGTTATGTCTCTGGGAGATTAACATGACTAAGTTTTTTCTTTAGTGTTTCCTGTCTGAAGACAAGGAGAGCTGATCTGATATACTCTGATCTGTGAATGTCTACAGCTTCCAGGAGTAACAAAAATTCACAAAGATGGCTGACTCCCTTGTTCTCTAAATACCAGCCTTAGTGAAAGGCACCAGAATAAGATCATGAGGCTGTTATAAGGATAATGGACAAGGAACTTTAGACAGGCAGAAGCAAAGAAAAACATAGACATATAAAATTGGACAGTGGCAGAATGATAAAAAGTAGTGATAAGAGCAAAGAAGATAGCAAGCCCTTGGGATATGCTGAGGAGAGTAGCCCATGCATTGAATGCAATTAGGTAACCAACTTGCAATTTTACCAGTTTATTACCTCATCCTTTTATTCCCTGCTGAAATAAAGTCTTACACAACAAGCAGTGTACAAGGCTGTGAAAATATTTCATATGTCTATGTTAACAGATTAAAATAAACTCATCCGTGAAATCTTAATTCTACATTTGCCAAATCCACACAGCTTATTCCTTAATGTGGTTTTAAACACAGAGCTATTGTTTTGGGAGTTAAACACTCCCAGAGCTCAGACAGAATTGCAATGATGTTAATAGTTTGTAGACAACTAGTTAACCCTAGTTGACATGGAAATACAAGAAATGTTTGCAGAGCATGCTGAGATAGTTTGTTGCAGTTGGGCACTATGGCAGTTTCCATAGAGTTCCTAGATCCTAATAAGTGTTTTAAACAGCTGAATCCATCCCACCTCTTAACCTTTTGAATGGCCATGGAAATAAACTGTTCATAGGGGCAGCAAAGTTTAAATGTTATAATCAGTGAGTGCATCAATATGGCTGGGGTTTCACATTCTGTGTTACATAGACCAAAAAGTTTGGAGTGTCACTTCGTTTATTTTCTTAGTGCACCACATATTCAAAAGCACATAGCAGCTGTCTGTGCTAGCTCCAGCTGGTGATGCTGTGGACAGGCAAAGGAGAATCAAAATTTCAGCATCAAGTCAGTGAACACAACTGCATGCTAGGTCACTGAGGCAGAAACATAAAACTGATTGCCACTGTATTTCAGTATCTCGGCTTTTCCTCTCCACATGTTCCTCCTCTGAATGACAGGGAGAAAGGTTCAGTGCAGTGTTTGGTTTCTCTTACTGAGACTGGAAAAGAGGGAAAATTTGAGAAAACAGAACAAAGAAATTATTCCCTTGGATTTCTGAGGCATTGATATTTCTCTTAGTAGTGAAAGGCATGTGGAATTAGTAAGAATCAAGTTTTTTGAAAAAGAAAAAGATTGGCATCAGCATAATTTCTTTACTTACTCAGAAAAAAATACCTTTAAAATTAAAATATATGATTTCATTTATAATACATGGATATTTTATTTTTGTATCCTAAGAACTATATTGAGAAATCTTAAAAAGTACTCATAAGTATTACAAAGATTTCAGCAGGAATCATTATTGTGCCTAAGATAAAAACACAAAAATAAATCTTCCACTTATGTCTGTACCTCACAGCTAAGACTTTTAAATTATAACTAAAGCTATTAAGTCAAACAATTCAATAGACATGTCCTGGAATCTCTCTGATCTTTCTTCAACATGACCTATTATTTGTATCACCTAATCCCACATTAATATTTTAATGCACATTGTATGTTAGTGTAAAGTCAGCATGTTAGTGTAAAGTCAGCAGCAGGGTCCAATCCAGGGGTTTATGGGATTTTTCCTCTATTGCTATGCTTTTATTTCCTGTTTGAAAAATAATCCCTATTTTAGAAATGCTAGACACATTTTTCCATAATACTTTAGTTCAGAATTTACCTAATGCCACTGACCTTATTGACCAGGGAGCCCAAGCTGTCCTTCTGAGGTGACTGCTGGTGAAGATTTCCCCACGGCTGAGGTCTGCAGAGGTACACAGATTAGAACAGAAGTTGCAAGGTGCAGAATGCATTTAGCGGGCGATTCTGTTTCCCAAGCCCATCAGGGAGACCATGAGACCCAAACATAAAGCAGGATGGCTCTAGAGCTGCATAATGTGCACCAGGAGTCAGCACAGGTCAGTGGGCAGCACACAGTGCAGAGAGCACAACTGTGCTTTTAAGGGCCTTTGTTCCCCTCCTTTATGTCCACTCTAACTATAAAAACAGCAGTTGAGCAAAGGCTCAATTTTATGCAGCCATATAACATCCAGAACAATAAATGCCCTTCTTCTGCCCTTTTAACACCCATGAAGAATTCATTTCATTAAGTCTACCAGACATTATTTGGTGTAAAATGTAAGATCTCTTTAGGTCTGATCAGAAAAATGTTAATAACATATTTTTTGGCAGAAAAAGGCTGTTATAGTTGTACCATGACTACATATAATTTTAAAGTAAAATTTACATCTTACAAAATTAAATACATATGAAATGGAGCACCTAATATTTAAAAAAAAAACCCAGAAATTGTATTTCATTATATACCTTTTTTTTCCTGTTTTCTTTGTTCTCAAATAGTCATGCTTTCCAGTGCAACGGAAAAAGTTTGCCCTTTGATATTAAAAAGAAGAATGAATATTTTGCCTACCCAGCATGACAGTCTTCCTAAGATAAGGTAGGTATTCTAAGAGCAGATATTCAATATTTCAGAAAATCAATCCTTTTAAGACATTAAGCAGCATCTCACAACTCTGAGGTCTCTGCAAAACACCCAAAGACAAATGAGTGTCTGCAGGAAGATAAACGAGGCTGCAAATTATTTCAGAGATTTTTATAAATCAGAATTATATTTATTAATGTTTGAAGAAAGAAGATCTATATGCAATGAATTCTTGATTTCCTGGTAAATTAGAATCATATAGCCATGGGATATCCTGAGCTGTAAGGTACCCACAAGGATCACCAAGTTCAACTCCTGACTCCACAAAGGGAACCTAGAGATTAAATTACATGCCTAAAAGCATTTTCCAAACACTTACTGAACACCAGCAAGCCTGGGGCTTAGGACCATTTTGTCCAGTGCTTAAACACCCTCTCAGTGAACTTTTTTCCTAATATCCAATCTGAACCGCTGACATAACATTAATCCATTCCCTGATATCAAGAGACATCAGAAAGAAGAGATCATAAAATCATAGGATCATCAAAAGCTTTGGGCTGGAAGGGGCCACTAAAAGTCATCTGGTCCAATCCCCCTGCAATGAGCAGGGGCACCTTCAGTGGGATCAGGTTGTTCAGAGCCTCACCTAACCTGACCTTGAATGTTTGCAAGGATGGGGCATCTTCCACCTCTCTGGGCAACATGTTCCAGTGTTTCAACACTTTCATCATAAAAAAAAATTTCTTCCTTATATCTAGTCCAAATCTACCATGTTTTAGTTTAAAACTATCGGCTTTTGCACTATTGTGCGAAACTAAAATGTCTGACCTAATCTTTCTCTTAAGTGCCCTTTAAGTATTGAAAGGCCACAATAGGCTCACAGTGGAGCTTTTCCTTCTCCAGCCTGAACAACCCCATCTCTCTTAGTCATAAAAGGGATGCTCCAGCCCTCTGATCATCTTTGAGGCCCTCCTCTGGACTCACAACTGATTCCAGTGGATGAGTTATGTTGGGAGCCTAGAGCTGGATGCAGCACTCCAGGTGGGGTCTCATGAGAGAGTAGAGGTGGAGAATGACCTCTCCAACCTGCTGGTCATAGTTCTTTCTGTACAGCCTAGGATGCTGTTGGCTTTCTGGTTTGCCAATGCACCTTGCCAACTCGTGGCCAATCTTTCCTCCACCACCACCTCCAGCATCTCCCTGTGCTCTCCCCCTCACACAGAAGCTGTAGACAGCAATGAGATCCCCTCTCATTCTCCTCTTTCCTAAGCTAAAGAAAACAAGTATCCTCAGCCACTCCTAATAAGTCCTGTCCTCTAGTTCTTTCAATGTTTTTCATGTTTTCTTTTGGACATATTCTAATTTTTCTGTCTTTCTTATATTGTGGAAGCCCAAACAGCACCCAGGTGAGGCTGCACCAACACTGAGCTCAGTAGGCCAATGACTCTTTTGATCTGTGATCTATGCCTCACTTACAGCACCCTACACAAGGATTGGCTCCTTTGGCTTTGGCCAGGTCAAATTGCTGAAACATATTTAATTTACCATCAACCAAAACCCTCAGACCCCTGCACCACGTACACCCACCAGATTACACTGCTTCAGGTACAGAATCAAGCATTTGTCCTTGTTAAATTACACATGGTTGGTGATTGCCAAGTGCTCTAATCAATCAAGATCTAACTGTAAAGCCTCTCTAATCTGTCAAGATCTGTCTGTAAAGCCTCTCTAGCCTCTAGGGAATAAACAGGTCCTCCTAATTTAGTATCACCAGAAAATGTGCTTAGGGTACACTCAACTCCTCTGCCCAGGTCTGATAAAAACCTTGAGGAGAGGCAGCTCCCAACCTGAGCCCTGGAGAACCAGCACCACTGGACACCAGTCAGGTGTTAACTCAGGGACTACAGCTCTCTGGCAACTCAACCACCACCATCACAAAGTGTACATCTGCAGTTGCATGCTGGACATTTTGTTCAGGAGGATACTGCGAGAAAAAGCTTTGCTAAAACGTGCTGCTCTTTATGTGAGAGTGTCTGTAGTGTTTTGAGTTAAAAAATACTAGATATAATATGATTTGCCATTTCACAAGAAACTCCAATGGATAAATAAAGTTTCAAATATAAAATAATACATCTTTTTCAGTGGGGTAGGGAAAAAAAAGGAAGCTTTTCTTTACAATACTATGAGGTATTGGCCTATTTATGCCCTTTTCACCTGAATACTAGAGAGACCACAGTTTATCCAAGGAATTGTTCTTTCAGATGAAATTCTAAAGTTTGAAACACTGCTAAGGGCTTATGGGAGAGCTCTTTTAAGGAGTGCAGTAATCCAGACTATCTTTTTCTAAGGCAAATATATGTCATTCAGTCAGTGGATAAGAGAGGCTTTAAATGGATTCAGTCTTCCTATTACTGCAGCAGTGAAATGTAAATATCAGGAGAAATTGATTTGGAAACATGATTTAATTCATCCTCTATTTAAGACATCCAGGTGTGAAATGTGTAACAGTGCTTTATAGTTAATGATGTCACTGCAGTATAGGAATCTCCTCAGCAGGAAAAAGGTTATTCTGTTTTATTTTTTCAGATAAAACCTGTCCAAAGACTCCAGACAGGGAAGAGTTTAAGTGGAGCCAGGGAGAAATATAAGTAAAGTACTTTATAGCAAATAGAAAGAATCTGTGGTCATTCTATGAGGAAATAAAATCTCTCTTCACTGCAGCTCTGCATTTTACAGAAGGGGGTTTGGTTTTAATTTTAAGGGCTTCTAAACATTATTACCGTTATCATCATCATTATAATTATTATCAATAATATCTTTATTCTCTTTTCTACCTACTTTTTTAATCTCAGTATCTGCCATTAAAATGAAAACTCTTCTGGCTCAAAGTCATTTTTTCCACACATCACTGACTGTGTTGCACAATGTTGCTCTTGCTTAATTTTTCTCCTAGTCCCCAGCAACTGGACTTCATGTGTCTTGCAGGGGAAAGATTCCTAATGTACCTGTGAAGTTTCAGTTTGTTTTTCAATTCTGCACTGTGAGATTCCTCACAGAGAAGTTGCTCTTCTGGGCAATATTTTAACAATTAGTAATAAAGACTTTTTTACATCTGTGTGCTCTTATTTTACTTTAGTAAGAATTAGCAAGCACCTTTCTTGTTCTATAAGCTTCTACTGCAGTGTCTGTACACACAGGCACAGTCACACAAAAGTTTCACATGGAGGGGGAGCAAGATTGAGGTAAATGTGTTGTACAGCTGACCCACTGCCAAGATATTATGACACAAGAAGAAACTCTCTTCTTCAGCAGGTGATGTGGCTGGTCCTGGACCATGGGGCAGAAACGCCTTCCTCTTTACAGCTTTGCATAACTTTTAAAAGGGAAATTTGCCTTCACACCTGCTCTATTGATAACTGTGATTTGAATCACACAATACAATTGTTTCCATGTCTCAGGGCACAGGATTTGACAAGATGAACTCTGATTCATTAAGTGTATTTTCCAGAATGAGCTGTGGAAAAAAAAAAAAATTCCCTTGATTTGGTTGAGCGTATTTGTATGTCCTGGTTTAAAAACCCTACATACCACTTAGATGCCCAGCTGTTTAGATCTGGGGCTTTTTCCTTTCTAGGAGACTGCACACCTAATTAAAAACTGTCAAAGTAGTTTGTGTTTAAAAACAATTCTAAGTTTGAATGAACTTGATATATTGAGTAGATCCTATTCTTTTACTTGCTGAAGGACTTTGATAAAATAACTTGGAAGATACATCACTTTGGTTGTTAGATTGTATTTTCTATTTCCAAACTCTTCTTCAATGTTGTATATTCGTCAGATCCCACCAAAGCTCTAACTTTCCAAAAAGCCATGAACTTTCTAAGTAAACAACATACAAATAGGGTTTCAAAGCAAAAGTGAATTTGATTACAAGTTGCTTTATCTGGACTTATTCTGGAAGCCACTGCTTCCAGCAATTTTAGAGGACATGTTTTACAGTTGCTAAGAACTTTGCATGAGAAAAATAGAAACAGTCAGAGGCAAAGTTCTTAGCAAAATAGCAAAACTCTAATCTAAGGGAATTCTAATTCACAGTAGAATTATACTTGAAAGTGGCTACCTGCATCATTACCATAAATGAAGTCAGAGAATCAGTGAAACCAATGGCCTAGGAAATTTTCATTCTGGGTTAATCAGCAGGGTGGGTTGACTTACTTTAAGAAAGATTTGGGAATCTAGCAAAAGTAGCTTCTGTGGTGATATTTTCTGTGGGGAAAATATATTGGTTGTATTTCTGTCCCTTGATTTGACCTTAGTTCTTTTGATTCCAACTCAGCTGACCAGTCTGTACAGCACTGCAATGTCATTATCTACTGGGGAAAACTCCAGGTTCTTGTGAGAGCTTTAAATTTCTTAAACAAAGAGAGATATATGCCTTGGTATTAAGCCAAAATGCCTGTTGCTCAACCATGAGATTTTAGATTACAAGAGATTAGATATAAACAATATGTTAATAAATATAATAAATACATTTTTTCAATATATAGTCAGGAGGGGACTGGAGCATAGATTTGTGCAGGTTAATAGTGACAGCAGTTAAGTTGCTGTGAAACTTACAATGTGAATGGCTTTCCACAGGGATGGTCCCTGGATAGCTGATGGCACAGCAAGCAGCAGCTCCAGTGACAGTCAGAAACTGAGCTTGAAATTGCACCCTTCAGCACTGCTCTTTCCAGGCACTACTTTTGCTCTGCTAATAACAATGTTCATATTGAGTCAATTTAGTCAATTCAGATTTTCTTCATGGATCCTATGTAGTTCAATACATGAGAAATGTCTTCTGACATCATCTACCTGCGCAGTTCTTTCCCCTCACAAGCTATATATTGCACTTCCAAAGCTTTGTGCCAAGCCAGGGTCCTGGGAATTAAGAGGAACAACTATTGACTCATTCTTTTGAGAAGGCTGGCAAAACCCCTCTTTCTCTTACAGAGTGAGTTGCTGACCCTTGACATTGGAGCAATGCATAAAGTGCTGATAAACTGCATTGATTTGTGGAGCAATCAGGTACATCCTCTTGCTGCTGCAGATTTGAACAGAACAAGAACTATTACCTTTCAGATTGGCAATCCTAACTCTTCTACCACAGCTTGATGTCTTGTTTTTCTACATCTGCCAAGAGAGATGAAAAGAGATATCTAAAATCTAAATGTTTACAGTGGTATTACAGTATTACGAAACAGTGGGAGAGAAAGCATTTGAAAATAAAACACGTTTGGAAAACTGAGAGGTAGGTTGCCCCATTTTCAAGAGGCATAAGACTGAGTTTACAAAAGAAATATATGAAAGACAATTTCCTATGATACTAGACAAACCTTTGGTGCCAAAGCTATCGGAGTGCAATTTGCAGTTCTTGTCCTCATGTCACTAAAAAGATCTGGCAGAAAGAACAAAAAGCAGGGCAACAAGTAAAACCAGAGCTATGAAACAACTTTCATACAAGGAGTAGCTTAATAAAATAGGTTTCTTATTAGAAAAAGGACAGCTGAAGCCACATGGGGCAGGAATCTGCAAAACTGTGAATTGCAGGGGAAAACAAAGGTAATTCCTTATGTTTTCCAAATCAGAACACAACTAGTGGAGGGTGTCCCTGTCCACCCCTGGCAGAGGGATTGAAATAAATGATCTTTAAGGTTCCTTCCAACACAGACCATTCTATGATTCTATGATTCAAGGAAAAAGTAAAAGCAACAAGCAACAAGCTGCACGTTCAAACCAACATCCAAAAAGAACAAACTTCTTTGTGTGGGGGGAGATCAGCTGCAGACCTCCTTGCCATGGGTGCTATGAGTGCAGTTTTTGCTGCAGAAGTTGTACAGAGTTACAAGGAAGATGCACCAAAAAAACATTAAAAAAAGAAAGCAAGCATGGTCTCAGCAAATCCATAGAAAATCTGTTATGTGTGATTTATTGGAGCGTCTTCTAGCAGTGTCTAGGTATTTTTCATGTTTGGAACTGTAGGACATGCAACTAAAGCAAGAAAGTCTAATTCTTCAGTCCAATATGATCACTCCCACTTTCTTCCATTTAATTACAGAAGTAAATTTAAGTAGTTGAAACTTTATTCATACTACTCCCACTTCAAGTGTACTTAAACACATTCTGCTTAGGAATTCTGCATCAGTGTAGTGAAAGGATAATGCTCCAAAGTGGGACAGCAATGAGCTGCCCACAGTTCAGTAGCAAGGATTGTTCAGTTATGTTCATGCAGGTTTCTGTAAGTCAGTGGCACCACTTCTGTATAAAAGTAAAATGTAAAGTTACTTAAAAATATTAAAAAACTTTCTCAGAAAAAGAGAAATAAGGTGTCACAGCAAGCAAATATATTGTCCCTAATTTAGTTGACTGAGATAGGAGACCTTCATGATATTTATAAACGTCTTTGCCATTGAATGCCCGGCATTGCTGAAAAGGCAAAAAGAATCTGTTGTCAATAAAGCAGGAAAATGTCAAACTTAATTTAAAGCAAACTAGCCAAAAACTGGTCACAGGAAAACAAATTATTACTAAACAGGTTTAAAAAAATCTTACAGACCACATCCACACCTGATTAAAAAACTATTCATCAGAATTAAGGGTGTCATGCTTTTTCTGCATCAGTATTTATGCCTAGGCTGAGCAGCAGATGCAAATGGGATGGAAATATAAAAATCTAATTTATTTAGCATGTCTACATCTTTAGATGTTACAGAATAGAGTTTGTTTACAATTACCTTTACAATTACTTATATGTATTTCTCCACTCACTGTTTAAAAAACCCTAAGGCTGCCCAAAACCAGTGTAGAATGTTCTTCACTTTAGTCAATGAGCTTTAACAGAAACCAATGCATTTTAACTGAATTTTTGTTTATCTCAAGCTGCACATTTTAATGAAATCAATACATTCCGGCTGAAAGCCTCATGAATCCATTGGAAAGAATACATTTTTTACTGAAACCAATATACAGTTTTATAATGTCTGTATGTTTTAGTGAAAGCATTGCAATACATTTTAGCTGAAACTAATACATTTCTCCAGGGCTGATACCAAAGAAACCTTATTTTACAGTGAAACCAATGCATTCTTACTGAAACTAATATTCCATATTCCTGGGCCAACATTGTCAGGCTAAATGAAAGCTATGTTTTATTTTACTAAAGAAATTACACTTCCAATGGAATCTTAACACAAGGAGTTTGCAAAGCTTATATTTTAGTATGTGCATAAAATAAGAAGCAGATCATAAGAAGTCATTCTGAGTTAGATTTATCTTCTTGGGGATTTTTTTATGTAGTCCTGCAACATATATGCATTCTATCAAATGAGTTATGATATAGATAGGAGTTTATTTTCATTCTCATTAGACTTTCATTAAATCTTTTTTTTCACTTTATATGCAAACTGACTTAAAATAAGTCAACATTACGAGTGATTTACACTTCAGAGCAGAGGAATAGAACAGTGTTTAATGATTTTATTGTAGACTAGATGTGATTTATTATGCAAGAATTTTTTTGTAAGAATTGTTTTCAGTACATCAGCTTTGGTATTTTTCTCGACATTATGACTAAAGACGTGCTGATCTACATTACTTAGAAATGTTTTGAGTAGTCTGGTGCATGTAGCTAATGATTTGTTATCTTTCTAAGTGTTTTAATCGATTCAATTAATGTGAATTAGAAGGCTCCATCTGAATTTCAAAGATCTGAAGAAATGTATAATCTGCTTAAAATTTAGATACAGCTTTTCTTTCTTTATCTTTTCTGTATAAACATATAAACTAGACTGAGCAAGAAAACCATCAATACTGTGACATCCAATAAAAGTGTTTTGGCATAACCTGATACAGCAGAGAACCACAAACTCAAAGCCATTAAACTAAAAGGACCAATTTTATACCATTACTGTTCTTATCCCAGGCACATCAAAACATTATCTTCAGTTAAACCAAATATACCATCATTTCCTAATGAAAACCCAAATGCAATGAAACAATAAAGGAATTTGCCATAGTTTATTAAATGGAAAAATTAGTTGTGTAACTGTAACATGTTACAAGCTAGAAGTCCAGATGCTAAATCTGAAAATTTGCAAACTGAAGAGTGCAAAGAGCTCCCCCGACTCCCACAGTAAATGTGTTGAAATTATTCAGTCTTTATTAGCTAAGAGATGTAATTGATTGCCTTAAGGTGACCTTGACTAAGTAATTAGTAGGGCTTTATGCATCACAGTATCCACTTCTGACCCCACTGTTCATGGGCTCCTTGATGAAACACGAAAGGTACAAGCAAGCAACATGGAGCACTCCCAATTCAGCTCCAGTTCTGCATTCCTTTCTGTGCAGATGGGATCCTGATATTTCAGGGACTAATGAAGCCATAGCCTTGCCACAGCAAAGTTTGCTTTGCCAAGCTTGCTGCTTTGCAGAGCTGACCTACTTACAAACCTTACGAAAACAAAATGGTCATTTTATCTCTGAAGTTATGCCTAATCACATCTTAAAAAAAAATTCTTTCCCTTCTAATGATGCTTGAGAAATAATGAATTAAATGCAAATGCAATGGAAAGTCAGAGGAAAAATGCAATATTGAGGAAAATATATAGTCCAATTAAAATTATTAGCATAGAAAAGGGTAGTCTATATTCCTACTGCAGCTGCTTGCTCACTGAATGGCTTTCTTCATGTACAATAGGTTGCCTTGGGGGTGATTGATCCATTTCCAGAAAGATAATCATTGCATTCCAAAGAATCTAAAAGACAAAGTGTAACAAGACCATGCACTCTACTAGTATTGGATTTTACTTCTCCTCATTATTTAGGCCCCTCTAGCAATTTTCCCTTAATAAGTTCCTATAGTGCTTTGCCAGACTCCTTTTTACTATAACATATTTTATTCTTTCATATTTATATGGTCCACTCATCTTGACATGACTTCCACCCCACATCTTTCTAATTACTGTTCTTGCTGGCATACCTTTTCTTGAAGCATTTTAAAATACATGCCATTATTATATTTATTTCAGAGTCCCACACAATTAAGAAGGATAATGTTAGTTGCTCGGTTTTGTCCTTTTCAATGCCATTATTAAAATATACTTGACTTTAAAAAGGAGTTAAAGTTTTGGACCTTTCAGCAGTAATAACCATACACACTGTATTATTCAACAGTAATAACCATACTAAATGTAGCTGAACTAAAACCAAAGCAGAAAATAAGTACTCCATTGGAAACTCAGGTACCAATTGTGAGTTTTCATGATCACAAACACGAATAAGTTTTAAATTCCTGGTTAATTTTAAAGGCATTTAGTAGAAACCACTGGAAATTGGGAGTCTGGTTTTCATAATCACATTAAGTGCATGTTTAGCATGAATGTTTTGTAGTGCTAACACTCAAACAAGGCTCAAATTCTTGTCCACACAGGATGTGCAGACACTTCATGTCACAGCTTTTTGTTCTCATTGTAATAATCTCAACAAAATCATGAAGGTATAGAAAGAAGTTGAAAGATTTATTTAGATCTTTGGAGAGTTGCCTTTGGATAATTATATGCCAAGCATATTGTTTGTAACAGCAGGAACAGAGGGGACTTGATCAACACCCCTAAAAGTCAAGTCTGGGAATGGGTTTATGGTAGGAAGAATCTTGCAAACCAAGAAAAAGGGAGAGTCAAATTTGTGAAAATGACATTAAACATGAAATTAGGGCTGGAAGGAATATTCCTGTGAAATGTAATTAATGGCTGAAACAGTTAATATAAGAATCCAAATCTGTGTGTTTTGAAATCTTTCATCCTGCACCAAATTTAGTATTCTAGCTTGACAGGGAGAATGGAAGTGATAAAAATTTTTGTGTTTTCAGATCTCAGGCTATTTTATACAGAAGTTCAATTTAACAGACACATTAGTTTTTTCTGTTGGTCATAAAAATCAACATAATGGACAATATTTCATAAAATATACTTGCTGAGATTTATAATCAAACCCTAATAATATTCAGACAAGAAAACACTATAGAACAATCATTAAGAGATGGCTGGATATAACAAAGCAAGAGGGAACTCCAGTATCCACATTGTCTGTTTCATGTTGCATTAAAATTAACATTTCACTTTGAAAAGATTTTCTGAATTTACTTATAAGACAGTAAATTAAATTTTATTCTCAAGTATGGTTGTCATTTGGGATTGTGTTTCTGAAGTTAATAAAAGGAAAAACAGAAGTAAAACATGCAGGAAACCTTCCCTGCCTTATTCCACATGGGGTTAGACTGACCTTGTGCATCAGCATCTTATTACACTTACAACCTTAGCTCCTTCAGCATGTTTCTCCAGACTCTGCTCCTGTTCACAACACTATTCACTTTCCTGTTGTTACTTACAACATCATCATTTGTTGCCCACAAAGATTCTTCTTCTGAAGGCCAATTATTTTTGAGATGGAAATTTCTCCACTCCTCTCTCTTTTGCATTTGCTTTCTGCTGTCATAGCATTCTGATTCAGAGGAAAATACTCTTTATTCCTACATAGTTCATGACTAGTTCAAAGTGAAAAGAAAGACCTCCTGGGAAAAACTAGAGACCAATAAGCACAAAAATAGCATCAACAACTGTCATCATCTCAATAAAGGAGAGAACTCTTCACATTGTCCTCTTCTATGTCAGCACACCCCTTTCCTTCATCAGTTGCTGTGTTTATGCCATAGGTAGCCTCTAAAAAACTCTCCCCTTTTGTTTCTGCTCTCAAAAAGTCCTTCCTAGCTCTCAAAATCTTTGTTAAGTAATTACTCCATCACTAAGTATTATCTCTGCTTCTAGGTTGCTTTCCAGAGATTGGATTCAAGGCAGATCATGCGACACAAAGCATGTGGATAACCAGAATAAAGGAAATAGTGATATCTTAGGTGCACTTGTGAAAGTTTTCTGCAAGGATAAATACATTTTATGGTTTTGACCGACCAAAGTCATATAAAAAATCTAATGCTCCATACTGGAAACTCTCCTTTTCAGATTATCAGACCCAAAAGAACTGCTGCTCACAGGTTACTCCTTTATGAAGCACTTAGATTTGACACTTGTCTGCCAAAGAAAAAAAACAAAACAGCATGGGTAAATGTAAAACCACCTAAAGCACTGCTAGCACAGAATTTGAGATCTAAATGAGCTATCTCTTCTAATAATGATGCACTGAGCTTTATTAAAAATGCTGAGTATTTCATATCCCACAGAGTCCTTTCTATTGAAGCCTAGCACTGTAAGAGCTCTCTCCTCCTGTCAGAAAAATTGCTTCAAATACTCAGCATGTTCACTTGGGGATGTTCATGCAAAGGTATGTCTCTAGTTGTTCTGTCTTATCAGTCTTTGTCAGTAATTAAAATCTCTATTAAAGGTAACTCTTCTTAAAATCAGGGAAAATATTTGCCTCACTTCAGAAAGTTCCATATCTCACCATAAGTGATTTACAGTATCTTCCTCCTCTTAATTTCTGAAGGATGGTCCATAGAGGGGAAAAAAAAGGCCCATAGCATCATATCCCATGTGGTACATGGAGAATTCTCTGACATTTCCTGTTCACAGAAATTGTCTCCAGTTGAAATTCAGTTTTCAGGTATTTGGTCCCTGTATAATGTCATCTGTGCACATCTAAGGCTCAGAAAAATTTGCTACCTAGGGAAGCTTGGTGACAAACAAATCAATGGTTTCCATTTTCCTCTTGGCATACCTGACAGGGTATGTGACTGCTGGATGCCACATTCTTTTTAGACTGGATTTATTGATCAAGTCTGTCCAAACTATTTAAAGCTTTCCCTTGTGTTTTGAAGAATATAGAAAATGCTTTGCTGCTCAAGGTTCCATGGAAGCAGAGTTATCTGTTTTCACTTATCATTAGTGCACTTACAGGCAACCTGTATGGTAATCAGGTGTCTTTTCTTCCTTTCAGCCAGCTTCTGTCAAATATCCTTTCTCTTACCTATCCTCATTAAGTATTATGACATTGGGTTGGCAAAATGTTCTGAACAAGGTCATTGTGGTGGCTATTAATAATCATGTTTCTAATATGTCCTGAAGAACTAAGAATATTTCTTCTGAGAACAAAGGAATGGACCAACAGTCCTTGATTTGCTCCTTTGCATGTTCATTCACAGATTTTCAGGATAAAATTTTAAGCTTTTTCTGACTAGAAAGCAGAATCTGGAATGCTTTTGATATCCCAGCCCTCTGGGATTTCCATTTTATGTCAGATGTGTTGCCTACCCAACCGTGTTATTCTTTAAAGTCATGGTAAGCAGAAGTGTGTCAGTCAGTCCTGCACCAACACACCGCTTGCCATGGGATTCCATGAAGGGATCTGAGCCTATAGCAAACATCTGTATCTTTTTTTGCTTTGCCTGCCTCACTTGGTATTTCACAAAATGATCTGAATTTCCAGTAACTGGTTCTATTCCCACAACATGTACACAATCAATAGGACCCTGAAGAGCAAAGTGTATTGTTTAACACAGTCAATCCACTCATGTTGGTGTGTGGCCTCAGATTTTCTGGGTCAGCACAATCCCTTCTTCACCAGAGTGAGGGATGGCATTTAAGCACTTGAGTTCTCCATCTTTAGCATACTTATTGTCCTGTGTGCTTGTCCTTATTGTTCTGTAACTTGTTGCTGTCTTGGCAGTCTCTGACAAAGGTGAATTCAAACAGTTCTGAGGCATGATTTATTTCCAGGAGCACCTACAGGTCTGCTGTGTGTTGAAGGCTCATACAGATTGTCTGTGAATCAGAGCACCTGGGTCATTCCTTGGTGTCTAGACTGAAACCAAATCCCAAATTTTCTAAATCCACCAGCAACAGCTTTTTCCTTTCTTTATACATCTACAGGAACCAACACACTGTTTTTTTCCAAACCATGGTACAATTATGATTTTCTGACTTTTCACAGAAAGCATGTATGTCATGTACCAGGACAAAGCAGATTCTGTGTTAGATTCACATGAATGCTTACAAAATAGTGCAGTTTACTCGGCTACACTCTTTTTTTAATGACCCCAACAGAATTTTCATTTGAAAAGTAAACACAAAGGTAATAACTAGAAAGGGAATAATATGTGTTGCAGTTCAGCCCTACTCCGATGGCTCTGTTATGGTTGTGTACCTCACCCTGTAGTAGAAACCAGGGATAGAAGAAGTCAGGGATACCTGTGGAAGTGGAAAACATTGAATCCATTTGGAAGCATTATCAGCAAACAAAATCTACCACTCACTTACATGCCTTTGCTTTTTAACAGGATACTGAAAGACTTGAATGACCTCCCCACTTCCTCTTCCATCAATCCATTAGCTCAGCTGTGAGAGGAAGGACACAATAGGTGAACTAATATTTGTGTGGCCTTGTTGCCACCAGAAAGAGCTTAAGTGGATTTCAACAATTCGGAGTGCAAAGGAAGGGATATTGCATTCACCTTGTGTATGTTATTTATTTTTACAGTGCAAATGGAGATGCTGAGGTGTCCTGGATGATGGTTTTAAAGCTAGATACACCCTAAGCTTGGGACACAAACCCACTGGAAGCAGCCTTGAGGCACAGAATTAATCCCTGAATAAAAGTACCAATCTTGAAAATGCTCATCCCTGTCAATATCTCTCTATTTCACAATGACACATTATCTGAAGCAGATGAAAATGGGGAAATCCTAAGTCAAGCTTAATGTTGTTCTTCATGTTTTCTACTCATAGCTGAATAATTATTCTCCCTGAAAGACATCGATGATGAGATTCCCCACACCGCAGTTTAGTTACACAGACAAAAAATAATGAATTTACCTCTGTCTGACCCTGCTAAAAGAATAATGAGTAAATGAAAAATCTGTTTAAAAAATAAAAAACAAGAATTACATTTTGTCCCAGTGATTACTCAAGCACTTTAAATGTGGATGGATATATATATATATATATATATATATATATATATACACACATACATCATTTTGCCCATATAAAAATGTACATGTATCTACAGATATAGTCTTATACTGAAGGTAAGGTCTAAGAATCAGATATTTGTGTTGACATTTTGAGGGGTAATGTAAAAAAAATATCAATATGTAAGATGGCTGTGAAACTGCCTCCCAAACTCCAGATTTATTTATCTGAATTCCTAGGACTGTTCTTCTGTGTTATCACATCATACAGGAAAAATTAATATGTAAAGATATGAAGTCTGATCTTTAATTTGCTGGGATTAGAAGGCTATTTATAATACAGTAATGTTATTAAATTAATACACCAATTACATTGGGTTATATAAGAATAGCAATTTTTTTAAGTATCATTTATTTATTTTATCAAACACAAACCCATGTATTGACATAGAGTATTTATTTATGACTGCAATAGCTCACTTAACTTTTTACCAAAGGAATATGTGTCCTATGTGTATATATTATACTGTACCTTTATTCCATTTTTCTGCCAGCCCTATTTCAAACTCTGAATTTGCTTTTTACTCTCTACTTCACTTTTCTATTTTTGCTTGCTAACTAAATTTATTCCTACTGCCCACTGACCGTTTTGATTTTTTAGCCTCTCTTTATTGAAATGAGAGTCAAGTGATAAACTCTGAGCTTCAATTTTGAAACTATTATGCTGAAAGGAGCTTGAAATTGGATAGAATTAGCTTATTCGTTCAGCATTGCAAAAGGAAAAATACTAGTAATTCCTGAGCACTTCCAATTTCCATTTACTTCAGAGCAAATTTCACATATTCAGCATGTACCCAGTGCTAGAGTTGCTTGGGAACTTCCCTCAGAAACATTTTCCTGTCTGTGAGCAGAGTCATTGCTGTCCAGACCTCAAAAATAATTACTCCAGTGATTACAACCACAAAAATGAAGAAAAGGAGAGCATTAGCCTATAACTGATGAGCAGATAGAAAATGGACGGGAAGTGTAGAATTACTATGTTTTCTTATATATTCTAAAATAATTTATGCATTAGAACGTTGTTTGTACAGACCTCTTGGTGTACAGACCTGTACGAGCTGTGGGCAGTACTGCTGTGGAGGAGAACGTGCAGCATGCTGAGTACCCAAACAGAGCCATAAAGAATATATCATATTAACTGAACACTGGGTTCAGCTGGTGCTTGGTGCCTCAGAGTATGCCTAGCTGGGAGGTAAAAAATTAGAGCAGTCTGAAAGTTCAGGTAAAATATGAATAAGAGGATCCATGTTATATGTGCAAAGAACTGATAAAGCTCATTCCAAGGGATAGCTGTACTGTGCATCCTGGTGTTTCGAGCTGCAGGGAAACTCCACTCTCTGTCCTACTTGGTGTCCTGAACACAATGTTGTAACACCTGCAGTATTGTCCAAATTAAAGGTTTCACAGTTCATATGTCCACAGACTATGCTGAGTTGGAAGGCACCACAAGGACCATCGAGTCCAACTCCTGGTCCTGCACAGGACAGCCTCAGGAATTAGACCCTGTGCCTGAGACTATTGTCCAAACACTTCTTTATCTCTCTCAGGCTTGGTGCAGTGACCATTTCTACTCAGTTTAGACACAATTCAAATTTTACAGTGTGGCAACTACTGAGAAAAGACAACTTGTTAATAGCAAGCATGGTAACATTCCTTTAAAATTACACATCAACCTGAGCTGCCAAATTCCTCTTCAGACCTCTAAATAAATGAACAGATGTTCAGAACTAAGACACTGCAAGTCACCCTCATCATGCTTGCTAGAAACAAAGGAAATTTGAACACAGAATATTTTTCTTTCTGCCTGAATAGGGAAACAGGATCCAACTTTTTCAAAGGAGATTTCAAATATCTTTCTTGTACTTTCATTAACCCTTACAGTTCTTAATTCCACGTTGCTAGAGGCATTGATTCTTCTGTTCATGTACTCTTTCCTTTTCATTCTGCAGTAGGATGGCAATCATTTTTATATGACATACTGCAATGAACAGATTTTTTCTGCTGGTTATTGCAAATTTCCTTATCAAAACAGATTTTAATCATAAATAGCACCTTTCAAATTACTTCTCATGGTGTCTTTACGGAGCTCTAAATCCAATGTGCCTGTACTTACAGTATTTTGGATGAGACCAAAAAATAGATGGTGACTACTTAACATCATAATAGGTCTCTAAATATTTTAACTGAATTTATAATTTCCTTGTGATGTTCAGCAAGATTTCTTGAAGAGCTGCACAGCACAGGTACAGACCAATGGTGACATCAAGTGGTGATTTACATTTTGACGGTATTTGAGAATAATCACAGGTTTGATGTCAAGAACTGGCAGAGGGGCATTCCTAACTTTTTTTTTTTGCTTTCTGCTTTATCTGCCATGTTTTTTATTTACAGTTCTGCATTATCCTGTGGAAAACACTAAATACCATCCAGCCCAAAGGATGGTTGCATATGTTTCCAAATATCACCGGTTAGGGTTTGCCAACATCATCAATACTACGCCAGAGAAATACTAATATTAAATACTATCTAAATACTAATAAACTAAAAACTGCTATTCAGCTAGGTATTTCACTTTTAGTATGTGAAAGTCTCTCCTTCACTCAGGATCTGAATTAAATGTGAACTCTGAAGGATAGGCAGTCATTTGTGTTCTGCAGACTCAAGCAGTATACTACTCCTCAATAAGCACTAAGGACAACCTATTTCTTTTTCACTTGATCCAATATCAAATACTTGCCTTGAGCCTTTCCATTTGAGAGGCTACATCAAGGGCTGTTTTCATGGGTCTTGCTAATTCTTACCAGTAAATGATAACTCTGTTACCAGAAAGTCAGCACATTTAAACAAGCAAAATATTTTTCAGGTGTTTCAGTGCTGTGAGTAGCAAATTGGATGCTGTCAGTGTCGTAGGGCACAGAAACAGCAACCGGAACCTGCAAACACAGGAGTATGGCAATTACACAGCTTAGGCTTCAGGAGTCAGATAACCTGTACATCCTTTTGCTTACAGAGCAGATCAGATTCTGTGCCCCTCTGCATCCTCTCAACAGCTCTTTCCCATGGGCCCTACACTTATGGTATGGTATGGCATATCTGGCTTCTTTTCCTTATAAAATGTTAAAGAGAGTCACAAGCTTCCTTCACTCCGCACTGGATAATCAGGCTTGAAATCAGCTACAGTGCTAAGCATCTCCATCTATAATCATCTTTTGAAAAAGAACATACCATAGTTAGTTTCAGTAAAGGGGAAATATTAAAAACAGTTTCATGGGTTTTGTTTTGGGGTTTTTGTTTTGGTTTTTTATCTCAGTCCAGACTTTTAGGATGCTTCTACTGCTAGGGTGTCAGAATGATTGTGGAAGTGTATACAGAAAGCAAAATGACAGTTTCTTCTACTTTAAAATAAGGATAATTCACCAGAATTATCTGACCAGTTTCAGTGCATTTCTAGCCCATGACCAGTGTCTAAAAGTGGAGTTCCAAATGAGTTTCTTCTCCAGGTTGAACTGTTATAATGTGCAGGTCTGATTATTGGAGCATTCTATCTCTGGAGCTGGTGGAACATAAAGGAAGGGAAGTATTTCTAGCAGGGTTAAATCAAGTGGTTAAAAGGGATCTGGCATAAACTCCAAAATCCTGTTTATAACAATTCATCCAGGGAAGATTCCTGTGGAAGCTAGAGAAGACACCTGACATCCCAGTGCCAAACCTCTGAGCTTTCCTTACCTCTTTTGGTAACAGAAAATGGAAATGAAATTATAGAATAAATTTATCTCATGCAAAAGGAAAGCCAAAACTCACATACCATTCTAGTCTGTCTCCCAGGTTGAAAGTGGGACTTAAGTAATACATAAACCCTCCTTTGCACCATTTCTTTGGCCACTGTGAATGATTCACCAGAGTATATGAAGTCCTAGAGAAGATGGTACACAAAACAGTCCTCCCACTACAAATCTTGGCTTTGTGTCACCTTTATAAATAAATGTTCTTTTGTCAGAGCAGTGGTTCTAGACATTAGGCATCCACTCTTTTAAGAAAGAAATCAAAAGAAACTTAAGTGTATTGTGACATCATAATGTGCAATGACCAGACAAAGAGCGTAAGAGAGGCTTTCTGTGGCATTCAATGTGAAGGAAAAAGACACCACAACAGGGTCCTAGAGATACAGCCCTCTTTGTCCTAATTAGAAAGACCTTGACACATCACCTGGAGGGGTAGATGAGCAAGAAACAGGAGCAAGTAGGAGTAAGTTCAGCACTTTCATAACTATGTTTTAAATATATCTGCATAATCTTAGAAAGTGGTATAGCAAAGTCAGGATAATTTTGAGAAATTTTCAATGTTCTTTCACATATATTTCATGCAAAAGTGACGTTTATACAGATTTCTGTGTTTAATTCTATGGTAAGTCATGACTTGTTCTGCTTGTTTTTTCTAATAACCTTGCCACTCATTTTCTTAATATCAGTTGTAGACTCATGTTAGAGCTGCTGAGCACGTCCTTGCAGCAGCAGAACTCACTTTTTAGAGATCTGCTTGTAGCAGTATGCCATTCTTACTTGAATAGGCTTTATAGTACAGGGTTGAAGCCATCCTAGGTACTCTGGAGGGTTAAATGTTACAGGGGCCAATATGCCAGGAGTTGTTTAAAGACAATAACTGTTAGTAATGCAAGAAGATTAAAAACCATTATAATATAGGACCAAATCAGAGTGCAAACTCAAAGGGCACAAGATTCTGAACTGGAATCTAAGTAAACAGTTCTTGGTTTGGATGTTTATGATGCACACCTTTATTTTTATTTCTTTCCACAAGAGGGCAATAGTGAACTATAAATATATTTTTCCCCTCTGTGCTGAGAGGATAGTAACATTATTTTTCTTTAGAAAAAATCAGATGTCTAATTCAAAACCACTTTGTGAAACTAAAAAAAAAATATGTCTGTAATATTTTCCACAAAGAAAGGAGGGGTTTTTCCCCATAAAAAGGAAAAAAATTCATTGTGTTTTATCCTGAGATACGGAAAATTAGAATTACATCAATGACTAAATAGCTTTATTCATATTTCTATCATCTGAGGACTTTTGTCATAATTTATGCTGTGCTAGGTATTAAGTTTTTGTTGTTTTATCTTCGCCATTACTTAGTGCTGTCTGGACATTTTATGAGTTTCTTAGGTGCAAACTTGCTGAGTTTTTTCTTCCCATGGGAAAGCTCATTTTATCAGCACAGAATTCTATAAACATATCTCTGAGCTGTGTTTTTCAAAGACACGGGTGGTGTTTGGCTGCCCTGCCTCCTGATATGGGGAGACGTGAGTTTCTTCTCTTTCTCAACCAATGATGCAGAGAATTGTTATCACTGAATTCTAAACATTTCTAGCATTCTTGTACAGAGCATGAAGTATGCATCTGAGCTCTGTACCTGAACACATACAGCCCAATTCCTTCTGAACAATGGAATCATTTTAATAAATCATAGTAAACCTTCTGATATTAGAGTCAAAGAGTCCTGATTTGCTGTCAGGCACAACAATAACTTAATTCTCATGGTTAGATTTATCTTTATCCTAAGCAAGATTTTCATTTATTCCACCCAGGCATTTTCCATTTGAATTTCAATAGCCCTCTTCTAAATTGTTTTTCTTGTCTCAATAGATTTGCTATATATATTTATGGTTCTAACCATAGTATTTATGGTTCTAAAGTGTGTCTTCAACAACTGACCTGAGAAGAAAATATTTGTGTCTATCTTTCCAAGAAAAAGAATAAGAAGATTCTGTGAAATATTAAATGGTAACCGTTTGTTTTCCCCCATGGTGTATGCCAGCAAGCACTTGAATTCAAGGCTACAGTCATGTAACAGGGCTTTCAAATTTTGGGGGCAGGGGAGGAGATGAGAAAATAAAAGGGAAGCATCTCAGAAGCATGAAGGGACTTTGTGCACTAGAAGAATCCTTAGGACAAAAAATTTGAAGAGATGAAGCTCATTGATGGGAGTTCTTGGTGACCTCTGGAAGAAATAAAGCCCTTGAGGAGTGCAGCAGGAGAAGTGAGCAGCCCTGGGCCCAATGCAGAGAAAAGGGAGCAAGGCATTAAAGTGTGGGGTTACAGTAAGGGGGATTCTGACATGATCCTCTTGTAGGTCCTTCAGCTCCCCTTCAGAGGTTTTGCTAGCACTACAAGCTGTCATGAGAATATACCCATGAGTCATTCACTTCAGAGCTGGTGAGAGAGGAGAGACATGAGCTAAGGTAACTGGCATTTGACATTAGAGGACAAAAACTTAGATTTCTTATGAACAGATAGAGTGGAGAAAAATCAATAGAACCAAGAGAAGCACGTTGCAAAGATGAAACATTTCAATTTAGCCATGGAGAGAAGATATTTGAACTAGTATTGTGTCATATTAAAAAGCCAGCCTTAGAGCAGACTGCCTCTTACTTCATTTTAGGACTCTTTAGGTCTTTTCATGACATGAGAGAAACAAGTAAGGACATGACAATGGCACTCAGAGTAAATGGTCAGGCAAGGTGAATTTATTTGGACATCTGCAACATTGACTGCTGGGTGTACAGGAGCCAGTTGGATTCTTTGGTGATCTCCTGTATGAAAGTCAGAGATGATGTTATATCTGATGAAAAATACAAATGCAGCCCTGGAATAACTGATAAGAGAAGGCCCAACAATTTTGGCATATGGCTACTGATGACTAAAACAGGTAAAGAAGAGACAAATGGAAATTAATTGAAAGCATCTATGTAAATCATTATATAAAACAAAAAAGTAATGAGGGAGTTTATAAACATCTCAGAATAAGTAAAAACTAAAAATCAAGAGAAGAGTGTAAATATATTGGGTAATGGAAGAAATTCTGATTTAAAAAAAAAAAAAAAAAAGAAAGAAATTTTGGATGATGAATGTCCTTTACTTTAATCAAAATTGACCTTGTCTGGTCAATTTTCATAACCTTGTCTGGTCACCTTGTTGGCGCAGAAAATTGGCTGCAAGAGTTGTCTGGACAGCAGGCACTTTCTCCAACAAAAAATTAAGTTATTCCATGGAAAATTTCACAGAAGCTAAAATAGTGACATCGGGAACACCGCTGTATTTATCCCTATGTATAGTTCAGGAACTTTATATTCCATTTCTCTTTTGGTCAATTCTGCCTCTCAGAATATACTCCCAAGCAGATCATAGTCTTCTCCACTGATGAAGAAAAGCAAAATATTACACAACTACCTGGCTATAACACTTCACATTGAAAGATAACCTAGTCAAAATGCCTGTGCTAGAGAGTAGACTTGGGAACAACCTTACTTAAATACAGTTTCTACAGCTCACTATAGCAGCATCTTGAATCAATGCATTTCAATTTTAATTTAAAAATATTCTGTTTAAAGCCTTTCAATGATAAAATAAAATCACAGAAGAAAGAGATATGTTCCAGAAATGAACACTAGCTGAAAAAAGTATATATTCAAGCAGCACCAAAGGGGGCAAAAAAGCCGTTAAACTTTTAAGCTTTTTTAACTCTATCTTTAAACTCTACTCTAATTTTGTGGAATGTTCTAGTCACATTTTCATGACTAAAGTAACATTAAATTTTGTGTTGAAGTTAAGGTCTGAACAGCTGTAACACAGAGAACAAAGCATACATTTACAAGGAACACAGATTGTAATCTCTTCAGGGGACAAAATGAATATAGTGGGAATTTGAACAAAATAAGTAACATGAGTTAGATTAAAAGTGCACTGAAATATATTCAGTCTCCTGTATGATGTGATGCATCATGATATCTTACAGATCCAAAAGATGTCTCATACAGATAAAGACCATTACCCTTGTGTACATTCACATAGTATACTTCTTTCTCTTTTTCTTCATTATACCATTTTCTGTTCCTTTATTTATCTTAATCTTGCTGTTGTTTTAGGGTTTCATTTTTTGGGGTTTTTAGTCGTTTTTTAGATTGATGAGTGATACATTAAATTAGGCAAAAGTAATTATTTTTTTACTTTCTTTTCCCAAAACAAGAACCACTTCTTATTAGAAAACTTGTACTAAATACTCACATTTGAAATAGCTCTTGGATGCATACGCTTGAAATTATGCAGCCTCTATTTGATCCCAGTGCCATTGAAGCTGGGCTAGTTTAATGTAAATTAATTCTTTTCTACGATGTCTGCATTTTTGCACTTCCCTTAATTTACTCTTCATCTGTGAGTGAAAACAAATTTAGAAGAAAAATGTCACCCAAACTAGATCTAGATTTTGACACAGGCTAAGAATTTTAGTGAAAAATAACAACACAAAATGACAGCTGAAGACTTACAAAGTTAATAGAGAGCACCTACAAGGTCAGATATGTTACCTGCAATTTCTGGCAGTGGAAAAGCTGTCATATATCAGATATTTGTGAAATATGTCAGAATGGAAAAAGCTGTTTGTACACTGTCGTAACTGTGCATAACTTCTACAGGATGAATAGATAAGGCAGATACAGAACTGGAGTAACAGTTTGTCTCTTGGAGGACTTCATATAATGGAATTAACTATTTGTGGTGGAAGAAAGGCCCCTGAAGAAGAATCAGCCATTGAGTTACATAGGAAATGACTTTATTATCTGTTAAACTACATCTACACTAGTATATTAGAGTGTCTTAATGAGTATAAACTGCTTAGTAGAAACAGCAAATAACTGCTTATTTTTTTATTTGAGGAGCAGACATCAGTTATCAGATAAGCAGTATTAAATGGAAACCTAAATGGTCAGAGACCAGAAGAGGCTTTTTCCACCTAGCAAAAAGAAATTGCAAGAAACTGTCACTCTGTGAAAAGATATCAGATGATGAAGAGTGGTTTATATTCAAGATAATGCTACTACAGGAGCAAGGTAGCATAGACTTGTGATTGTACACTTTAATTTATCCAGCTCTTCCACTTTTGAGCTGGGAAAGGCTCAGGAACAATGGAGATGAAAACACCTAAGCAGTTTTAAAACAATGCTCCAGAGAGCACCAAAAAACCCCAAGATTGCCTTCAACAGCAAAGAAATGGACCACATGTCCCAGGTGTCTGACATCAGCCTGACATCCTCTTGTCTGGCTTTCTGTAGCTGTCAGCTGCCAAGAGTCCTTGGAAACCCTATCTTGTACTGTCAGGTAAAAGCCTGAACTGAATGGATAAAACAACTGATCTAGGGATAATGGCAATTATTATGCTAATTAGAAGTGAAAGTAGTTATGAAAGTAGTTAGATAAACACTATGTCATTAGTGGATCAATTACTAATGTAATATCTGGTTTAAATTGCCTGTTATTTTTCATATAAATGTAATAAAATATGATGTGTTATGTGTTTTCCATCTAAAAATGGGGTTTTTTCCTCTTCCTCTGGGTATACATGGTTGTACATAAACCTCTAAATGAGCCAATGAAGATTTAGATTATAAATGTGAGCAAAAATGGATTTTCAATATAATTTATTTTGACTGTGTTTCAAAATGATGAGAGAACATGGTCACAGAAAAAAATATTATAATATTTAAAATGTAATCTGGTAGTTACAATCTCACTTTTTGAAAGGAAGGATTATTTCTATTCTTGCTGAATGAACCTGAATTCAAATGAACAGTCAATAAGCATTCTGAGCATCGGAGAATATTTTCTTATATCCACTCCAGGTATCCACCAGGAAAAGGACCCAGTCATAAATGAAATATGCTCAACATCTCTCCCAGACACTGAAGCCAGCTGGCACAGACTGGGAGAAAAACAGGGTTTCTAACCTAAGTATGCCTGGGATTTATTGGCATGGAAAAATGGTTGGCATAGGCCATGAGAGCAGCATAGAACATTGTCACTGCCCTATAGTGTGCACAATCACAGAGGAGTACCCAGAAAGGTTTCTGGACATTTTAATTTACCAGTATAAATGCAGCTGTGGGAGGCCAGAGCATGCCCAACACAGTGTTTCAGAAAGATAATTTGGGCAAATGCTCACAGACTATCATGGCAAAGTCTACCCCTTCCTAATTTCAAGCTCTAAAGCATGTACATAATGACCACCAAAGCAAAAGGAGGGTTTTTCCCATGTATTTTCCTCATTGTAACCTAGAACATTTTTAAAAAATCCTTAACAACTGAAAATGGGGATTTGGAAGAGTGTTGAGTCACACTTCAAGTTCTATCAAGTATATGTCTTGTGATATGTTAGTTTGGAGGTATATATTAGTTTCACCAATAGAAAATGTCACCATCCCTGGATGTGTTTAAAAAGAGACTGGATGTGGCACTCGGTGCCATGGTTTAGTTGAGGTGTTTGGGCACGGGTTGGACTCAATGATCTTGAAGGTCTCTTCCAACCTTACCATTCTGTGATTCTGTAATTCTGTGAAAATACATGAGTCAAATTATGCAGACTGATTATTTTAAATGCAGCTTCAGATTTTTTAGTATGAAGACCAAATTGAATCTTAAAGTCTACTCAAAAATACCAATTTATCTGAATACCAATCCAGGAAATTAACACAGGCTAGAGACTCATCTGCAGCAAATCAATGTAATTCTTTTGATTTCAAAGACTAGACTAGACTAGACTCAACTAGAAGTAAACCTGATTGTGTTTTCTCTTTCAATAACTATCATCTCAAAGAAAACAGAATATTAAACAGAAGTGACAAGGCTAATGCTGAGAAAAGAAATTAATAATCTTAATATCTTTGAGATCTTCATGGAGCAAGTTTTTGTTTGGATTTCTTTATGTGATATTCAAAGCAGAGAATAGTTTCAGACCATTTGAATCCTTTGCATTGCTGTCTTATTTTTGTCCTCCACATAATTAAATTGTCTCCTTCCATCACAATAATATAATTCAAGAGCAAATCCATTGAATTCAGCATTTTCACCACATTCAGGGGATCCACATCCAGAAATAAAAAGGAAGAAGAGGCAGATTCAGTTCACTGGATAAAACCCCTTCACAATGTTTTGTTTATTTCTTGTCTCAATTTGATGGGAAATAACATATAAATCTAGACCATAGATTTAATTAAACATATTTTAAAGATAGTTAATATTTAAAGAATGCAAATAGATATAATAGTTTTAAAATATGGCAGTGAATGTTAATAAATATGCTAATCCCAATTAAACTGGCCTAAGACAAAGTTCTCTAGATCAGAGCTGTAAGGGAGTTAGTCTTCCTGACCAATCCTTTCAATAATAGATTGAAGAAAAGTCTTGATTGAAGAAAATCTGATTTTCTTCTGTAGGTCTTTTTTAAAAGCTATACAACAGACTTCAGATCACTATTTGGGAAAATGCAAAAAGAGACCTAAGCTTCCCATATTTTGGTCTCCAGAAAAACTTGACCAAACTTCAAAGCCCCTTATCCAATAAAGTTCCCATTTTCTGTGCTTTCTCAGAAGTTGGTTGGTAACTCATGTCCTAAATAGAAGATCAGTAAGGTATGACAATCAAAGGTATGATATATTGAAAAGTGCAGTAATCTCTTCTAGTTGGTACCATTATCAAAGACAGCTTCCAATTAAAAGACAACCAAGAAATCAATAAAAAACAAATACTGACCAAATGTGCTGAAATCAATATGTGAGAGAGTGTAATCATTTATTAGCCATTTTATATATATGGAAGTGGGATCAACTTTCTTTAAACTTTTTTTTCTTTTTGCTAAATTTTCATGTAAATAAAAAAAACAAGATTCTTTACAAATCCTAAAGGAGCAGCGTGATACATTTAAATCTGAGGAAAATATTCACCTCTTATAAACAACTTTTCCCCTGTTCTTATTCATGCCAATTATGTGGAATCCTAGCAGATACATGCAAGTAAAACCTGATTGGCATGTTTATAGTGAAAATTCTGCATCTGTGCTCAAATTGGACTATCATTTAGCTTTGCTGGTTGTCAGCACATCAGCAATTATACCTTCATCAACCAGCTCCTAGAAGCAGAGGGAATCATCTTGGCTTCCTTAGTAAGTCTGAGCAAGAGAATACAATTAGATAGAACTAAGCACATCCACAGCTTTTACAGTGTGAATCATTCTGTTGAAGACACCTGATCTCATTAATTAGAGATTTTTCATGGCTATATTTTGGACAGTGAGCAATGTAAAATGTATCACATTCCTATTCAACCATGATGTGTTTGTACCAGGATAAATTGCAGAACCCAGGAAAGCCCAGTTACTACCCAAAAAGAGATTTTGGTTAACCTTACATTTTACTGCAGCACTCACTGCCTCTGCTTCCACCAAGAAATACCATCTTTGTGCAACTCAGCAAAGGTCAGCTCAGACAGTGCTTTGACTATTCAAGCACCTGCCCCTGAAAGGCAGACACACACCATCTATACCAGAAGGGTTTCCCAGAAGATGTATAAGCCAGCATTCTTAAACTCATTAAAGGAAAGCAATGAGAGCCCAAATGGTCAGAAAAGTAATTATTTTGTGTCTGATTCAATACCCTAGAGGTTGGATACAGGAGCCTGCCAAAGCAGAAGCATAGGGATATTATTCAGAGACAGCACTCTTACCTATGTCTTTAAAAATATAAATATATACGTATAAATTCCAGTGTTTTGCAAGATGGAATATTTTTTTTCTTCCCTAAAGTAAAATTAATTCTTTACTTTAGCTTGCTACCTAGAGGTTTAATTTCATGACCATTCTTTACAGTATGCTAAAAGCAGTGGCATAATAAAAACCACCTTTACAAGAAAGGAATTAGAAACAAAAATGTCAAAAATCTTGTGAAATAACGTTTTTGTAGTATTAACAACCAGTTACTGCAACTAGTTTGCAATTAGTAAGGGAAATTGTCCACGGTGAGTTAAAATCTATTACTTTAGAGCCTTCCTCCCCCAGCAGTGCTCATTCTAGGTTATAGCCACTGGAACCAGTGAGACCCAATATGATGGCAAGATAAGATCAGGTGACCTCAACAGTGACATCACATTAAAAGCTTTATCTGTCCAGTTTTAGAAATAGCTTTTTAATGTCACATAATTATTGCTATTTTCCTTCTTTCTGTAACAAGCATCCAACATAGGGGGTAGGAAAACAGGCATTCAAGTTTTAAAACACTGGACAGTTTTCACTATGGAACTTATTCACTGCTGAGGAAAGACATTTTTGCCAGAAGACAAAAAGCAGATTTTAGTGTTACTTGCTGTTAAATAGCATATCCAATAAAGGACTTAGGAATTTAGAAGTAAGCAGAGGTGGGTCCCACCACAGAAAGCAGAGGTATGAGGATAGTGAGCATCATGAAGTCCCTGTGAAAGCACCAGCAGCCAAGGGCTTCAGCAGGAGATGGGAACACACTGGCATGTGGCACCTGGATTGGTATGCACAGCACAGAAGGAACACAATGGTGTCTGTGGGAATTGATGTTGACCAGTCAACTTCTCTGTAAGAACCTGGGTGATTAAAATCAGATTATTTTCATCTACTTAACCCTAATGGAACATTACTTTGGTCACTAGTCTGTAAATTCCATCTTCACTACTGATGAGTATGTTCTGTGCCTTTCCCACACTGACTGCACACCACTTGAACATTCTGAGTCAGAACTGATCAGTAATTTTCAGAAGTAGAATAAGAAAAATATTAAAAAGTGAGTGCAATTCCTTTGTAAACAAGTTTTTGAGTACTTTGCATCCTCCATAACACCAAAAATGCCCCCAGCACTATGCTGGGTGATTGGGTTAAGGAGAAAGGAAGGCACTGAGGACACAGACTGCCCCAGAAAAAGAGAGGGCAAGAAAATACATAGTAACTAAAGAAGGTGCTGTTTAAAGTTTGTTTGCCAAGAAGAGTATAAATGCTGTTAACAGGAAAGCTTTCATCAATAAGTATTACAAAATCTTTGAAAGACCCAGAAGAACTCTGGATAAATAGAATCAGGTAAACCCAGCTCCACGAAGAGCTCAAAAGAGGTAGGTGGTGAATAAGTCAGAAAAGGCTCTGAGATGGAGACAGTTCCTGGGATATGGATCACCTGCTTCAGAGCACTCAGCATGCAGTAGATGTGGGTTTCTCTTGTTCAGTTATGTAGTATAATTCATATGTGAAAGGGCAAGGGTTTTATTTAAAAATACTGATGATGAGATAAAACATAGACTTTTCCATAAAAGTGTTTATTCTGTGGAGGAATCTGACCTAGAAGAGTTGGATTTTGGCTGCACATTGGATACAAGACATAGATTGGAAGAGCTGAACTTCTAGACATCACAGGAGATCTCACCTCTGCGTAATATAAATGAGCTGACTGAAGGTGAATGATTGACACCTCACAGATAATAAAATAGAACCTGAGATGTGGAGACATTGTGCCACTAGTAAATCTGCTTTAAAAGCATGAAGACTGCTGGCAAGAGTGCTTCTGGTGCCACAGATCTGTTCAATCCAATAAAAATACAGTGATCTATGCTGGCTGTGTGTCTGACAGCTATTCTTGAGCAAGGCAATCTGAGTAGGTTTATGAACCTCTGCCTGAAAGTCTGTGAAAGATAAAAGAAAATTTCGCTCACTCACAGGAGGCAAATGACAGTGGGTCAATCTTGAAAAATATCCAGAAGTTCCAACATAGGAAAAGGGAAAATTTAACTTCCTTTTCTAAGTAGCAGTCACCTCTATCTCCTTGTGGCAGGGTACAAAAGAATAAGAACAGATTTTTACACACCTAATAAGGGACCTGAATTAGTAAAAATGCAGATTTTGACCAGCTGTTTTCGTGAAACTTTGAATGTTGACTCATTCCCATAAGAACCTTACCTGGGAAGGCATCTCCCAAGAACTCAGGTAATCTAACTTATTCTATTAAAGATTCTATTACAGATAGGTTGAAAGGGTCTTTTTTTAAACAAACATTACTTCATGTCAGGAAGCTTCCACTTGTCTTGTAATCAGAATACCATTTGTCTTGCTCCTGCCTCAGGCCTAGGTATGATTCAAAGGTCATCCTCTCGATGTGGCACTCTCACAGGCAAAGCAGTAAGCAGAAGTTTATCATTAGTGAGGGGGAAGATACTGCTTTAATTTAGTCCAAATACTGGTGTGAAATGAGAAAATGAGAGTAATTGTGTGGCAAAAGCAAGAAATAAAGCTTTGATAGCAAGAGGATGTTGGAGTGATGAGGAAAATCTTGAGGAATTTTTGAGACATTTACAGTGAGAAAAGAAAGATTTTGCCAGCAGGGTATTTGCTAGCTTTGCACTGGGCAAAAAAAAACCTGAAAATATGGAGTTGGCCGAGAACAGGATCTGCTTCTCCCCAGAGGAGACTAAAATCTGTGAGCTCAGGTGTCTAAGAGAATTATGAGCTCCCAATTCACTGCATTTCAGTAACATAAAAGACTTACTTTCCTCAGACCTCTTGTGAACTCTGACTTCTACTTCCACCACAGGAGATATAAATAGTTCACATTAACATTTGGAAATTACTGTGCTACATGTGACTCATATGCATCCCCCAGTGCTGGGCAGCACTTTTAGAGGAAAGGGCCTCTGTTACAGAAAACCTTGAAATAACCTTCTTCTGTGGGGAAGCCTGTTTTTTTCTTAGTATGTATAGAAAGTTTCTGCTTTCCACAGAAAATCCTGATTTATGGCTCTGTTTAGCGTAAACTAGACTTGTGCAAACACTAGGATGAAAACTGAAATATATTAACCAGAAAATGTTATCTTATCATTGATGCCTTGGAGTGTCTACCTAGAACAGAGGCTACAGCTAAGATGGATGACAGTCACAAGTTTTTCAGACAGATGTTTGTTGGGTCAATTTGCATATCAGGGGTTAATTCTCCAATTATAGCTTCAGCTTATGAAGTCATATGCCCCCAATTCCACCACCCCCACCCTCAAGTCACGTTTCTTTCTACTTTTCAGGGCCTGAGACTGCAGTTTGTCCTTGGGTTCCAGGCCCAGAGAAATTGTTTTGTCTGACCCAAGTGTGAAGACAGTAGGTAACACTTTATATGAAGTTCAGAGTTATGCACTAATGCAGCACAGGATTTGAAAAAATATAAAGGCTAAAATCTTCAGACATCATCATGACTAACAGAACTGCATTTCCTTATGTGCACACCCTCTGTGGACTAGGTTGGCTCCTACAAGTTACAAAATGCACTGCAGTAAGATTTGTTTAGGGAGAAGCCTAACAAAGATGAGCAAATCTGCATGTGTACCCTTCTTTGCTCCCAAATTCTCTAGTATTTTGATTTTTATCCTGTATGGGATATAACTTCTTTTTTCCTACCCTCTTATCTTAATCTCTGCCTTGTCATAAGACAATTTTTTTTAGCACTTTATATTTGTCTTGTAAGATTTGATTATTTTGGAGCCATATTAACATGTTCATGTCACCTGTTTGTGATTAAAACAAGGACAAGGAATTTGGTAAGCTTGTATAGTGTACTTCCTTCTTTTTAGAAAAATCCTGGTAGATGTGGCTTCTATATTAACTAAGAAAATAGACAATATTCCTTAATTTCATCTATACCACACACTTGAAATAAGCCCAACATGATTTCTCATCTCTAGACTAGCTGGCCCAACCTATTCCATATCTCACAGGGAAGTATTATCAGAGCTCAAATAATTTACTTTTTAATCCATTTTATTTGAGCGATGTTTTCTTTTTCCTTCTTTCTAAGACAGTGATGTTTACCAAGCATAAATTCTGTGATGGAGGCAGTACACATAAAAGGCCATGGCTTCCTACTGACCTGACAGAGCAGGATCTCAGGACATGTCTTGACCTGACCTGATTAAATACCTGGCTACTCGTGAGGGGGCTGTTGCCCCACCGTTTTTGTGTAAACCTGCAAATGCCATGTGGGTAAAAAAGCCAAATGAGGCAAGGGATCAGGAGGTGACCAAGAGCAGCCTCTTGAGAAGGGCTGGGGCTGCTAGAAAGGAAAACATATAAACCACTACAAGTCTGATGATGGTATTTCAGCTTCTTCTAGTCCACTTAAACATTGTTTGAAGTTATTCTTAGCACATATGTGTAAAGAGTTAAAAAGTACAGCTGCCTACCTCAAACATTGTCAGGGCACAGAAGAAACTTGCCTTTCTAGGTGCCCAGAGGGCCTGAAAATCACTGAATCACTGTCCAAAGTGCAGAGGATTGCTCCTAGAGTCAGTGGTCAGCCTCAAAAAATTGTAAGGCTGCCTATCCTCTTTAGCTGGGACTCGGGATATATTTATGTGGTGACTGAAAAAAGGAATGACTTTAAGTCATTTTGTATTTTTAGTCTGTAGCAGGGATTTGGATATGTATACAAACAAATCAAAGACTTATTTAGGATATTGGCCATCTAACTCATGGCCCTTAGAAATTCCTAACAGACTGCCTGGTGCTTTCCAGTTTAGAGTTTAGAGAAGCAAACACCCTACTTAATGGATTTATCTCCCTTCAGTCTTTCAAATCTGTTTTGTATAGCAAGCCCCATTGAGCTGTGCCCTAACCATATGAACATCATCCACATTAAAGACAGAGAAAAGGAACATTACAGTGCTTTTAAAATTCAACTGCAGCTTAAGAAAATGTGGGGAATACCAGAAAGAAATTAACCAAGCTAATGTTCTGAGAAACATTCTCATTTCCACATCTTTTTTTTTCAGGGTTTTGGTACTATTTTTTAAAAAGTATTTCTTCTTTCTGTTTTCTTCTGCCTGAGCCTGAAATTTCTGAGGTTTTTGTGTTCACCTAAATTGTTGTCAACCCCTTTTGCAGGTAATTTTGGATGATTTTAGCTTTACCAGTGGTAGGCCATAACACCCACCTCACTTTTCTTCCTTACAGAAACAGCTCACAGAATATGCTATAATTCCTGTTGCACACTACAGGAGGAAAATATTCTTTCCACAGCCAAATCTCTTTTTTTAAAGCTGGAAGCTGGTTTGTTTACAATGCAGAGAGAATAGTAGTGAATGTCAAGAGGAGAGCAAATACCTGCGTGTGTGTGCTTTCTACTGCATGAACAGCAATCTAAAGGAACAGACCCTCTCCAGGGGAGCAAACAATGCATTGAGAAGAGATGCATGAGAAACTATAAGATTTGAGGGATATTGACTTTTTCAGCCACAGTATATGAGAAAGCAGGGGGGAAAAGTAAGTGTTTTCTCTGACATAAAGAGAAGCTCTCAGAAGAATTCATTAAAACCGTATAAAACTCACTTGGTCATTAATGTACCCTCCCATTTGCCAATTTCTGAGAACATAAGAACATATTTGGACTTCTGAGAACCTGAATGTGCTAATTCAATGCCATAAGGGAAAATTCAGCTCTCCATTGCAGACTCAGTCTTGAAGCTGCCTACTATCTGTGCCCTAGGTTTTTATGAGTCATCATGTTTGACTGTAATATGTACAGTTAAGCATTTAAATAGCATCGAACAAGAGGATAGGAACTGCAAGCCATCATTAGGTGAAAGGTTTCTTCTTGAAAATAAAAATTACAGACATTATTTCAGGAGTCCTTTGAAAGAAAAAAGGAATTATACTAATGTTATTATACATTATTATATTTTTATTATCCTTTTATTAATAAATGATAGGTAATTTATGAATTTCATTATATTTTAGGAAGAAATCACTATCCTCACATACCCTGTTTACCCATTCTGAATTATGATAATTGGTCAGAGTTTTCTTTATACATCCCAGTACATGATTTTGCAGACCTTGTGCCACCCTGGCAGTAGAGTTCACCCTGGCTCATCGTGGCCTCAGCCTGCTTTGCCAGTTGCCAAGAGGAGCAGTGCATGTGACCTGTCCAGTTTTAGCTTCATCCTGTGACCTCCAGCTCAGCACTGGCCCCACTGCCCAGCTGGGCAGCCAGCAGGTGACAAACAGCAGCCCTTGGGGGCAGCTGGGGCTGGGCCAGGCCACTGGGCCACTCTGCTTTCAGCTGGGAGCCCCTCAGAGGCAAAAAGAGGTTGTGAGAGGGGGAAAAAAAAACGTAAAAGAAAAAAACAATTCAACACAAAAATAGCATCAAGTGGACACAAGACTGGGGAGGAATATGAACAACTTGTAATCCTCCCTGTTTCCTCTTGAAGGGACTCAAACTGTCTTTCTCTCGCCCTAGGGGCACACAGGAAGGGTGAGCATCACATCACAGTAAGGAGTGAGATAGCAGTAAGTTTTTTTTTTGCTTCAGCTTTGTATTTTTTACATTGTAAATGCATTAATATAGACTGATAACACCTCTTTGCTCTCATTTGATTAGATTACTAGTACTTCAAATAAATTAAAAATAAAGACTTGGATGCACATATGTGCCATGGGCCCTTTTGCTCTTAAAAATATTTTAAATGCAGCACTATCATTTCACTCTTTACTATGCATCCATATTTTTTCACATATTGATGCCTCAGGTTTTAGCTTTTTATATTTTTCAGATTCTGTACTGCTTTAGTGTGTAGTTCTGAGCTTCATATTAGGGGATAGTAAGCTCTCTTCACAGAGTAGGTAGGCAAAACAATTCCCTCTCTAGCTGGGAACCAAGGACAAATGATCCAAATCTCAGACCCAAGAGCATAAACAATGACAGAATGAAGAGAGAAAAACAAGAAGGATGGGACTTCATAACCTGAAGCTGCAACTGGACAATTAACTCCAATATGCTAATGGATCAGAATTTATAAAAGTGAGAGACCTTGTGACCAGTCATGCACTTTGTGACCATATTTGGGTTCATCTTGGGTGCAGCCCTGGCTGGGCTCTTGTACTGCCCAAGGTGTATCCATTGAGGCCATTTAATAAGCACCTACTTTATTCTTTAGCTCCATCTAGCCTCTGTTCTAGGTCAGCCCTCTCCAGGCATCAGTTCTGTCCCATCAGGTTGCCAGAACTGATGTTTTGTCTACCTGCTCTGTGAAGAGAGCTTACTATCCCCTAATATGAAGCTCAGACCTGCACACTAAAGCACTACAGAATCTGAAGTATATACAAGCTAAAACCTGAGGCATCAATATCTTCTTTTTTCTTATAACTGAAGTTGTTTTACAAGTAATGAGTTCATTCAATTGCGTTTTACAAAAAATCACACACAGCAAGTTCGGGACATGAGATGCTGTAGAATCTCATTTATGAGTTTACAGGATCCAGTTCTATTATAGAGCTCTGAGGGACACTAAGAGTAACTTGCACTATCTATAGAATATAACAGATGGCAGGAAGTTCTTTCATCCAGCAATCATCACTTAAAATGTATTTTGTAAAACACATATCCTAGAGGGCCCTGGCTGTGTTCAGGTCTCTAATGCTGCAACAACAAAATGATGCAAAACAGCTCAGACAAAAATCAAGTACTACATATGTAAATGCTTACACTGTGCAAGAACTGTACTTATGAAGTGCTGAACTGTACTTAATAAGCATTAAACTGTATTTTGTATCTCTGTTAAGAAAGAGAACAGAAAGGGAATCAGTAGTAAAAAACAGCATGCTGTTCAAAAGTGAAGCTAGCAGAATTCCTTTATAAAGCAGACACAATGAAACATCCATCACCTCTCTGATAGGCAGCAGCTTCTAAACAGAACCTTTGGTTAGAATGGCAAGAAATTCCAGTCTTCAGATACATTCCCTTCAAATTCATATAGGTGAGAGTTTATGTTCATTTCCTGCTCCTGGGTACTCACACCAATTAAATCTTTACTTGATTATATTATAATGAGTACCTTGATGAAATGGTGTTTTCAAAACAATAACAAAAATAAAGAGATTAATTGGCTGACAGTTGTCTGATTGGCAAGGAAATTACCAATTTTTAAAAAATATTGAAATGTGAGTTGTGGCACACATCGCATTGATCAATAATGACTGTAGGGGAAAATCAATTATAATTAGAAGTAATGGCAGCTTAGATACTACAGAGATTTACTTTCATTTTGCTTCATATTCTTGTTTGTTTTCTAAGACCAGAATGAACCAGCTTATGAATGACAATCACACTTAGACCCAAAGGTTTTAATTAATTGCTACTGCCTCCTTCATGTCTCTGTCAAACATTTGCAAGACAAAATAACAGTCATAACACTGATGTTTTTACATAGATCTGAAAACTTCATACATTTCCTTTTTGCTTTTTTTTCTCTTTTTACTTGAAAAGTAACTTTAACTTTATCCTCTGTTTACTAGTTAGGAAGTCATTTCTGCACTGCTTCTTTTCTTTTGGCCTTGCCAATTGAATATCCGAACTCTAGTCTCAAGCTGAGCTTCGAAGCAATACAATTTAGATCCCTATTGAAACTCAGTGTGTAGCAAATGTGTTTGTCTTCGTCTGTGGAAATAGCTGCAGAGTGTTTATATCACACAGAATTTGTGTTCTCACATGGTCTCTTGTACATGTAAGCTGCTATGATTATGCTTCCACAAATGAAAGAAGTTATCTGATGATAAATCAGAGCACAGCAGGCAGGCACAGCAGCTTGTGTGAACAGATGCACAAGAGGGGACAGGAAATGGATGAAGGCAGCAAGGGTCCACTGCCATGAAGGTGATGCCCCCCAGGGCACGGTGCCCATCATCCACAGGACCAACGCCCCCAGCACAGCAGAGCCTTCGACCCAGGGCAAGATCTGCAGCTCTGCAGGTCAGCACCTCCTCTGGCAGGAGGTCTCAGCCTCAGGGAGGTCACTTTCACAGCCACAGGATCCTCTCTGAAGATGAGATCTAGATGAGGATGATGAAGATGAGATGAAGATGAGACTGCTAGAAACAGATGGTATCCACCTGAAAAATCGGAGCAAGGACACCTTTGCCAAGAGCTGGCCAAGCTGTTAAGGCGACATTTAAGCAAGGAATGATGGGGGAGGAAGATTGCAGACCACAGTTAGAAAGAAAACCGTAGACAGAGGTAGAAAACAAAGGATGAAGGACAATGGGAACAAGAGAGAGCTCAGGAGTGGTCAAAGTCTCTAATGTATGTGCAGAAGGGAAGACAAGCAGGGAAAGGGCACAGGGGAGGACATTGACCCCTAGGAGCAGGAGCAGCTTGGATACATGCAGCTACTGTACATGATGAGAGAAATCTGGGTGAGGGTTTGCAGGTCAAGATCAGCAGAGAGGCCATGAAAGGTGTCTTTAAAGTGTCAGTTTTCCACAAACTGTCCGGTCTGGAAGACAAAGTTGTTGACATCCTCCTTAAACAGTTCATGAAAGTTACTGCACCACAGACCCTGGTGCTTGCTGGGGTCTGCCAGATCCTGAAAAGGCAACACAATGGGACCCAAACCATTAAAGGTTTCTGGTGGGTGTTAGGAGTAACTTCTTGGGTTATTCAGGGTTTTCACGCAGTTTATAGAGTCCTCCTACAGTACATTTCTGTGCATGTGGAGAAGAAAGCGACTGGGAATAATCAGCAGAGATTGGCACAGGTAAATCATATCATGGGCCATTCACTTAAGACTTGGACTCGATGGTGCTTGTGGGTCTCTTCCAACTCAAAAATGTTCTGATTCTTTGATACCTGAGAACAACTGGAGAAGAGCAGTGGATGGCATTTACTTTGCATTTAGCATGGCTTTTAGCAATGTCTACCATAAGCATCTCATATATAAGTTGGGAACTTATGGTCTGGATGAGTGGACAAGCAGATTGCTGAAAAACTATCTAGATAATCGACTTGAGAGTAGAGGTCTGTGCTCAGTAACTTACAGAGCACCACAGGGATCTTTGATGGGACCTTTCCTGTACGACGTATTTATTAATGACACAAAGAAGGCAATAGAGCACACTATCCTTGGCATTGCAGGTGCCACAAAACCGGATTGGGGCAGGGGGAAGCAGTCAGTATTCAGGGGAAGAACTGCCATGCAGAGACCTAGGTGGGCTGGAGGAGGGGGACAGCAGGGACCTGAGGAACTGAAAAAGGACATGTGACAAGTCCAGAACTAAGGCTGGAGGAGCTTCTGAAATTACAGTCTGGGGGCAGACAGACTGGGGAAGGACAGACCTGCCGGATACAAGTGATGGTGTCAGGCTCCTCACAGCAGTGTTCGGTAGGAGGATGGGAGAAAACAGCAATAACTTGGAAGAAGTGAGGTTTAGACTGGACATGAGGCAAGCCTCTTTCTCTATGAGGACAGACAGACATTGGCTCATGTTGTTTGGGAAGACTGCAGCTGGTCTGTGGATGTTTTCAGAACCTAAATAAATAAAGCCTTGTGCTTTGGACTGGAGACCCCCAGAGGGCCCTTCCAACCTGAATTTTCCCACAGTTTTATTATCCTCTGAAGAATGTGTCCTACTTGAATTCAAATATTTTGCAGATACCTCATTCATATTGCTGCATTTTACATGAAAGTTTGGGCTGCCTCTGCTATTTTCATGTGTTTTGATGGATGGTTAATGGTTTTAGGTGTTGTTTCTGGAAGTGTAAGAGCACTGTGCTATGTTACAGAGTTGTCAAGAGAGAGAAAATAGCAACTACTCTACAGCACCTTGTGCCCAGGATGGCCTGCCTGGCCATTGTGCAACATCACAACCACTTCCATCCACTCCACCTATTTCTTTAGCCATAACTTTCCAGCATGTGTACCACCTAGTAATGAACTGAACTTTTCCTTCATCTGTGGACAGTACCCCCTAGGAGGAGGCAATGCATCAGTGTTTCTACTTTTAAGGAACTTTTTGTCCAGTATTTCTTAACAAGCATCATGTTTATGTATCTGCTCACCAGGAAGCCCTTCTGGCTTGATGCATTCCCTTTGAACAGATTTTTGGCCTGTCAGTGACTCATCCTTCATTTGTTTGGTCAGGGCAGCAGAAGAAACACAACACCCAGTCACTCTTTTCTCTTAATATTTCCATCCTCAAAATGTTTGATTAGAAGTAATTCTAGACAGAAATTAAAGCTTTTGAAAATATTAATAAGCCATGGAATATTTCCCGGGAGAAAACTGCAATAAATGACTGGCACGAAATTCAGCAAGCCTGTAGTATCTTTTCTGTAAAGAAAATTTCTGTTGGGAGAAAAAGTTCCTCTCTTATCAAATAAACACCCAAATAGAGCTACTTTCTGTAATAGTAATTGTTTGTTTTAATTTGCTGGTTATCTGCACACCCCAGCTATGTCTTCCAGCTGTCCCAATAGCAATAAGAAAGTGCTAATCCAGATACAACCAGGGACAGGAAAACATAAAGACAATATCTGGTGGCTGAGTTCAGCTCTCAAAACACATACCTGCAGTGAGGTAGCTGCTAGTGCAAGAGCTCTACAGAATCCCTTGCAAAATCTTTCTCAGAAAATAAATGTTTTAAATAGGATGTCAGAAACAATAACTTCAAAATGTCTATAGGAAGCAGCACAGTGCCTGGGGTGGGAGGAGGCACCAGAAGAGCACAGCAGATGTCACTCAGCTGCCTGGCTGCTGCAGGCTCCCCTGCAAAGCACTTGGGAAGGTGGATGGACGAAGCCTGGGCCAGGCTTCGAGGGTGTTTTGTAAGGGGGTGTGAAACTCTTGTTCAGTCATCAAACAGTAGGAGAGATAGGGGATTTAGCAAGGATCCTCCAGTTAGACTGGGGAAAGGATTATATGGCATCTTGTATATGAGAGAGAGCTCAGTGGTCCTTGTTTCCATTGCTCTCTTCAGCATGTGTCTCATCTCCCTTTGCCTGGCACCAATGCTTTTTCACAGAAATAACATTTGTTTTATAAAATGAACAGCTGGAATACGTCTGATTAAGCTCATTTGTGACATAAGAATTCATGGATGAAAGGCTGAGGGGATAACTACTGTAGATTTTGGCTCTCTTGGCAATGCTGTAATACAAAACCAAGCTTTTACAAATGTTTTTCCCTGTATTTTCCTTCCCCCTGCCCCCTCCTTTTAAAAGTCTTCAAACATTGACACCAACCTGCAGGATTTCCTGTAGGCTCAGCAAGTGTGCAGCATACTATTTCAAAGCCACACACAATGGGTTTCAGTAAGCACCACATGGATGTATGCTGACATGTGTGCCAAGTATCTCCTAAGGCTGGCACAAATGTGGGCATCTGTAGAATCACAGCCTGATAATCCCATTTTTCCATGCACTGCTTGAAAAGTGACATTCATCTCTCTGTAGATCAGAACCACAGGTAAGAAATTAAGTACAAAATCACTACAATGTGATGCTGATACCATTTTTTTCCAATCCTTGAAAATATTTCTGTTGGTGTTCACAGTCTGGCAGATCATCAGCTGTAGAGAAGAGACAGGCAGGCAGACAGGCACCCTGCCATAGCTGCACTGCACACCTCCAGCAGGAATGTTTCTCCAGTGGCAGAAGGATAGGTGATGACAGAAGGCATCATTTTGATGTCTTTGTCTTTCCACGTTCACCTGTGAAGAGCTTGACCCTACTGAACCCTCCAAAAAGCACTGCCTAATTTCAAGGCAAAGGTATCACTACCCTTTGTGTTCACTTCCAGAAAACAATTCTGCTGTTCTTTCCTGACCTATGCTCCAAACAGTGGGTGAATGATACTGCCCAGTCCTGAAGAAGAAAAATAATAAAACCTATCACATAATCCCTCTTTAAGAGTCTGTTTACATGCTTAGAAAAGATGTCACTTAAAAAAGCGTCCTAGGTCAGACCCACAACTCCTGTTCCACAACAACTGCAAAATTGCTCTTGTTCCAATGCAATTTTATGCTTCAATGTATTTTTTTTCTCCTCAGTGCTGGGATTGAAAAATCTTATTCTTAAAATAATGCAACGGTAACAAAGAAACATAGTGCTGGTTTTGGCTGGGTTAGAGTTAATTTTCTTCACAGTAGCTGGTATGAGGCCATGCTTTGGATTTGTGCTGAAAGCAGTGTTGGTAATTCAGGGATGTTTTTGTTACTGCTGAGCAGGCTAACACAGAGCCAAGGCCTTTTTTGCTTCTCTTACCACCCCACCAGTGAGCACGTTTGGGGTGCACAAGAGGCTGGGAGAGGACACGGCCAGGACAGGTGACCCCAACCGTCCCAAGGACATTCCACACCATATGGCATCGTGCTCAGCAGATAAATAGCAGAGGAGAAAGAAGGAAGGGAGAACATTTAGAGTGGTAACATCCCCCAAGTCACCATTATGCATGTGACAGGGCCCTGTTGTCCTGGGGATGTCCTGAACACCTGCCTGCCAACAGGAAGAGCTGAAATCATTCCTTGTTTTGCTTTGCTTATGAGTGGGGCTTTTGCTTTCTCCATTAAAAGATCTTTCTCCCATGAGTTTTCTCACTTTTCCAATTCTCTCCCATCCTGCTTCAGGGGCAGTGAGTGAGTTGCTGAGTAGGGCTTGGTTGCCAGCTGGGTTCGAACCACACAGACACACAATTTTCCCTTTTATTTTGAAACAAAGCAGAACATTCCTGAAATTGTGTGTCACTTTTCAGGCTACTGATCAGAAAGCTTGCTGCCAAGAAGGGCAGCCAGATTGACAGTTTCCTGTCTCTCTTTGAGAAAAAGCTGAAGGTCTTTCTATTTTTCACTCAGATGGCTGAAAAATAAAAGTCCACTTCTGAAGTGGACATGCATACCTGCAGAACTTTTGTCTTCTGTGGTTACACAATGTATTTTCTGAATATATTTTTCTTCTTCTTCTGAAATATTGCCTAGATCTACTGAAAAGTTATTTTGGCCATTAATCATCCATTAAAGGATCTGAAGAAAATGTCAGCAGAAGAGCAGAGTCAGCATCCCCAGGCAGTCCTGAAAGCTCCACAGTATATGGAATGCTCTCCACCTTTCTATTCATGCACACAAAAAAGCCAAAGCTTTAGCCACAAGGCCATGAAGAGATATATTAAATTGTTCATTATCCTCAACTCCTTTTCTTGAGAGAAGTTCCTTTTCTCTTAAATTGATGAATTGATACCTTTTCCCTTTATCCTAAATATCCTTTCCTTTGACAGTGCAATAATGTTACTGCATCAATCAAGAAATATTAGCAAATTATTCTATACTTTTCCCCAGTGCTTCACCTAGAATATTCATATCCAGGTATCAATTACAATTTACTGTAGAAATGCTGTCAAGTGAGTGTTTAAAATCTAACTGTGCTCCTCAATAGCCCAGATGGCACAAGTTTCTTCCAAATAAGTCATTTATATGAAAACATATCAAGTGTCTGGAATAACAACATGATACACAAGTGATAGAATTGCTCTACCTGCAAAAGTAATAGAATATCTAATAAGGAGCCCTTTCTATGGGTTTCTTGCTAGTAAATATGCTTTTTCTAATTGAAACTGTTTAGCTTTCTCATTGTTTTACCAATGTGTTCAACCTTTTTAATTCAAATATTTTCTTTCGGGAAAAAAAAAGTGACTGCAATGTGCTTCTAAGTCAAAATGCTTAAATATTTATTGAGGAAGTGAAGCTCTTATTTAAAGTTCCACTATTCACACCTGCATATTTCCTGAGCCTTTGATAAAAGCCCTTGCTTTCCTAATCCAACTTCTTTTGAAGCTCAGAGAGGGCACCTACTGACTTGAATGAATGAGACTCAGTATTTTTTCTTTTATATATCCTACTAATTTAGATTATTTCTTCAGGTATGGACACAATTTTAATTACTCCTTTTTTCTCCTAAAATATTTCCCAGTAAATTTTCTTTCTTTCTCTGTCTTCAAACACACACACAGCACTGACCCATCTTCTATAGTCCCAGGTTATTATTTTGACTTAGAAATTTTATACAAGTCAAGCACTCTTACTGCTGATATGCAGCACAGGTATAAAATAATTATTGTACTGCTTTTTTCAACAACACAATTTTAGTGTTGACTTTGGGTGATCATTTATTTTCTTTTGTACTTAACGAAGAAGACAATCTTAAGTATTCAAAGGCTCTTGCATCTTGGGCTCTTTCATCTTCAGTGATCCCATATTTTAAGGATCAGGTTGTGCATTGGTCTACATTAAAGTTAAAAACAACAAACAAGTATATAATAAGGGACAAAATAAGGGATAAAAACATTACGTCCCCACCAGCAAGAGGAAGTCATGTATGTGAAGTATCCAGAGTTATTCTCAATTATTCTCAACTGCTTGGAAATGTGATTAATTAAATAACCCCAAAGTTGATTTCTCATCTTGAGGTGAAGTGAGGCCACATGCTACCATGACATGATGAAACCAGTGGAGCTGGGTTTTGTTAAACTCCTTCCTTACACCTTGTCACAGGAGCTGGATGTGACACTTCATGCCGTGGTCTGACAAGGGGTGCTTGGTTTAAGGTTGGAGTTCACAATCTTAGATGTCTTTTCTGACCTAGATGTTCCTCTGATGATTCTGTGATGATTCTGTGAGTCTGTGACTGTGTGAATGCCAACAGTAACCTGTTGGAACCTTCTAACACAATGTGAAGATCTTTGCTTCCACAGGGTTTTCAAACTGCCTTGTTATTTTTTTTTTAGGCACATTTGTAAAAGACACTATGGGTGACCTAAAAATAAAAACATGATAATTCCTTACCTGAGATATCGTTCCCAAACAAAATCTTTATTAAAATGAAAAACATACAGCAATGTCTAGAATGTCCAACAGTAACAGGCCCAGCAAAACTATTTGGCAAAATCAAATTAACAAATTAGCAAAATAAAAAATATTAGCACAGAGCAGAAGATTCTGCTCTACTGCTTTCTGAATGTCACATCTACCTCCCATACATATGTTGGTCCCTGTATAGCAGAATTTTGGTGGAGTTCAAATCCACAGATTATTTACACTGAAACTATCAATACTTTCTTGTGAGAAATGCAAGATTTCTTTTTGGCTGGGGAAAGGGACAATGCCAACATAATTCATATGGAAAAAAACTGTGACAATTTTGTGAAAATTTTCTCCAAATCTTACCTGAAAATATAGGAAGGAGCTTCAGTATAACACAACAAGCTGTGGCTTCATAGGCACATCATGTTAGAAGGGGGATTGCAATTCCCAGTGTTCAAGCACTACATAGGAAAACTGTTAACTGGACCTGTGTGCTTAAACTATGAAGGTGGTCACACTTCAGATCTGTAGCAAATAGGAACTTTGGAAATTGATTCACTAAGACAAGCAATCTTTCCTCTGACAATTAGAGGACAGGTAGTTAATATTCTCTGCCTTTATCCCCTACCCTCAAGGCAAGGCTTCCAACCTTGAGAATTGCTTTCATGGTAATTTGGGGTTTTTGTTGGTTTGGTTTTTATTTTGGTTTTAAATTATTCCTTGAAGCTCTAACCTAAGAAACTAACAAATGTATCCCCTTGGGTAATCTTTATTCACAATTTTTCCAAATGTGTGATTTTGAGTCAACTCTCCTGGGCAAATATCAAAAGGTTATGAAAGTTCAAGCTACTTTTATGAATGCATTATGGCCCTAATACAGTTCCTTACAGATCTTCTTATCAATTTGGGGTTCTTTTTCAGTTTGTTTTTTGGGAGACTGGGATTTATTTTGTTTTGTTTTGTTTTGCTTTGTAGGAGGGTTTCTTTTTGGAGAAAAGTCAAGATTGCCACATACACCCATACTCCAGGGACTCCAAGAGATACAGGAATACTAAGTATCGAGAGTGGATCATTCCACTGGTTTTTCAACCAATCTTCAAAAAACAGACAAAAATTAAAATGATAGAATGAATAAAGATCATCATGTGCCCTGTTTCACAGACCTTAGGATTGTAGTATTCTCAGGAGAGCTTTTGGATGCTGACTTCCACTGGCTTACCTGTAGTTAGGATAAGTGACATTAGGGTTTTTGGCCTTAGGTTTTGGATAGGGCAGTCGTTTGGGTTGGTTTGGGTTTCTAAAGAAGACATAATAGAAGATGTCAAATTAATAAGCCTTCACATTCTGAAGAAAGAGAAACCATGACATGGCAGGACACCTTTCTTTAGAAAATACAGACATGGAAGTAATTCTTTAAAATAACTACAGAGCTGGGAATAGTGCCCTGGAAAGAAACCTTAGCAACCATTTAACATTGAGGTGTTGTCATCGGTTGCTGGTGATGACAGACAAGTTATAGAAACAGTTTAAACTTTATCAGCTGTTAATCTTTCACAAACCATCTAACAGGAAAATCAACAGAGGGAAGAGGGCTTAGAATGACAAGCTGGGAAGTGGTAAGTCCACCTTGCATGTAATTATTTTCTGCTACCCACTTGTAAAATACAGATTTCCAAGAACTGCAGAAACTTAACCTTCAGAACACTTTGTGTGTACAATAAATTCTGAAGAAACTACAAAGAAAAGAATACTATAGTTTCTTCTTAAGACAGTTTAACACAAAAATAAAGTGTTTTGGAAGTCTGAAGTACACTTACAACACAGAAAAAAAAGGAAAAGTCTTTATAACTTTTAAGATAAAGTTTCTTAAGTAAAAATCTCTTTTACTGTTTAAGAGTCAGCTCTTGTTTGAATGTTGGGTAACCACTTTAGGCAATGCATATTACCTGAGGTAAAATATCACCTTTTCTGCTTTGCAAAAACTCTTCACAGTTCAGTCAGTGAGTACCCTACTCTTCAAAGCCAGGAAAATATTGGAGCCTTTGGAACTATAGATAACTATTATCCCTAGCTACTTGTAAAAATGAAAGCTGGTTAGCTGGCACCCAAAGAAACATAAATACTGGGGTCCACACAGAAAGTATTGGCTTCCCAAAGGTCTTGCCTTGTACTGAAATTTCCCTCCACCTAGTCCTAGATAAGTCAGATAAAACATGAATGTGACCTAACACTTTGAACTGATTCTGTTGCCTCCTAAAAAGGATTTTTACAACCATGCACTATTTTTCCCTCAAGACATCAACAGGAAGAAACCACACAGTTTCACAGGCAATGCTACTCCTAATAAGTTGAGCTATTTTAAAAGAGAACCAAACTAATAACCTGTCCTGAAATGTCTTTTCTCTGTTATTACATATGTAATAACAGCCCAGAAAAGGGCTCTGCTACAGATATAAATATCTCATTATTATATCTAGACATTTTGATATTATTGATTTGTTATAATCACTAATCTCTGCCCTGGCCGCTTTATCACTCAGTAACAAAGAACAAAAATACACTCAGAAATACTAGGAAGCCAGTAAAAAATATTTTTATTTCATTTCGGTGGGGCTTTTTTTTTTTGTCTTTTTAATGTTTATCTTCTTCCCTGGCATGAAGAATTAAAGAGAAAGTTAAAGAGGAACTGCAAAGCCTGGGAGAGCATTCAACCTAAATATTTGAAGGAAAGTGATGCAGAATTTTGTTAAGAAGTATTTCAACACTGTACTAACATAGTTGTACTCAGAACACAGCAGTGGGAGAGGGAGGGATGGTTTATAATCAGTCCACTATAAACTTCATAAGCATAGGCTGTGAGTTTGAGGGACATGAAACTGGTGGTGCCTGAGAATATTGGTTTTAGGAGACATTTCCAAAAAGTCTGAGAGGAGGGTGAGATGCAGACTGTGTTTCTGTGCCAGTTCAATATATTTAGCAAGCGTGCCTTCAGTGCTAATTTGCACACACCACTGGGAAGAGCATCCCAGAGAATCCTGGCACTGCAGGGCAAGTGCCAGAACACCCAGCCACTCCTGGCTTGAGAACACCCATCCAGAGAGGTACAAAACGTCCCCTACCACAGTATTGTCCCTTCTCTCCTTATTCTCCAGAATGTCCTTTATCCATGGAACAATGTGAACTTATTCTTGAGTAAGAACCTTGAAGAAGGAAGTCACTAACGAAGCAGGGAGTAAAGCAGTCAGAGACAATAATAAAAAATGATACATGGGAACAAAGGAGACAGAGGTGACTAGACCTACAGCAAATGAAGGAGTCACAGGAGTAGGAGGGATCCTGGAGGAAGGAAATTAAATTTTGATACAATTTCAGATTTTTATATGCTCCAGATGACTCAGGTGCCTCGCAAACACAAAAGCCTCTCAGGGCTGCACAGCTAGATCACTCCACACATAGAGTCTTAAGGACAGTATTATTACTTCTGAATGGATATACAATTACATATATATAAGTGCATCATTTCTGAGCCACTCTTGAGGGAATGAAATGGTACTATATCTGAAAAATAATGCATATAAATTAATTTATTATGATAATCTTAAACTAAATAGACCAGTAATTAATTTACTTTTTTGTAAAACAATACATTAATAATAGAAATAATGACTTAATTGCTCCTGTGTTTCTCTGTGTCTCTTATTCTGGAAGCTAAATTTATTTTGCTGTGGAAGCCACAGCTTTTTACACAGTTTTTTACAACTGGAAAACTATTAATCTCAAGAGAGTTAAAACAAGCTGTGAATCTAAACAAAATTTTGACAACCATTGGCAAAACATCTGTCAAAAAATGGATTTGGAAGACTAAAAATACACTTATATATGTTTTTATGAATGGATATGGATGATGTAACAGTTTGAAACCCATGGGAAGGTAAGATCATTTAAAAGGAAGAAATCATTAGAAGGCAGAAGTGGAAATATTTGAAGTAAGCCTTATAATGCAGAACTTATGGTATTCATGTGGAAAGGTAAAAAAGCATATTTATTATCTTAATCAAAGTTAATAATGGAGGGAACATGTTCAGGTATTCCATCTTCCATACAAGTTCCATGATCCCTTGGTGTTTGTAGAAAGATAACATCTCCACCTTATTTTCGATTATCATCTCATTGAAACTCTCCTTAAGATTCCAGCCCTTCATATTTAATTTCTCTTGGTTTTAGTTTTAAAGAGTGTGTCAGTAAGCTTTGCTTTGAGCCAATTAAGATATAAAAAATATTGTGTTGCCACAAATCTAAAGTGCATCCACACTAACTTCTTGACTGCAAAGTATTGCAGAACAGTATGCAAACACCCTCACTTCAAACTTAGATCCTTCCCATTGCTGAGAGCTTGCACTCCAGGGAATTCAGGACAAGATGCTTGGATGAAAACTATATCCACATCCAGATGAGAAATCAAGAATGGGAGCTATTAAGCCTGCAGAAAGAGCCAGATAGATGGCCCCAAAACAACAGAAATGGCAAAAGTCCTACTGAGCTCATTGCAAGGTTGTGAGGGGTGTTATCCTAAAGCATTTGCTCTCCATGTCCAGAAAGGTTTGCCCCCATGGTCTGGAAGGAGAGAAGGGAACTGAGGGTGCATCAGTCATATCCACCTTGTTGGGTGTATAATCATGTCACCAGCTTTGGGGTTTTTAAGTGCTCAGAACTGCAGGATGACATTGCTGTACATTTTATCTATAGTGATTTAAAAGACTATTGGGAAATCTTAACACCTAGTGATTTGTCAAGCTGACAGCAATTACCTCTGGATGAGCAAATGTGACATGCTGAGAGTAGTAAGAATCAGATGTGATTCTTATTCTGCCTGGTTCCATGTTCAAGCAAAATGTTAAACAGTTCAGTGAAAGGACTTTGGGAAACAGCTTTATTTCCATTATAGCAAAGGTGTTCACATGAAAATATTCTAAAGTTTACTAGATTCTGCCACCCAGAAAAAAATGAGTGAAACCCAGATTCAGTTAGAGCAGTGAAAGCTTTTGTTGTCTCTCTTTCTGGACAGGTACTCTGGCAGCCTCACTCTGAAGAGGGAAAAGTAAGACATTTTTTCAGAAAAATATATTTCCATATACTATGCATCAAATGCAAGCTGGTGCTTTTGAAGAACAGTTCCTATCTCTATAACTTTTTCTACTAAGAGACAGTGAGAAGCACTGCACTTTCTTTTACAGCATTTTGAATACAGATGTCTCACCTGGTATTTTAACAGCAAGAGGATATACTCTTCCCCTTGACTTTAAATGTTTCTACCTTTCATTCAAATATAGGTTGAAACATAGGTTTTCAATTTCACTACTCTATCACTCTTCTCAAACTTAATTTTGGAGATTTCAGTAACTTAGGAAACAACATTCATGTATGGGTTTGAAGTTTCTGTATATTAATAATGACTGAAACTTCCTAAAATAAACCAGTTGTTCGGTGACCTGTGTGAAATACAGATGGATGGTGCCAAAGCAGCTTCCTGACAGACAAGCTGTTGTCAGTGCTGTTGCTAACTGGAAGTGTTACTGTCATTCACAGCAGAAATCAAGGACTCAGTAGACAGAGATGTTTGGACAGTTTACCTACAAAACTGTATGTCCAGTGGCAGCTGAACAACGGCAGCTGCAAAGAGCATTTTTTTCTATTTCTATTTGCTGCTAATACGGTGTGTGTGCTGGATTTAGCTGGGATAGAGTTAATTTCTTCTCAGTAGCTCTTAGAGTGCTGTGTTTTGGATTCAGAATGAGAATGGCGTTGACAACATGCTGATGTTTTGGGTTTTGCTATGTTTTGTTTATCCCTAGTCAAGGCCTTTGTATGTGTGTGTCTCATTCTCTGCCTTTGAGGAGGTACATGAAAGAAAAAGAGGGCACCCAGCCAGGACAGGTGGCCCAAACTGCCCTCAGGGATATTCCACACCACAGGACATCATGCCCAGTGTATAAACTGGGGAACTTACTTGTAAGAGGGGGCAGATCTGAGTTTGGGAACAAAGTCTGGCATTGGTCAGGGGGTGATAAGCAATTATATCATGCATCACTTTTTTGTTTTCCGGGATTATTTCTTTCCCTTTTAATTATTATTATTTGCTATTACTATTTTATTGCATTTTAATTTGTTTTCAATTCTAAAACTGTTTTTATTTTTTATCTCAACCTACAAGTCTGACTTTTGGTTCTCTTCCCCATTCCATGGGGACAGGCATGGAGAGAATGGGGAGTTGAACAAGCAGCTGCATGGTGCTTAGCTGCCAACTCAACTTAAATCACAAGAGCATGTGAGGTTAATGGCTGGAATCAATCTCATAGGTCTTTTCCAACCTTAATGGTTCTATGATTTCTCCCTGAAGTGAAAGAGAGAATTAAAATTTCAGTTTCCCTAGGTAAACTCAGTTTTTACTCTTTGTTGCCACTGTTTGTCACTGTTGAGTGGAATAAACAGAGAAAGCTCCACCTGAAGACAAAAATGTTCCTCTTGACTTTCAGCAAACAGCAGGTTGTTTTGTAAAGAGGGACAACACTTCTCTTTTACAGCTTACTTGTTAAGAAGCCTTGAATCTAGCAGTTTTTGACAAATAGCTTTTCCACTCTGAAGTGTTTTAAAAGGATGTCTGCTTTTGTGCAACATAGTGAGGTTTCTCAAGGACTGCTGTGCAACCATCCCCTGCTTCTGGTAACTCATAGTCAGTAACCTGAGAAGAAGTCAGTTACTCCCCCCCAGTGCCATGAATACAATTTGGTAACACATCCTGAGATGCAGCCAGACTTTTTTTGCTACAAAGGCACCCTGATTGCTCATGGTCAACTTGACTGCCATGTCATCCAGATGTTTTTCTACAAAGACCTTAGATATCAGAGGGCAGATCAGATTAGGAAAAACTGAGGCAAAAAACCCACTGAGTAACCCAGTCTTCTCTGTCACTTGTGTCCTTGGGCCCTCTACCTCACTGAGCAATGGGCTCATTTTCTTTGGTCTTTCTTTTGCTAGCAATGCACTTATAGAAACATTTCTTTATTGTACTTTACATCCCTACTAGCTTCAATTCCAGGTGAACTTTAGCTTTCCTAACTTCATCCGTGTGCATTCAAGCACTGTCATTAAATTCCTCCCTGCTTCCATCTTCTGTACACTTCATGTTCCACTGGAGCTCTGAAGCAATTCCCTTTTTATCCATGCTGCCTTCTGCTGTACTTACCTGACACTCTGAAGACCAATCAGCCCTTCTGGGCTCCTTTGTCCTTCATATACCAGAGTGCAATGTAGAAGTTTCTGTTCAATTTTAACCACAATAAAAAGAGAGCCAAAATTTTTTCTTTTCATTATAATTGTAGGAATAAAATTATATATATAGTGTTTACTGTGTTACTACTTGTCAGTGCCAGCTGACATTTATAGAGATTGCTAAAAGTCTTGGGTTTGTTAGTAGTGTCATTTTTAAAAATACTGGTCTTAAGTTAGATTAGATGACCTTGATCTTGAATACTCAAGTCAGAGACAATCCTTCCAGTGACGCCAGAAGTTCTTGGTCAATTATCCTTTGGCAGAGAGCAATGAGTGGGGTTTTTGCAGTTTAAGGTTTGGAAAGTTAGGGATTGAGGAAGAAAACAAAGACCTTCAGATTATTCTACTATCTTTTTATGTTGCAATGTATATCCTGCTTGGGAGCTGCCTACTCATGAAGACCATGCAAAGAGGATTTTCTTTGCAGTAATGAGGTAATCAAGGCTGAGTTTCCATTTGATATTCCATCCCAGTTACAATCTTTTGATTAAAAGGAGTTAGGCCAGACAACATCTATCCTATCCTTTTCTGGTTTGTTCAATGTCCTAAGATTCTGTTGCCACTGTCAGTGTAGTTCTTGGAGAAGCAGTGGGAAAGGAAGAATGGAAAGAAGATTACAGAATTCATAAGTAAGGTTGCACCATGCACTGTGGAGGCTAGATACATGTATAAAGGTTTAGTCATGTCTGATTTTGTTTCAAGGGCTTTCATCTACACAACTGTAAAACCTTCCAACCAAAACCAACCAAAACAAGCTCTATTTGTACTTTGATGTATAAATCTGAGAAGTGGAATTTTTGTAGGCTTGGACATTATATCAACAGCACACTTCAATGTATGTGCACATGCCTCCATAATGACATCTGACCCTTGTGACTCATGTTTGAACATGATTCAATAAATACAAGGTCACTTTCTGGGCTATTAGAATCAAAGTGATGAATTCATAGCTGACTTCTGGGTTTATTAAGGGGGGAACAGTGGTGTAGAAAGGTTGCAGAGGAAAAAAAAAGCATAAGAGAAAAACACTGCTGATGAGATAATTTATGAAAGCATAAAATAGCAAGACTGTGATGTTTACTCATAAAAACTACATTTTCAGTACAAAAGGAGAAAAAAAACCAGACTGAAATATAGTACTTGAAGGGGGGGGGAAGCTTTATAACTAAGAAGGAAGCTTAAAAAACTGACTTCTCTTAAATATTGTTTTAAAATGTCTGTTTGAAATCATCTTTGAGAACCAGACACTGTGCACTTTGGAACTTTAGAAAAATCACCAGAGGGAGGAGAAGCAGAAAGCACAGCTCCACCATGAGAGAGGTTTACATCACATGACATTAATGCTTCTTGTCTTATATCAGAAAAGACAAATAATGCTAAAGATATTTTGTCAGGTCCTTATGACAGCAGGGAGTTGACTACAACATAAGTTCATTAAAATTCCTTCTTTATTAAAGATGAGAAAAATTTGTTCTATCTAAAGTGAACCAGAACAGCCCATAAAGAAAGCACAGAAAGAAAAGTTTTAAGAGCATCTTTCCACACTTATGACAAGTGTTGTGTCTCCTGCTTTTGAGATCATGCTGCAAACACAGAATTGCGTTGGCAAACATTTGCCAGTGAATGCATTGCTTGCTGACCAGGACAGACTTTGTTGGGATCTTCACCTGCAGCCAGAAGATTTTTCCCTAACATAACAGTCATTGCAGAGAGATTAAGTCGAATTCTCCAAGTTGGTGTAAGTCGGCAATTTCAGTAGAACTGTTTACATGATATTCTGGATGAAGGTACACAAACCCAGCAGATCTTCAACATTTGGATCTAAGAATTTTAGCCATGCTTTCTGGGCAGCCATTACCATATCTAGTCAGAATGACTGAAAGGAGAGTTGCATTATTAAAATAGAATTTTCTAGAATCAGACGGCTTTAATTAAAGTTGAATTTATGTGTGAATCAAATCTCTATGACTATCTGTTCTACAGGCTCACTTGTACAGTATATTAATTATAAATGTATATATTTATTGAATGTACATCATTAGTTTATCACTCATATTTGGGTAGTTTTAATTTTTAAATTGAGGCGTCTATGCAGACTTTTTTTCCATCCCAGCTCAGTGAATCTAATGTACAGCATACCATGTTGGAAGATGTGGGTGGAAGTTTCAGAAATCATTTTGCTAGCAAAGATGAGTTCTTGAAGGAGGTAGATACACTCTCATTTCTTCCATTCTTCAAAACTTCCCTTTTCTGTGCTCTAAATGTCAGGATTTGTGGTAGTAAAAGGGATTGCACCACAAGCCCCATTGTGACTTCTTTGGTGAGTAGACAGATCCAACAAAAGTTTCACAAGCTGGAATGGAAGATAATTCTGTGTATTTTCACGCCTGCCTTATAATGAGTTTATACAACATAAATCAAGATTTTTGCATATTAACACTAAATATTAAATACAAAATGGCCCTGATGTGTTTGCTGTTGAGGACATAATTGCCTAATCAGTGTTTCCACTTCTATTTGTCTTTCAGGTATAACAGAGCAAATTTATGCTTATGGAAAAGGACAAATGAAAGAGGAATATTTCTTTGACTGAACACTTGTAGCACAGGTACATTATAGTAACTGCATGTGACTATTCCAAACAAAAACCAGCATAAAGAGAAAGGACATATGGATGTGCTAAAAAGGACTAATGAAAATAAAATCTATAATTTTTCACCTTTAAAATTTGCACTTAGTGCAAACTGAATCTTTATATATATTCTAAACACATAGTTGATTATGTTTTGCACAGTCCTCTCAAATAGGTTTTCGGGAACTTCAGTAAAGGAAGGGACATAAATTGAAAAATGTTCATTTTTGTAACAGTTTAGAGTTTTTGTAAGAACATATCCGTACATGGCTTTTTTAATATTTTAACTTACATGAAGATATTTTAGGTAATAAATTTTCAAATACTCTAATAAATTTTCAATTACTCTGTTCTTACTTTTAGTATGCAAGTCACCACACTAAAACCCGTGGATGTTAAATATTCATCAAAGTGTCTACAGGGATAAGAATTTAAATCTCACATGGGAGCTAGAGCAACCTCATTAGAAAATAGCATTAGTTTCAAAGCAAAATGTGGAAAAAATGCTCAGCACCTTGGCATTTTGGTATTTACCATATCAAGGAGGTTTCTTTTTAGTTAGAAACAGCTATTACCTTGCCGATAGTACTGTCCATCTGCAGCAGAACTTAATAACCCTTGGTGAAATCTTTCTAATCTTTGTCTTCCTCTTGGACTAAACACAGAAATGCACACACCAGCATGAAGACCAGCACCACAATATATCAGTAAATGCACACCAGAAAAGGCAGATTGCTGTGCCTGTGCATAGTCCTGAGTAGTGATTCCCTTATCTCTAAGTCACAGAGACAGGCATGTGGCAGCTGGAGCTGAGCATGAAAACAAATGCATAGGACAGAGTTAGAGTCCCAGCACTGCAGCACTCCTGAGAGTTCATTTGTAAGGTGAGCAGTGAGAATTTGATATATTACTGCGTCCATCAGCCTCTGCATTTGTGATGAATTTGATCCCTTCTGTGTACAAAACCAAGTTCAGTAAATGTGAAAGGAATATGTAGGAGAAAACATGCAGTCTTTCTTAAAATAATTTCATTTTTACTTTCTCCATATGTAAATTGCTGCAGTGCCACAATTCCAAGACCAGTGGGAAAAAAGCCAAAAAATACAATACTGAATTGTGTACCAGGTACCCATGTGGGCCATAGGCTCTTTAAGCCATGTAGGATTTCATTTGTCTCTTAATTTCATTTGTGAAATTATGTGGCTTTCTCCAAGAATCTCCGCTGCCCAGTTTTTGAAAAGGCAAAGCATGATATACTCTTGAGAAACATGTTTTTGACATGCCAGTCCCAACTACATTTCTTGAGTCAACGTTCTCCAGCCATTCTAACAGGGCCAAATTTTATCTAAGGTACATTATTAAACCCAATTTCTCCTCTCACAAAGGCCCTTGTTATCATTCTAACCCTCATCATGTAGTTATGAGAGGTGTTATAATTTGTGAAGCAGAGAATTATCAGGGCAACTGAATTTTAGTAAAAGGGGGCTATTAGCCTGTCAACAAAGCCGACATTGTTATAACACATTATGTACATGATTACATCCAGCTACTGTGAAAACAGCAAATATAGATAGGTAGGAAAAGAGTTTGCTTCTATAAAGATTTCTAAAAAGTTTCTGTTTCCTATTAGCACAGAACTTTGACCTTAGGAAAGCTGTAGAAGACAGATAAGCAAGCCTGGTGAAACCTGGAAAGAGGTCCTCCGCCATCAAATATCAAATTCCAAATAGCTTTAGCAGTCATCCTTGGTCATCATCCAAGACCTTTCCTATTAAACATGGACATGGCTTAATATGAAACAGCTGAAGCAAGGACCAATATTCTGCCCTCCAAAATGCTGAATGAGCACTTCAGCCACCAGAAAATTATATAATCTTGCGGACCAATAAATACTTGCCTGAGAGAGTTCAAATGAAGAAAATGCTTCACTGAAAAATTCTGCAAATTACTTTAAACGTGGAAAATATTAAGAAATTTTATTCTTTCCTGCAGGAGTTTGGGGAGAAAGAGTACATTTTTCTAAATACACTCTATTTCTCCTGCTCTTTATTTCAGTACCTGTGAAGATGAGGTAGCCTCCAAACTGTCTTCATCCCTGACAAATTGCTCAGAAACACTGTACCCCATGTTTGGACTGTTGATGGAGACTGGTAGGGGTTTTTTTGTAAAGAGACCCTTAAATATCCATCATTCATGTGCAAAAGTGGGAATTTAAAGAAGCACAAGCTGGGTTAGCCAGGAATTATTCCTCAGGTAGCTTGGAAAGACAATGTGACCAAGATAAACACTGAGGCACTAGAAGAGAGATAAGGACCTCACAAGCCAGCTACCAGTATCATTTGGTGATTTCTATGTGTAGATATTTCACCTGATGGAGGCATCAATACCTTTGATTGTAGAAATGTAACAGAGATTATTACAGTTATCAAAAATATGAACTAAATACATTGGCAGGTGTGCAAAAATCATAAACCCATAAGAATTAGAAATTGGCTACTCTTTCAGTTGGAGAGAAATGTTGTGATTTAGTTATTAAGAACAAAAAGGTGTAATTACCTTTTTTTCCCACCAGTTAAATCAAAAGAAAACACTGTAATATGCCAAAATTCCATACTTTTTTTTTTTTAAGAATTTGCTGTTTATTTCTATAAACAACAATTTTATTAATGGCTGAAAAAATGTAGAATACAGTGTAAACATACTTTATTTGATAATATTGCAACTAATTTTTCGGGAACAGAGTTCTTCTCAAGTAAATACTCTGCTACACTAATATTATTTTCTTTTTATCTTCTGTAAATCTGCCTCAAAACAGAAATGGAAAAAGATTTTCCATTACTGATATGTTTGCCTTCTGGAATTTGTGCCATGTTTGTGTAATGCAGGAAAGCTTCCTTCAACTCTGGTTTTGACTAAAACCAGATAAAAAAAAAATAATTTGGATTTTAAAATTTTTTCAGCATGGCTAATACTCTTCAGGAAACTGGCTCTTTTCCTCTTGATGAAAATAATTTTTATTTTCAAAATTTCAGCCCATGATATTTCAACTTAAGACTTTTCCATCTTTAAAAACTGACACCCTCTTTTCTCTCCATTTATAAAGTTGTATTTTCTGTTAGAACTTCTAAATTCTTCCCTCTGGTGTTTGGCGTTAACAAGGTGGTGACTTTTTTTCCTGCAAAAATAAAAGATATCAAAATGTGCATTTAATTTAGAAATATTCCATGGAAATACTTCGTATTCTTTCAGGAAAGAGTCTTTATCACCAAAAAAAAAAAAAAATTGATATGGTGGAAATGTCTTTTATAAGTTTTTATAACAAACTATGATGAAGGTTGTCAGAAATGTTACCATTCTGCAGGGGACATTATAACAGAATTCATAATTTCTAATCTTGCCAATTGCACTTGGTTTTGCTATTCTCTGTGGTACTACTCCCTGACAGAGAGGCTTCTTTGGAAACCTGCATACAAAGTGATTAGTATCAGAATAGAAGAATGGGAAATAAAATGGTCTTTTTTTGTTTGTTTGGGTTTTTTTGGTTTTGGTTTTTTTTTTTTTTTTGGGTTTTTTTCCTTTTTTGGAAGACCTAGTATGCCTGCAGAAATGCACATCTTTAAAGTTAGAGTAGCTTTGGGGCTGGACTCAGTCACACACTGCTCTTTAGGTCGTTGACAGGATGAGGATAAGGCTGAAGGGAACTCACTGTACTTGATTCTGGTCTGATTTTGGGACCCTGGTTACTGAGAATTTTAGACTTTCTGTGCTGACAGGCACTGACCACCAAGAGAACACTGCATTTGACCTGAGGCTTCCTCCTTGTGGAGAAGACTTCCACAACTGAATGATAGAACTAGGATTTTGTGTGTGTAGTTTGAATAGAAGTGTGTGATATCACATGGTGGACAGAACACTGCATTTGACCTGAGGCTTCCTCCTTGTGGAGAAGACTTCCACAACTGAATGATAGAACTGGGATTTTGTGTGTGTAGTTTGAATAGAAGTGTGTGATATCACATGGTGGACAGCAGAGTTTAAGGTTTTAGAATATAGTCATATATATAAAGCAAGATGGAGGTTTTAGGATGGAGGCTAGTCCTTCTTCACCTTCTTCTTCATGGGTTTGGGTGGTATTGTGTAATTGGATAAAAAAGTCTGCATTGCGGGCCACGGGTCGTTGGTTATTGGGTTAAAAGTAAAAATAATGTAGGTGTCATTTCTTAATTGGACAGTTTATCCTTGAAAGGCCTTGTAGAGAGAGAGATAGGGCTCCATTTTTTAGTTTATTAGCGTGAAGTGCTGTAGAACTCATGGTTTGTGAGACTGTAACATAGATAAGAACTAATAAATATCTGAGTCCAAACAAGAAATACCATCTCACACATTTAATCCTGACCTGGCAAAAAGCAGCTAAGACTCGAGTCTGCCAGCAGCAGACCTCCTGCTAATGCCAACAAGACCACATCCTCACCAACTCCTGCTGAAGCAACTTGTATGATCACTATCAATAATCTGTGTTTCAAATCCATCCTAATATTATTGCTTTTTTTTTTTTTTTTTACATTTCCATATATTTTATGGAACAAATGTAATCACATTGAGAAACTGGTGGAAAAAACTTTTACTGTATGGCAGAAAACCTATCCTAACACTGCAATGCAAAATAAAACATTAGTATCTGCAATCATCTTTTGTCAGCCTATAAAATTGGGGCTTTATGAGGAAGTGATAACAATGTTTACTTTTATAAAGATACAAAAAGCAATTCAAGTTCTCAAAGAAAGCTTTTATTGAGCTTTTTGTATCCCATAACATTATCATTTAATAATATCTTAAGTGTCAACTTTTGTCCTTCACTCCAAACAGAAACAAACATTTTCTTCCTTTTCTTCTAACCTTCACCTGATGAAGCTAAAATTTTTGAGCAAAATCAAGATTTGGACCTTCTCCTGAGGGGTGGTCTGAATAAAATACATTTTCTTTTAAGGACACCAGCCTTATAATAATGTTGCTACCACTTCTTTGGGATCAGTTTTCATCCAGCTTCTCTCTCCTAACAATTTCCTCTGTCAAGACTGATAAATTCAGTAGTCCAGGGGACTGCAGTTGTGATAAAGATTGATGACTGGTGAGGGCAAAGTTGTTCATCATGGGGCTGGCACTACAAGAAGTTTTTAAGGTAAAGATGGGCATATTCTGTACAGAGACTTAAATTCTTCAGTACTGGTGATGATGTGTTCCAGACTCCTGTGAACTGAATCAGACAGGAGGGGAGTTTTCTACTAAAATGGATAAAAAATATTGTTTTGAGGAACTTGTTTTGTTCCAAAAGGCTATCTCAGTCAGAGAGCTCTGACTTTTCTAGCCATGAACTAGATTTTGCAATTCAATTGCCCCTCAGATTTCTTTTAATCAGACAAGAAAGCAAGCAGCAAAACTGTTTTAGACTAGACTTGAAGGAGAGGCTGTTATTTTTGTTGCCTTCTCAAGAGCAACATGACCCATCAACCTCCCCCTCCAGCACCAAGCTCCTGAAGAGTTGACAGATTTCCTGCTGGTTGTCATGTGTAATCATTGTGGTCAATTAGGCCCAGAGCTGCTGAGGGAGAGGACATAGCCAGGGTCTTACAGGGAAAAAAAAAATCACTATTTTAGTCTTATGAGAGGCACGATATTTGGCAGAGAAAAACAGAAACTCCTTTGTGCAGCTAAAAATTATCACTATTTTAAGTGCTGTAATTACCACTGTTTTAACACCTGCAAGGTTCTAATTTTTTTTCTTTATGGCCTCTTTTTACTCATGTTCCCATTACCCAAAAGAACAAAGTCCAGTTACAGGAATACTTATCATCTTGCTGAAAGCTACAGCAGGATGGGGGAGGAAGAGGAACGTGGTTTTGTCCAATTGACTACTAGACTGCCCTTTTGGTCATTATCAGCTGCTTAAATGACTCTCCCTTAGGTGCTCTAAAGGCACAGCATCAGGTTTTATAATGTTCCTATCCCTCAGATAATGTTTTTAAAAAGTCCCAGTGGAATCCATCCTTAACAGTGCAACTTCCATGCTGATGTCATAGATAGCTTCCATGAATTAGTGATAAATAAATGACAAAAATGGTAAAAGGTGACTCAAATCTCAGGAGAGCTCATCTGTAGAGGTTCCATATCATGGCACACTAGGAAGTGTTCTGTCTTCTGCTCATGATTGCATGAAGTTTACAGCTGAAAAATATACATGCACTGAAATATAATCTTCTTAAAAACTTAGAAACAATTAATGAATTGTATTGGTTAATCTCCTTTCAATTGATTTATTTTAATTTACCATTGACCCCTTGCACTCAGGTTTGTAATAATATTAACAATGAAACTATCACACTTATAAAGTTTATTTGTAGTGATATTAACAGAGATACTATACTTGAACCTGGTAGGACACAACAGGACCAGAAGATCTTTTTGGATTCTGAAGTAGAAACATGTCTACAATGCATCTTTTTGTAATTACGTTTGAGTTTACAATTCCAATTAATTTCATTATATTCCAGGGAATACTCATGCCTTTCTTAAGGATCCAAGTGCTATAAAAAATACTTGAATAATTTTCAGTGCTTCTGTGAGTGAAAAGAGTGACTATAAAGGTGCAACTAAAGTGATCTGATTCACACTATTAAGGCAGCTTTTGGATATACTGGAAAAAAGATATTAAAAAAAAAAAAAGTCTCATTAAAGACTTCTTTGTTAAAGACTTTCTTGACTGAAAACCAGGACAGAAGGAGCAGGAATGAACACTAAACAATTGCAACACAAATTATTCATGTTCAAAATGCTTTTTCTATCCTCAGAAAACCTGTCTTTCATGTCACCATCATATTTCATCAAATATTACTTTTTCCTTGACAAGACCTTAGTCTGGACCATGGGCCTAAAATATGCCTATCTATATATATATACCCAGTTCTTGGAGGCAGCTGCCTGCATCCCTGTCTGTCTGCATGAGATGATGTGTGATTTCACAGACAGATCCTGCAATTCTTGCCCACTTTCAGCAAAGTTGCTGGAGACTTTTGGAAATATCACTAGGCCATACCATAAACATGTTAGTTACTGAGCAAGGTTCTTCTAAAAGTTCCTAAAGACATCAGCATTTAATCCATAATAAAATCACCTTAAAATTGATGTGCTTGAGTGCATTTGCAACTGCACTGCAGTTCATTATGCCCAAACGCCTTTATAAATATTTATTAAAACTGAAATTCTGCTGATAATGAAGCATATCCTGAGCTCTAGAGACCTGCCATTGTGCCAAACTTTTATCTTTTTAATGCAAGTTTAGCATATTCTCAATTACATTAGATAAATAATGTAATGTAAATTGATCAATTAACTATACATGGACCATTTAAAAATTAGAAAAAATGTAAAGTATATAACATGATATTAATTCAATAAAATCTGCCTTTTTTCTTGCCTTCTTAGCAACCCACACAGTGAGTGAATCAGCTTGGTTTGGGGAGAAAGGTGAACCTCAGAAGTGCAGAGTGAGGAGGAGGAAGGCTGCAACTTCATCTGTCAGGGCCAGCTAGCAGCCAGGCTGGCTCCATGCCTCAGCAAACCACCACTTCAGACAGGAGCAACAGGGCCTACCCTAAAAGTTGATCCAGGACTGCAATCATATGGTAATATGTGAAATAAACAAGTCATATTCAGAACCATAATAATTATATGTTGATAATTCTGGAATTAAATATGATTTAAGAACAAAAATTATCATACAAACTGTCAGGATTTTTACTTTCCTTTATATTATTATTATAGTGTTTTCTTGCCCTACAAAGTGTTTTCGGTTCTGGAGTTATATATTAAAACAAAGGACAAACTACTTGCAAAGGGGATTATTAGAATTGAGCTTTTTCATTTTATCCCTATGATTATATTAGTGTTAGCATAGACATTAATAAGATTCATTAGCAAAAGAGTATATTGCATCTGTTTCCCATATTTTGGAGGACACTGAAAAGGTTTCACAGTGCTTGTCTTATCCTTTGCAGTGCTCACACTAAGCTGCTGGAAAAGTTACATTTTGCAGATTCCACATTTCATATTTTCAGCCACCAAAGGGTCATATTTTGCTTGAAACCGTAGCCAGGCTTTCTCAATGGCTTCATTTCTACTGCAATTAAGTACTGGGGCTCTCCTAAGGCAAAGGCTATTCATTCCCAACTTGAGCCAGCACTGCCAGCAGAGGCTGCATCCAAAGCTCAAACCAACAACCCCAAAATCGCGACATTTTCTGTGCACCGGAGCTGGCCCCAGCTGGTGCACACCAAAAGCATTTCAGTGGAACAGGTGTCTTATGTTTCTATGAAATAGCCCTGACAATGAGCACTGCTAGATGAATATTGTATTTCAGATAGCTGGAAATAAATGGACTGGTGGTGTTCAGCAGCTCTTTGAAGCGTGCTCCTGCAGCCACGGGGACCTTGAGCCTCACTGTCAGAAATAACGACAGCAGTGCTAAGCTGCCTTTTTTCCCCAGCACAGACAAAGCTCTTGTTGCTCCCTTGTTTTGAGTCAGACTACCCTCTAGTCCAAATTTTTGCTTATTGTTTTTTACTTAATAATTCTTCCTTCCTGCCCTTTTTCTACTCCGTTTTTTGTTCATTTCATTTAAGAATATGTTAAATGTAGCCCTCAGAAAATAAGGAAACAACATACATTTCAATGCTTTTCCAAATGAAGATTCCCATTTCCTGAAATATCAATCTGCAGAAAATAATTGCAGTGCTAGAGCCTTGAGCCAATATAGAGCCAATATAGTTACCAAATTTTATATTAACAGAATGATTCAACTTCAACTTTGCAAATACTTAGTAAAAAAAAAATTGTCTTGAATGGTACATAGCTTCCCACCTGAGAGAAAGTTTGCTAAGAAAGTAATGATGTCAAAGTCTATTGAAATATGCTGAGAACTTCAGGGAAAAAAAATTAAACCTGTGAAGTCATAGAAAATTGTTAAATATTGTGACATTTCCTCATCTTTGTCAAAAAGAGTAAATGATAAATACAATAAATAATCAATGATTGTCAGAAAATTTACAGTTATGTTCCTACTCTTTGGAGATTTAGGTGCTGCCATTTGATAGTAAATTATTTAAGGCTGAGAATCTCCTCATCCTTAGCCCACTATCAAACTTTAAAAACAATAAATATTCTAAGGAAGAAGCACTGTTAATTGAGTAATATCTAGATTATCACCAAATTAAAAAATAAGAAAAAAATAAGAAGGAAATGTGAACTTCCCTTCTTCTGATTTAGACTGAGAAATAATGCAATAAGGGTGTTGTAACCATTTTTGGCAGTTTTCTTGTGAGACTCTTCCTCCTCAAATTGTAATGGCAAAAACAACAGAAAGAATCCATGACCAAATCCTGTTATTGCAAAAGCTTTTCACACATAAGTTTCACATTATAGCTCTACAAACTTTCAAAGATTTTCCTTCTAAAATGGGTTCATTTACATGTAATTATCCATTATTTTAATTAAACATAAAAATTCAATTAACTGCATTTTACTGACAGCAGCTGCAGCCACACCAAGGAAATATTGATTTCACAGTTGTCATATTAGTTTCCTAAATATTTAAATTATTATCCTTTGCCTCTTTCCTTCTTTATTCTGTAGCCAAAAAGTAATAGACAGAAAAAGCCATGTGGATTTTTTCCAAAAAGGAAAGGGTCTCACAGTGATGCACCATTCAAACATACTCAGCAGGAGACTGAAGTGTTTTTGATGTTATATGGCAGCTGAAATATAATAAAGGAGATATTGTAGTTGTCAGAGATAAATTCTTGTTTCCTACAGGCAACTGCAAAATACCTCTGCTCCACTATTGCGTGACATTTCCCGCAGGATTACATGAAAGACCCTCCCTTATTTCAGTGTACAAAATCACTTGGCTTGTAGATATATTCTGATGATTTATTTTTAGTCAGCTTTTCTTTGATTTTTGTTTTGTTTCTACCTTAAAAAGCATAAACTTTACTCCCTGAATCTGTGATCCTTCATGTCTCTTCTGCATAAGCTCACTGTTTTTTGGAGGATCTCTAACTCTTTGAGTACTTTTTCCCTCTTCCTCCAATGGCTTAGATAAGGGAGCCATCATTTTGTAATAGGAGGCATTATCTCTCTCTCTTTCTTGTGCCTTTCCCTATATTTATTTTAGACATAGATTTGAATAACATCAGCTAATTCAGCACTATAATACCCAAATTTTCTTCACTAACTAGATTTACATCCAGTGATTCTGCTCTCATATTCATTTCACCATGCTATCTTAAAAAAAGTTAATGATAACCCAGAATTATTCATGAATATTTATCTTTTGAGTTTTTCACAGCCACTACTAAATATTTTCTTGTTTATGAGACTCCTCTTTGAAGGCATATTTACATGCACATTTGTAATGCTATCATGAATATAGGAGCTATCTTTAGATATAATGATTTAGAAATCGGAAGTAATTTTGCCATGCCAGAACTGAGACCAGCATAAGTCAATCTGTAATGTCAAAAAATATGATAATATTCTGGTCTGTTCTGACAAGATTGCTTCAAACTGCAAAAAGTTCCCTTTTTTAAATAATGCATTTATGTGTACAAAAAAGCTGATGTGACCTTGACAAAACCCATTAGCCCTTTGTGCTATAGCAGCGTTTAATCATAAATGCTCCTGTAACCTCTTTGTATCCAAAAGAATAAAGAATGCTCATAATTGCTATGTCATTATTTAATAATTTAAAACTGTTACAAATCTGCTAAGTATTGTACTCCAAAGAACATCCACCCATATGCAGTAATATTAATTACACACTCGAATTAGAAGGTTTTATGTGCTTAATGCAATGCATTTTCCTGTATAACAGTACTGGTTTCAGCTGGGGTAATTCTCTTCACAGTTTCTGGTATGGGGCTGTGTTTTTGATTTGTGTTGAACACAGGTTGATAATACAGAGATGTTTTTGTTGTTGCTGAGCAGGGCTTGCACAGAGCCAAGGCCTTTTCTGCTTTTTGTACAGCCATGCTGCTGAGGAAACTGAGGGTGTGGGGGATTATATAGAAAGTGGGGAAAGAAGCAGGAAGCAGGGAGGAACATTTGGAGTGGTGGAGTCCCAAGTAACCATTACATGTGATGGAGCCCTGCTCTCCTGGAGATGGCTGAACACCTCCCTGCCCATGGGAAGCAGTGAACTCATTCTGTGTTTTGCTTTGCTTGTACACATGGCTTCTGCTTTCCCTAATAAACTGTCTTGATCTCAACCCACAAGTATTCTACTTGTTACCCTTCCAGGGTCTGTGTGGGGCTTGGTTCCTGGCTGGGGTTAAACCACAGCAATAGCAAATACACTTATAATATTTCCCCCTGTATATACACACACACATATTTGCAATATTACAACTCCAAGATACATAAAGGAGGTTTGTAAAGTGACATGGAGTGGTCAAGAAAATTGTCTGAATCTTTCTTTTTGGAAAAAATAGTTCTTGTCTTGCCCCACGTTATTTTCTATGAGGAAGGTGATTAAGGCTCGTTCAATCAGAGACTAATGTTACCATGAAAACACAAGTAGGATCAAAGTCAGTTCTGTGAAAGACAGCTGAGCAGATGCCAGCTGCCTTCTCACAAAAATCCAGAAGACCCTCAAGCAATTCTTCACCATCCAAGGGACATCTGGGCTTCTCCAGCAGTCCTTTACCCATTTGCAAGGGCAGACAGACTGTAGCTTCCAGGCACGAGTCTATGTCCTGAGCAGCACCAAAAGAAAGACATCTCTGGCAAATGAAGAGAGAGGGCATGATATTTCATGCTTGGCATATCTTGCAGACTCTGATTTCCTTTTGAAGACATTTTTGAGTGAATCCCTTTGAACTTGCATTTTAAAAGGAGTAGTTAGTGTATTCACCAACTCCTGATGACAAATATTTTATTAGCATGTTCTAATTTACAGCTTCTTCCTGAGATCCCTGTATCCACTTTTCAAGAATTGTGTAAGGTAAGTGTGGGTACTAAAACATTATGTGCAGAAAGGTATGTTTTAGCAAGAAAAATGCAACTGACATCTCATTGTCTTAAAAACAAAGATGGGAGATTACAATGATAGCCCTCAAGTGAAAAATTATCCATTCAAATTTTTAAAGCATTTTCTTAACCTTGGACCTTGAAAAAAGAGCAATTAGATGCACATAATAGACTGTTTGCAGCATGATGTTTATTTAATGAAATAAATAAAAATTAACAACTTACTAATGAATATTTTCAGAAATAAAACTCCTAGGCTTGTTTGCTGAAAATAATCAATCATTTGTAAGTATTAATAAAAAAACTATCAGATCTCCAATGGACCCACTTTCTTTCCCTCATGATAAAGATTCACTTTATATGCACCATTACAGAGACTAGATCATGTGATGTAACAATGCTGCAACTATGAGAGACATGTCTAAAGATTATTTAAACTATTTGTTGGAAGGTTTTGGTCTGGAATCCCTATCCCAGAAAAGGATCATAAGTATATTCTAGTAAATTACTCCTACCTTGTTTAGGCAACCTCTGAGCTGTGTGCATGTCCAAAACTCCCTCTGGATAAGAGGATAAGAGTTTTAGGGTAAGCATGCTCCTACTCTTAGAAAATAGCTTTGCAGACACTGACCAGAGGGTGCTGCTGGATGCAGGACAACTGGTAAGACACATCTGTAGTGCTGGATCTAGTTATGGGCTCCCCAGAACAACAGAGATGTGGGAAGAGTCCAGTTCACTGTGACCACAAAGACGAGTAAAGTAAGAGCTCAGAGCACGCCTCATTTGAGGAGAAGCTGAGAGAGCTAGAGCTGCTTAGCTTGCAGAAGAGAAGTCTCAGGGGCATCTTATCAATATGCAGAAATATGATTGGGGGTGGGATGAAGGAGTGGTAGGGAACAAAGAAGTTAGGGAGTAAGTTGTGCTTCTCTCAAAGTCTGGCAGCTCTGGAACCAATAGAGCTTGTTTTATTAACACTTGCACTTTTCAAGACATGATAAGCATAATTTAACTTCAGAGATTTAGGCATCAATTACAGTACAAGACTAGATATACCACCTTTCTGAGAACATTCTGATCTCAAGTAGAAAGCACAGTATCTTAGAAAGTAATCTTGAAAAGCTGATAGCTGCTTCTGCTACGAGAAGTTGATCTCAAGCTAAGCCATCAGTGTAATTTAAACTTGCTAGATTAGAATGCAGTGGAGAATGAGTCATTCCCTTGTGTAAGCAAGTCTTTGTACCCAGAACTAGAATATTAAAATCAGAGCTTATCATACAGCTGTGAACACTACAGAACATTTCTGTTCTGCATGTAAATGTTGAGAAGAATAACAGTCTGTTAAGGGACCAGACAATGAGAGAAGATCAAGAGAGACAAAAGGAAAGAAATACACAAAGAAAATACGGGAAGTAGCAGGAGGTCAAAATATAATTTAAAAAAAAAAAAAAGAAAGAAAGAAAAATAGATAAAGGGGAAAGAGCCCTGCGGGAGATTTAAACTATTAAGATAAGAAAAATATTATTATAGGAAATGCCTCTAGCCCACCAAAGTCTTGAAGCAGACAGGAGTAAAAGAAGTGATAAAACTGTAAAATCAAATAAGAAGACCCTTAGTTAGAAAGAAAATTTGAAGAAGAAACAAAAGTGGTGTACAAGATTTCAGTCCAAGAAGCACAGTAGATAGTACTCTGGAATTTTCTGTGTATTCATATCTGCAGTAGGGCTCCTTTGTTTGAAGTTCTATTGTAGGGTATGGACAATAAAGAGAACAGTCATCCCTGGAAGGTGTCAAGGACAAAAATGTTGCATCAGTAAAAAATTGAGAGTATTAGCACGGGAGTTTCCAAATGGCTGAGATATGGCAGCTCCCATCAGTGACATTTGTAGATGTCAGACCCCATGGGAAAAATAGAAATGCCACTGAACTAGAAAACCTTTGTTTAAGATGCTGAGTCAGCACAGAGCTGACACATAGAGCCCATTCTTACACACATCCCCTTGCCCTTCTTACCCATCACATTTCACTTGTGCTATATCATGTGTAGGTCTACCCATGTAGTGAAGCATTTAGATTAAAACTGATCCAGACTTTTTTTTTAAGGGAAGTTCTAGTGTTTCACCTGTGCCAGAGCAAGGAGAGAAGCCAGAGGAGTGGTAGAGATAACAGGTAGATGGAACACAATCTTCTTGAAATGCTGGATTACAACATGCCCTAAACTGCCTTAAATGTGCTGTGCTGGATGCAGCTGACCCTGCAAAAGGTACATGGGTGTAACTGCAAGGTGTGAGTGTAATGTTTCTGAAAGGGGCTGAAAACATCTTTCAGTTTGCTGGTGGGGATGGGGGTGCAGGAGACAGATCATACTCCAAAAATTCAATTTCTGTCTCAGTTTCTGCTGTCTAACCCAACTATTTTCTTTGCACCAATTGAGTGCTCAGAGCTTACCAGATGCATAGAAAATGGTTTGAATAGTTTGACTCTTCTAAACTGAGTGCACAGTCCCTAAGTGAGAAATGTAATGCATCAGAAGAGCTTAGAGCAGCACCGCCTTTTCCAGTGGCTTGTAGATGACTTTGCCATTTTCTAGAAGTTTATCCCATCTTTGTCCCACCTTTAAGACATTTCTTCTTGTCATCCAAACAAATGGTATTCATGCTAAATAGTTACAGAGAACACGCTGGGTCTATACTTAGAAAATGTAACCCCAGTGCAAGCTACCACTCCTTGGACAATGCCTGTCTGTGTGGAGCACCATTATTATAAAGAGCAAGTTAGAGACTCTCAAAAATCAAATGAAAAGCAGTGCACTTGTACAGAAGTAAAGTGCCCTTGAAGATAAGATATTCAGCTTTCAGGATCCAGAACAACCTGTTAGGAAATGATGACAATGAGCATGTTTCCAAAGGTGTCTGCTGTAAGGGTGGGGAGAAGCCAGCAAGTACCTCTGCTTCCTGGGGACACACAGTCCCCATGGCATATGCCTACAACTTTTAACCCCATTTGTTCTGTTACTCTACCATTATGATGGGTAAAAAAAGACAATCCAAATGTAACTCCCATGCCATAGAGCACAAAGCTCCTTTTCAGTCCTGGAAAAGAGTTTATTCCAAAACAATCGACCTGAAAAGTGTTCTTGTTTTGGAACATTGTGTTTCAATTATGTTCTCTTTCCCTGAAAATGTGCTAACAAATTTTTGTGTGCGGCTCTAATTGCATCTCAAAGAGTCAACAACCTGTAGCACTTTCAGCATGTTTGCAATATTTATCTGAGGAATTAATTCAGCTGTTTCTCTTTTAGTGGTTCTGAAGTCCCTTAACCTCTCTGAAACACCACCCCACAGGGTGTTCACATGTATGGCCTCCAGGTTTGGCAGCCCTGCTGCATCATCTGGCTCTTTTCACCTGAATTCCTTAAACTAAGACGGATTCTCACAATCTGGCAAGTCAAGGTGCCGGAGGAACTAACCTAAAATTTTTTAGTAAAAAAAAAAAATGCTGCTCCTGATTTCCTGCACGTTGCAGTAACTCATAAAAAAGGAACAGTGTTGCTGAATGCATCATTACTAGTGTCAAAGCTGGTAGATAACAAACTGCATAGGTCAATTTATATGAGTCAAACCAATTATTTTCAGACATCAAGCAGCACTGCCAAATGAATGGTAACATTCAGTTACCTTCAGTCCAGTTTTCAAGGTTTTCTATACAACTGTGACAACACAATGGTTCCTCAGTCTCTTGTGGGGTTGGTTTGGTTTGGGATTTTTTTCATTTTAATTTTTTTTTCTTAATAGCAGGTAACAATTAAAACTAAGAGCCAGGAAAATAGCCAGTAAGCAATATTGTATGTCTCTATCAGAGAGAGAAAAGAGAATGCTGTTTGAAAATAGGAGTGCAGACAGGAATAAATGCTTCCCCAGTGATACTTCCATGAACATTATCAAATCTTCCCCAGTGTATGTACATGCCTATGCACACATGCACTAAAATCTCATTCACATCTGTAGACAAGGGAGTCTTATTTTTTATAGCATGGTTCCATATTCTGAACAAGGTGATAGAGAGAGATCTACAGTCATGACGAGTGAAATTTAAACAAAATCTTCTTGCTTTTGAAGGAGTGTCCTTAGTAGACAAGAGAAAAAAATGGGATTTCTGGGGCTTCTTCTATTTTTAAATATCTTTTCATATTGGGTGGGAGGGAGCATGGGAGGGAAGGGAGGGTGTGAATGTGGAATGTGGAAATGTGTAGAAAGCCCTGGGGCCATTAGGGATAAACATGAGGTAAAAGAATCTTTATTCAGGTATGGCACTAAAGGGAATTGTACACCCAAAAGGATGAACAATTGCACTGCTTCTGCAAACACCTGCATCTGCAGCTGACAAAACACTGCATTATTTAAGTCTTATTTGTCATATCACCAAATGCCTCAGGCTTTTTCCTGCCTGCATTGTTCCCACTGCTGTTGTGAAATCAAGAAGTTTAATTGCTCCTCCTGTTAAGTCTGAAGGATCATTTTTTCTTCCTTTCATTTTATACATTTGATTAATTCTAGCGAAAAAAAAATGTTAGTATCCATTAACTATTTTAAGCATAAGCTGTTTTGTTCAATACTGTTTCCATTTTATCTTCTCTTATACAGTACTTGTAAAGAATTCTGATTAAAATCATTCTCATAGGGCTATTCCAAGTAAGAAATTAGGAAATTACAGCATGCAGGGAAACCCACTGGCTGATTTCTTTGTCATAGGGGATGACACCATTCATATGGGCACAATTTGATTTCAGAAAAACTGAAACAGGTGTTTCATAGAGATTTCACAAAATAAACCAAATCTTTCTGGGTATGAAAATTCAGCAACCATTGTAAATCCCACCATCTGACACAGTAAGGTCTCAATTATTTCCTTAGCAGTTTCCTGTTAGCAAATGTATGAAAAAAAAAAAAAAAGGAAAAAGAAAAGAGAAAGAAAATTTTGCAGAAAACTTATAAAAAAGGTGACTTTTAAAGTCTGTTTCAGGGATGGTGTATATATATGGATGTGTTCATGTATACATAAGAACACATAAGAATTTTAAATCCATAAAACTAAGTTTTTAATTTATATGAAAATCTCCTTATCATAAAACCTCAAGCACTCATTGTCAAGTAAATCTCCTCAGCAATAATAACAACACACTCTAATTTTAACTCAATGGAAAATTGCATTAAATTATTATCATATTTTTCTTTCCTTTTTTAATTAAGCATTAATGCTAGTTATGGTACCATGCTATGTAGCACTTCTTTGAACAAAACTTCTGAAGATTTATAGGATATCATAAATTGGCATGGGGCAGATAGACATGGCTTTTTTTTCAGCAGTGCAAGAAGACTCAGACTAGCAGGAAGGCAATCTAGGGATTCAATCTTAGCACCACACTTTCAGTCACTGATTAGTCATATGTGATTTTTAATGGCCTTTACTTAACGTCCAAGCTGTGTTGTTCCTGAAAAGAAATCTCTCTTTGATAGACACTTATTATCCACACAATGCTATGCCATAAAATATGCAAAGTTGGTGACTGCATACCATCATCAATTAACTTTATTTTTTTTATTTTGCCGAAGGAGAGGAGGTTTCTGTTGGAAGCTCTTTTATTACATACTGCACATTCAAAAGCAAAGAGTGGCTCTCACAGAATAATTTTCTGTTGCTAGTGTGTGTGCAGATCCTTCCAAGCAGCAAGACTGCAGGTGACTATGATTTATCACTGTTTCAACAATATCTCAGTAGGACTTCTGAATGAGACAGACACACAGCACAGTATCTTCCAAAAGAAATCGTTTTAAAAACAAGTTTTTAAAATTCAGTGTACATCTTGAATGAGAGGTTTTCCTTGTTCCTTCCCTCACAATGACATTTTAAATAATTCTCCTGTTATAAATGTGTTTACATACGGTTTTCTCATTTTGTTTTTTTCCCTGTAATCTCTCAGGGACAGGGATAATTTACATTTGTGCTCCACAGGATCCCAACCACAGTGTTCACACATAACAAACAGCACCATGCCAGATGTTTGCCTGTGCTGTAATGGGAGGTAATTGCACTGTGATTATTCTGTTCTGCAAGTTCTCATTTGCACACTTCGAAGGCAGGCTTGAACTAGACCTGGATCAGTGTATTTCTGAGTCCAATGTATTTTCCACACAACTGATTTTTCAAGAATAAACATAAAATTCCTAAACATTTTTAAATTTTAATTTGTAAATGGCTATCAGAGTCCAATCTCAAACCAGATATTTTCTAGGTTTAGATTCAGCAATTCTCTGTTCCTGTCACACTGATAGTTACCTTTTACAATTATTGGTAAAATACATCTGTAATACAATTTGAAACTGTCTAGTTGATCATTCTTTCCATGAAATCAGCCTGTATAATTGCAGAGAAAGGATGGCAGTCACATATAAAGGAGAGTCAGTGTATCTGAAAATTAAGACTTAGGCTGATATTTACCAAAGGTGTACTTAAACAAGAGGGAAAGGGCACTCAAAAGAGGCTGTAGCAACACCAGAAAGAGGAACTGGTTACTCCAGAGTCAGATTCAGCAGTTTTGACCTGGGAACTGCACAAGGGGCATAAAAGCAGAATTCTTCACTTTCACACCAGGACAGCATATCCACTGTCAACACATCCACTGTAGCAATCAAATTTCCCATTTCTCAGCAAAGTAAAACACAGACCAGCTTCTCTTTGGAAGCAAGGGCTTTTGCACATGCAAGAGCAGCAGCCTGATAACCCATAGCAGAAGGCAGTGATTGCAAGACAGAATAAACACTCACAAAGTAGAGAAAAGGACAAAATTTCAACAGAAAAGTCAGTCTTGTATAAAAACATGCTTCCTGCCCATGATTCAGAAAATCTTGAGAAATAGATGACTTTCACTGAGGTCTTTATACCTGAAAATGTTCAAATTCTCATTTGTCATTTTTATATTGAAGTAATGTAGGAAAGGCATGCAGAGACTGAGAACAATGAGAGCTCCACATCCCATTAGCAATAATTGAAAGCTGTCCTGTGTGTGCTGAACAGCTTAAATCAATATTGATATCTCCTGACACATCACAGTACAGTCAGTCCTCACATCCTTTGACTAAACAACCCAGTATTGGCAGGCATTCCACACACTTCACGTTGCAGAGATGTGCTGTTTCTTGTATACTTAACTACCTTGTTAAACCCAGACTGATGCTACTTTTCAAATTTTTAAAGGAAGGAGGCTACTATGTTTCTTAATTTCTGAAGTTTATTTAACTGTTTTACTGTCAAGGTGTAAGTCATGTTCTTCTTGTTGCAATCAGCAATGCAGTTAAATTCTCATTGCATGTGTGGAATGTAAATTTTCTTAGAAAGATCAAAACAATCAGTGATTGTTAAGAGAGCTATTGCAATGCATTGCAAACTCTCTTTTGAAAAGGTCCACCTCAATAATTCTTTAGTCATCCATGGGCAACAGCATTGACATTTGAGGGTTCTTCATTCTGTCTTTCTCCATTTACTACAATTAGAGGGGAGATATCAGGTGCTAGAGAAGTGCTGGTTAATTAGTGCTTTCAATTCACCTCTATGATATTCTGACTAGATTGAGACTACAAAGACCCAGGCTTGCTTCAGAGTGTAGAGGTGTGTCTTCATATTTATTTCAATGCACCTTTTTGACCTTATTTCTACTTTATATTTCAAAGTAATTTACATAGTCCTTCTGCTTTGCACAAAAACTTATTAATCATTGTGGGATGGTAGTCTTTCAACCTTCTTTTAGTTTCAGTTCAAAATCCCATCTTATTAAAATGCAAATGTTCTTTCCACTGTAAGATTTAACAACAAGATGCATTAGTTTCTTTCTCTTTTTCACCAACACTGTTGAGGTGAGGTTTTGAGATCCTTATTCTGGCCATTTCAGGTGAATGCTAACTGAACTCCATCAATAAAGAAGAGACCACAGGATTGCATCTGATCCTGTGTACAGCCTCTAGTTCCATCTGTGTCATCTGTAGCATTGCCAGATTTGCTCTTTGGGCAAAATTATTTGAGCTGATATTCTGAAAATCTTGTGCAGTCTATGTCTTCTTTCCAAAGAGCTGAGGGTTTGCAGTATCTTTTCATCCTCACTTTATTCCTGAAGCTGGTTTTGGTTCTCGAGTAAATTATAGGACTATAATATTTCTAACATCAAGTAAAATCCTCTGGTGTTATGTATGTTACCATACAAAATCTCTTTTATAAGGTGCTGCTGGAGAGAGTAACAAATGGCTGCTGTTCTTGTGATCCATAACAACAAGGCCGAATAATGAGTCCATATAGAAAAGGTGAATACGTGGGTCTGCAATACCCAGATGCAGAAAGGTTATGCTTTGATCAGAAAATATATTTCATAATCAGTGGGTTTTCAGTTTTTGAGGTACTGAGGTGAGAAATCGGACCCAGCAGTGCTCATCAAACTAAACTAAAACATGCAACAGAATAGAGATTCTGTGAAAAATTAAATGAAGACCGTATCCAAATCAATTATAGTCACACACAAAGATTTTCTAATAAACATCTACACTGTGGAGATCAGGTTCACAGAATCCTCTACATTGCTGCTTTTCCACATCTTCACCAAATGATGGTCTTGTTATATCTGGAGATGGTCAATATAAGCTGAATTTGTGGCACACAAAAACAAGACAAATAGATATTTCTGTAGAAGGGAATAAAGAATAACAGGTTTACAGAGACCCATGCAAGGGTGTACAGAACTAAGGTTTTAAAGAAGAGCCAGGACTGGATAATATTGATGGGAATTGCTCCCAAACTGCAACTTATGAAGTAACCATAACTATGTGAGACCAACATTGTCTTTTTTCACCATGGATGAAAAACACAGGTCCTGGTTTCTGAAGTGTTTGATTTATTCATATAACACTTTTGAGAAGGCAGTTCTCTCTCCATTAAAATCCATTGAATCTCAAAACTGTATTTTAGCTACTCAAGACTTTGTATAGCAAACATAAATACCACTTTGATAGTTAAGCTCACCTTGGTTTAATTCTATCTGCAACAAAGGCTCTTATCAAGAATTTTCTATTTAATTATGTGTTTTCTACATGATCTGTAATTAAAGCCTGTCCACATGTTTTCTCCTAGTCAGTAAACTGCAGTCTGGATAATTCCTCTTTCCACACAGCTATATCTAACAAAGGTGCCAAAAAATATTGTATTTTGCAAAACAACAAGGTCTGTCCATGCAGTAGCTAATTGGAATTCATGAAAATATTATCAGCTTGTGAAGATTAATTCCTAAAAACTAGCATTTCATGCTACCTTTTGCCAGGATATTACATGCTACAATATGCCAAGATATTTCAAGTGCAGAGTTGAGCAGCTGGGAGGGAAAGCACCCTTTGGGTGCAGTCATTTCTTGGTTTTAATCTCAAATTCTTTTTGTATCTAGAGATCTGTGAACTTTTGTTAGACACATGGAATGCGTTAATGGCAAGAGCTGAGTTCCAGGTTTCAGCATTTTCATTATGAGCTTCATAAAGAAAAATTACATTTATGAGCATAGATTTTTTTTTTCTCTTAACCTTTCCATTTATTATATTTGGGAAATATCCAAGGCCAAACTACCCAGCAACACAGATTAGCTGTGGTAAAAGTAGTCTGTATCTGACAGTCTGTAAACATTAATATATCCAACAGAATAACTATATGAGTTGCTGATGGTTGTTTCTCTTCCTCTTCAGTACCATTGACAGGGTATTTTACTGAAGACCAATGTGTGCTTAATCTATAAAAATAACTAGAACAATATTTTTAAAGTACTCTGATACACATGCAAATCTTGAAAGCAGAAGCAAAGAAATGTCTCTGCCCCTGCTCTTGAAATACAGCCTAAGGAGTCTGAAAAAAGAAGTCTGGAGGAAGATGCACAGTGAGGTGCAGGCTACTGACCCAAAAAGGTTTATCTCTAGGAAATACTTCTACAATGGGATTCCCATGTGGGAAGGATGGACCCAAGGCCTGGGAGGCTCCTGCACTCTCTGAGTGGGATTATAATATTGACACAGCACCAGTTCAAGCATTAATTGTAAAACCCTGTTCCTCATAGCTGAAGATATTGCAAAGGTCTTTTCTAAATAAAAGTGAAGGATTCTTTAGTTAGGCTTGACAGTTAAAAAAAGCATGTAATATAAAAGCACTGTGTGTGCTTTTCACAGCTCAGGGAGTTCAGCGGGAACAGTTTTGAATACAAATGGGCAATAAACTACCAATTATGAAAAGAACCCAATTAGGTTGTTCTTGAACACTGAATATTTGCTTTGCATAAATATTCCTTATTATGCACTTGAAGAATGAGGAAAATCTAATTTTGGAGATCAGAGAAGGGACAATTTTCTTCTTGCTTTCAAAGGCAAAGCCAAAATGCTTTGGGGTAGGGTTGGCTCACTGTGACTGGGAAAAACAAAAAAAAAGGAAAATAAATAAGAAACACTGTGTGGTGCAGTTGACATGCTGGAGCTAAGGAATGTCGTTCACAGGGACTTAGCCACACTTGAGAGGTGGAACTCTGCAAATCTTATGAGGTTCAGCACAGCAAAGTGCAAGGTCCTGCACCTGGGTAATGGCAGTCCCGACACACGAACGGGCTGGGTGGGCAGCAGTCCTGCAGAGAAAGACTTGGATGTGATTGATGAAAAACTCAACATGAGCCAGCTCACACCCCAGAAAGCCAGTGAAATACTGGGTTGTATCAACAGGAACATGGCCAGCAGGTCAGAGGAGGTGATTCTGCCCCTCAACTTTGCTCTTGTGATACCCAACCTGGAGTGCTGCATCCAGCTCTGGGGCCCCCAACCTAAGAAGGACATGGAACTGTTGGAGTAAATCAGGAGGAGAACCACAAAATTAATAAGAGGACTGGAGCACTCCCCTGCAAAGACAGGCTGAGAAAGTTGGGGCTGTTCAGCCTGGAGAAGAGAAAGTTGCTTGGAGACCTCACAGCAACCTTCCAGTATCTGAAGGAGATCACAGCAAAGCCAGAGAGGGAGTCTTTGTCAGGAACAGTAGTGGTAGGACAAGGAGTAATGGCTTCAGACTGAAAGAGAGGAAATTTAAGTTAGCTATTAGGAAGAAATTCTTTACTGTGAGGGTGCGCAGACACAGGAACATTTTGCCCAGAGAAGTTGTGGATGCCCTGACCCTGTCAGTGTTCAAGGTAAGGTTGGATAATGCCTTGAGCAATCTGGTCTATTGTGAGGTGCCCCTGCCAATGGCAGTGGGGGTTGGGTCTAGATGACCTTTAAGGTGCCTTCCAACCTTTAACATTCTAAAAGTGGAAAGATATCAGTAAAATACTGCTTTAAGTGCAAATCCTGGCAAGAACTGCAAGGCAAAAGAGTGCCACACTAAAAACGCACTTTTCAATGACTGTATATTCTGATATTAGAAAAAGTTCCCCTGCTTTAAATTCAGGTTTAGCATTAAGTTGAGAGTGGAATCTAGTTATTGTTGCCTCTTGTTGGATATGCAGAACTGGGAACAGAGCTGGTATCCTTATTGTCATGTTGAATTAAATGTTTTTCTTCCAGGAATGTTCCTCATTAGATGAAAACTAAAGCATTGTGTTAAGCTACTTTGAATATTCCTTTTTTGTGACGTATAGTTTTGCACACATACATTATAAATATTTTTTCTCATATAGTTTACCTGCAATATTTCTGCTCTCATCAGAGTTTCTTGTCTCTTGAGACCCACTTCTTTTTTAACACGATGCCTTGAACAAGCTTTCTACGAACACTGCCTATTTTTTTCAAATTCTCTCTTTTAATTTGAGAGGTCTTTCGATGCAGTTTGACTTAATCTACATTTTGAAATCTACTGTATGTAACTGGAATATAAGAGAGTGAAATTAAGAACTCATAATCTGTTTGCATGCTGGGCCACCAATATTATTGTGACACAATAGTATTGTGTCCACTCTGATGCTCACTTCATAGGAGAAATAGAGACTGTTTGCTTTGCTCACCAGTGCTACTGGGCCAGCAACCACTCAGAACTCAACAGTGCTTGCACAAAAAAAAAAAAAAAAAAAAGATAGCAAAATCATTTAACAACTTAAAGAAAAAAAAACTGAAGTTTTTAAACATCTGACATCTTCAGTGAGAGAAAAGGGCTGTCATGTTTATGTCAGCTTTAGATGTCCCTCTGTAATTTTTATCTAAGTGAATCCTCAAATATACTGCCATCTCTATTTTTAGGAATATTTCTATGCTTAAACAATCTGGTTTTCAGCCTCCAGAGGGACTGGTTAAGCTAATTTAATTCTTCTAAGACTTAATTAACTTAGTATTAAGAACTGCATAAAATAATGTAGTTACTTAATTTCTTTAAAATATTCATAAGAAAAAGCTGATACTTTTTTTTTAATTTGACATTTATAAATGTAATATCTGAGCCAAACTTTCAAAAATGAGCTCTGAAATTAATGGCAGTAAATCTTAATTTCCTCCTGGGTCTCTTTTCCATAGAGTGGGAGAATTCATACAAGAGCAGTGAGTCAAATTCTGCTCTACCTGAATGAATCCATTTAGGTCCAAATGGGTTTTTGTGGTGAACATTAATGCAGTTGTGACCTATGAAGAGGAGGAGCGACAAGCAGGCATGCTGTGCTGCTAAAAGCAAGCTGTATCTGCAGGAAACTGATTCCCCTTCCTTGTACCTTGCCATGCCTTCATGCAAATTAGGATGGTTTCTAATGGTCCACACAGCCTACAGAGCTGCAAGGCATTTGTGATTCAAAACTGCAGTGATATGTTTTGGCAGAAGACAAAAAGCCACAGGATCAGAGCTTGCATGCTCTGAAGGATGAGCTTTCCTGGTGCTGCTTGACAGTGAGTGCAACAATAAATGTGCTCCACAAGTAACTGGACAGATGCAGTAGGAAAAGGATCACATTATGAAGTCCATGCTGCCAGCTTCTCCACAGCCTGCAGAATTATGTGGGAGAATACCAGATGTGCAAATAGAAGCATCTCCTATATTATTCCATAGGTAAATTAATTAAGGTAGATAAATGGGCTTCCTGTTAGGGCTTAAGTCAGTGGCAGTGCAAGTGGGTAAAGTGACAGTAACAGCCATGGAAGTGATGAGAGAGTAATATAGGTAAAGAATCACAAAAGCAAAAGAAAGTATCAGAAATAATACATATTTTCCCTTTCATTGAAACAATTATTTTGTAGGATGAAGATTTTCTATTTCTTCTGAAATAATTTCCTCAAATTCCAATGTGGGAAATAATTTCCACGAATTCTAAGAGAGAACATTATGTTCTGTTTAAATCAAAAGTGTTGTAACATGATAGAATAATTAGAAAAAATATTTCCAAATTGATTAGTTTCTTAAATACCTTGTAGCAATTAAATACATGAGGAAGAAAATACAAAGGAGTATAGAGCAGTGGGAACAGGATGAGAAGCATCATAAAGGATGTAACAGCCATAACTTCAAATAAATATTCTCCTGAAGAGAGTAAAGAATGGTTCAAACAACCTGACAACTGAGGAAGTGGGGTTTCAATAAGCAAGAAAACAAACTCTCATCTCTTTATGCAGTGTTCTACCTATCTGATCACTCTGGTGCCTTTTTTCACCACATTTTACCACAGTGATTCAAGTCTACAAGGGGAGACTGGTAAGCACCAGTTCTCTGTGCTGACTTTTCTCACATCAAGGGCAGTGTTCAATGAAGGCAGCACACAGGCAGCAACCAGAAGTGTCCTACCCAGCCACAAGGCAGGACAGGTCCTGAAGGTGCCCTTGTAGTGTATCAGAGGCAGTTAGGGATTCAGGATGCCAGTGCTCCACACCATCAAGCCATGCCCATGGGAAATGTCAAAAGCCAGTTTATACAGAAGTTTCTTGTATGGTCTGCTCACCTCATTGTTCAGGTGGGAACTTGCAAAACTAAACCCTCCACTAGAGTCTGCATCATCAAGTTGAGCTGCCATGTGGGAAGTCTCTGAGTTCCCACAGAGATAAAGCATGCCTTTTGCTTTGGGCAATATCAGCGAGAAAGCAGGAATAATCCAGAGACTCTCTGGCATCAGCCAAGTGACCTTACCTGGCAGGTTGAGAGAATGAGGGAAAGAAAGGTGCCAAACCAGTCAGCTCAGTCTGAAGAAATCCTACTGAGGAGGCTCTACAGTCCAATAACACAGCTGCAGATGTCCTGGAAACTGCACAAAGCTTGAAGCATTGATGAATTTGCAAGCACCATTCAGGTAATTTCTTGCATTGTTTTTCTGAACATGTACTCTTAAATTCCATTTCCACTAGACAACTGATTTATTTAATGCCTTTCTTATCTCAGTTAAAGGATTTGTCCTGCTGTATGTCCTTGGAAACTAAGCTGCTAAAAATTTTAGCTGTAAATGTTTCTGTCATCTTTGGCATGTTCTTTAATAGTAAGTGTCCTAAGACTAAAGCAAAATGAGTTTACTGACCTTTAAAAAAGTTTAGGTTTCACCTTTATGAATTTCCTGTTTCTGTATTGCACACAGCTTATCTTGCTACTCTAGCCATCTCCCTGCATGTCTAAATTTTTCTGTTAAAACCGTGAAATCTGGGGTTGCCTGGTACAGATTCGAGGAGTGACACAATACATGTGTTATCTAAAAAGTAATGGCATATAATCTTGATCTTTTTTACCTAATAGCATTTTGCATTACCAGGATAGTGTCTGACCTTTGAAGTTATTATGAAGTATAAAGTCAGATATTCAAAGAGATAAATAGTTCTTCTAAAATTCAGCCCATTTCTAATGGAGAATATTAGTCTGGCAGGACTTCTGTGTTGTATAAAACAAAAAAAGTTTGTATTGTTAGATTACAGAGGAGATATAAAAGGAGCAATGATAAAGTTATACCAGATAAGCAGTGGAACCATCAAGGCAAGTCAGAGCTTTCTTCATTTAACAGAGAACCAGGAAAAAACCTGAAGTACATAGATGGGTATATTTTCCTGCCCTATATAGTTTAGTTAAACATGAGAAAATGAGACATGTAGAGGCAAAATAAGAATGTGAAATTGCACAGAGTGTGTGAGCTTGACTCAACTTTTTGCACCAGAAGTGATTACAAATCTCTGAGTTTGAGTCATTGTTTGAGTTTCAAAATCCTGCCTTAACCTCTTTTTAATTTTTCTGTGTCAGAAAGCAAGTAAACATTGTTACCTTTTCAAAGCTAGTGACAAACTGTCTTGAGAACAAGATTTCATATAATTGCACATTTAGAGAAGACTGTTGTGTCGTATGGTGACACTTTTATCATTGGCCCCTGTCATGGACAGAATAAACAGATTGGTCTGACTTTAAAAAAAAATCAGGCATAAACCTAAGTAGATGTCTTTTATCTACATTTTTACTTCACGAGACTTCAATATAGAACATTCCACTTGGGACTTACCAAACAGTTATATGAGAATATAAAATGCTGCTCACTAAACAGGACTAGATTACAGAGACCAAGGATACAGTGCTTGCTCTTATATTGGAGATTACAACAATAATGGTGGTGGGGTACTGCTTTAAAGCCAGCCAAGAAAATACTCAGCTCCCATGCATTGTGTAAGCAGCTTTTCACCACACAGATTGATGCAATGTGAGGGGAGCCCAATACAACTTTGCCATTTCTAACAAGGGTCAATATGCTCTGTAGCTACCTGGTGCCTCAGGGTCTCAACTTGTTTGAGCTGGTCTTGGCCTGAGAACCTTTAGTTTGTTTAGCTGCGATAGTAAATTTTCTATCAGTCAAATAACTTGCTTAAATTTTGATTAGTTTTGGTTTGATTGGCAGCAATAAGGGTCCCGGACTGGTCCCACGCAGGACACAAAGTGCAGGGGTGGAGCGCGGGCACATCTGGTGGCAGGAGGGCTCAGGCTGCAAACCCAAGTCACAGTGGTCACACCCAGCCAGAGCAGGAGGGCAGCCTGCTGGATTTGTTCCAGCTCATTGGTTTCAGAGACAAGGAGGAGAATGGAAGAAAATACATTAACTGGGAAACACTGAACAAAGAGCGTGTGAGGTGCCACTCTTGAGGGGGAAAAAAAAGAAAAAGCAAACAAAATCAGACAAGCAGATTAAATACTGAGGAGAAAGGCAAACAAGGCATGTGAGTACCACACCTACCCTGTGAAGATGCCAGTACACTGTCAGCTCGTTGTGAAACATCCCTCCTGGTCTTCCCAGGAAAGTCAGAAATGCCAGCTTTCGGACATCATCAAAGCAACATTGGAAGGTCAGCTCTGCCATCAGCTGAAGGTGTTGAGGCTCAGACATTCTGTAATAGCATTTTGCATGGTATTACTAATGAGACCTTCCTAGGTTAATTAGGGCTTTGTCCTAATTGCAGTCTATTGCAGCTGGACTCAGGACAACTCATTGTTCTATTTTGATTGTACATTTCAGCCAGCAGTAACCTCTCAACTCCATAAATAAGGTTGGATGCCTTTTGTCCAAACCATGATTTTGACAGTAATGGAATCAAGGTAGATTTTGATGAGTAGTAAATAGAATTGTTGAGTTTTGGAAAATTACAGAAGCTGTAAAATTGACAGAAAAAAGTGTGGAAAATCTAAAAACAGTTTAAAAAGAGATCATTTAGATATGGCAAAAATAATTTCCACTGTTTTTCAGGGAAGGCTAGGAGGTGTAACAGGAAAAAAAGGCATAAACCCCAAAGTGATAACCAGATCATATTCATTAAAACCAAATTGTAACAGAAAATCTTCAGCACTGTTGGCAAGAAACAAAGCCTAGAAGTTATACAATTGACAGGACTAGGTTTTCTTATAGGAAAAAGCATAAAGAGTGAAAAAGTCACCAAAAAAAGCGACTACTACATTCTCCCTATTTTGTTAGCAGTGTTATGAATGCCGACAGTATCTCAAAACCAATAAATTGTGGAATATATCAAGTCATCCTATCTATCTAGAAAAATTATTTTTAAATGGCTCTTCTATGAAATCTGACAAATGGGCTGAATACCAATTTGGAACTGCAAACACATACGGATTCTGCAGTAAATCAGTGAATTATTCAAGTGGAAAGGCTTCAGGAACTATAAATGCTCTGAGTTTTAGTTAACATTTTAACCAAAGAACAAAAAGAGGAAAATAGTACATTAATTTGAATGAAAAGAAAAGGAAATTAAACCAGTGTTTCCACTCCACCTGATTCCATTTGACAGGATAAAATGGAAATAAAGAAGTAAAAGAAGCTTTTCCACACCCTTTGATATTACACAAAAATCTCATGTGGCATAATATTTGTACTTCTGTGGCTGATCCAAAAACATTTGAAGACAAGTGGAGTCCCTACAGTGGACAGTCAGTCTCTCCAGTGGCAGTGATGGAGCTACTAACTATCCATTCCCAGGCTTTTCTCTTGGAATCTTCCTCAAATATCTCAGTATGGCCCTGGGACACTGTTTTTAGACATCATCTGAAAAGCTGGAATTTCCAACAGTAAATGGTTTCTCCTAGACAGTGTTATCAAATCCACAGGATTCAGGACACAGTAAGAGTGGGCAAGGCCATAGACCCATCCCACATGGCTGCACTGCTTACTGGATTTAGGCTGCATTCTCCTTTCTTAAAAAGGAATTCTGGAGTGTTCTGATTTCATTCAGAAATTTCCACAGAGATTCTTCATTTCCACTGATGTTCTCTTCTGCCAGCAGAAGAGCATCAGGCTGATTGTTTCATCCATTGGTTTAAATGAAATTTTTATCCTACTCATGGCTAAAAAGCATTTCAAGGGAAGGAAAGGAAAGGCAAGGGAGAGAGAGAGAAAGAAAGAGGGAAAGACAGAAAGAGAAGAGAAGGGAAGGGAAGGGAAGGGAAGGGAAGGGAAAT